>OZ024861.1:49124012-49311512 GCA_964017155.1 Oasisia sp. SBJ-2009
AATATGAACATACAGCACAGTCTCTGATGTGTAAATCCAATATATGTATATGTGCTCACTAATTATAAATTTCATTACTTCACCTTTTTTAAGATCACTTCACATATTATCTCTCAGTCTAATGAAACTGCAATCATCACAGATGAAGCTGATCAACTGTCAATACAATTCAACCTGCAGTGCTTACCATAATGTATTATGCAATACAATTTGTTCATTTGTATGCTTCAACATTGCTCTGTATGCCACAAATCACATAACATTACAGAAAAACTTTACATGTGCATGTTCTTGTCCCTCTGATCGGTAATTGCATAACAACAACCCCTGGTATATTGAATAGCAATTACATAATTACCTGGTAGTGAGCATATATACATATATGGATTTATGCATCAGAGATTGCCCTGTAAGTTTGTATTGCACAGGTTATACAGTGTTATCCTGGTGCAATTTTATATCCACAGGTGTACTTAATTTACTGTATCTCTGAACATTATTATTTACCCACTCCAATATTTTCAGGGACTCTTCTGCAGTAATATAGGATACTCTATGCAAAATATTAGCAAAATCAGGGGAAACATGTTTTGGGTATCTGAGGTCAAATATTACAACATTCACATTATTTATTTTATTTTATGACAGTTATATGCGCACGTTTATTGGCTTTCTAATGATTTATTGTTTGTTTCTCTAGCTTTATTAATAGCAAATTTACAGCATTAATGTAGCGGTCAGTATGCGAATCGGGCCAAAGTTCAGTGACCTATATCTTCAATGATACTTGACCTCAATTTTTATTTTGATGTACTCATGTGAACCTACAACTGTACTAAATTTCATTAAATTTGGAGTCGGGTGATGCAAAAATGGCCATAAGGTGATTGCATTCCACTGTGTATTCTATATTTGGCTGGGTCTCTCTGGCAGCAATGTCACACATTGTATCAATAAGACAGTAGACCCTTCTTAAACTGGACAGTTGCCTGCCTGCATGTCTTAACGTTTATTCAATTATCTTTAAAATAATGCGACTCCAGATGGAGCCTAGAAATAGGTAACATGTGGTTACTATGGAAAACGACTTGAGATAATGGAAAAAGGGTTAGCCTATTTAAATTGCATAGGCAGACTAATGAAAGTGCACGAGCAAATTCATTAAGCAACACACTTCTAAGGGAGGTGTTCTAACAATGATTCCTTGGAAAACTACTGGATTCAGAGCATCGTACAAGAGGCTTGTTATAGAGCCATTCCTGTTGACAAAGACTCTCGAGGCCCTCGGCCTGACAGAAGAAGAGGCAAATGCAATATGTGGAGTTGAATAAACTGTGACAACTGACTTGATGTTCACTTCTACTCAATTAATGCACTCACAATCTATGCAAAATTGGAGGAAACCCTAATAAGTATCATTGAGCATAATACTATTATGATTACAGGTAGATTATATTTATAAAAGCCATTTTTAGAAAGTGTACACTTTCATTAATGACAGATACATTGGAAATTTTTTCTCACAGTTCATTTGTACATTTGTCAGTACAAAACAAACACCACCAGATGCTGATTGTGCCCAGGATAGTTTTATAATAGCCTAATAAAAAAATCCTTAGTAAATATATTATTACAATTAAAAGTCTAGTTGCTATTCCAAAAATAAACCAGGATTTGCACTGTATCACACATCTCCAAGAAAATGAACAAACCTTATTTTGAACCAATACAATGGCCATACCTCCATGGATACAAATCATATAACTTCAACACTACAGGTGTATTCTATAAATGTACGTTAGAAATCAGGGAAAATCTGATGTTTTGTAGCCTGAATCATCTGCATTTTGGAACATGCTGCATATATATATATATATAAGATGGCATAAATATATTGATGCAGAGGCGCCCTCTAAGGGGAATCCATGTTATATAGGACTGTATAAACTAAATTAATGCAAGTAATTTCTAAAATCAGTAAAATTCAGAGCAAGACATAATTTTATTTATTAGTTAACACATTTAAGGAATACACCAGGGAAGTTTCTAAGTTCTGTAACCTATACCTCTGGTGATATGACTATTATGTTTGTATTACTTACATTTTTTTTATTTTATTGTAAATGTGTCTTGCAAATACATGTGTCATGCATAAAAGGTCTGATTCATTTTGGAATAGCAACTGAAACTCCCAAGGGAACTAAAAATGAACATCAGTCACTAATGGGTATCATATGTCAGATTAATTTCGCCTTGCAAATATGAACCAGAATAAATAAATACACAACTTGCACCTTGTCTTTTCACCTGGAAACACTAAATATTATGGCAAATTTGTAATCGCCATAATTAATTGAACTATAAATAAGTCTTAATTTTCTATAATGCATATATTTATATATCGTTCACAGCGCTTTATATATTACTTTCCTAAAGCAACAATATAAAAAGTAAATATGTTACAAAATAATAATAAATAAATAAAATACTATGTTGTGTAAACATCCGTGGATCACAATAAAGACATAAATAAAACAATTATTATATCATGGACATGGTAATTATTAAACAAAGCGCCAAATTTTTTCCGTTTTAGCCGGATAAAAATCTGAATACATTATAATAAAAACGATATCAATAATATATAATTACAGTTAAGTATCAACATATTTTATAATGAACATGAACTACGTAACAACAAAACAGCAGTCGTTCCCGTATCCTAGGCAGTGTCGAATATTTCAGCGAAGTTTGCCGGGTAAGTTGCACGTGACCACATAAATATTTCAACGGCCACATTTATCGCGTAAGTAACGAAAAATCTGTTCATTCTATTCCGCGCATGCGCATACGACCTCTTCTCAGTCCAGATTTGTCAACGGCCAGATGTTTAGCTACAGTGACGAAAAATCTGTTCATTCTATTCCGCGCATGCGCATACGACCTCTTCTCCGTCCAGATTTTTCAACGTCCAGATGTTTCGCTACAACGTAACTCTGAATTTCAGCTCAGCCAATGAAATCACTGGTGTAAACAATTTCAAATGTGCAGTTTTGTTTAGGATGTCAACGGTTCATATCCCGGTCTTCAAATTGGGGCAGGTATTTGCACTGGTGTCACGGCTGACGCAGTTATGACTGCCGATAAATATTATTAATTTGACTCGGCTAACTCTCGCATTTGGCGTAAGGGGTCTGCCAATTTTGCATAGTAGACTACCCTGGCTTGCGAGGATAAATGTGCCAATTCCTGGAACTCGCTATTTGCCATTCCGCCAACAGCGCAGCCTGGCTAATTCAGCCGCCGCATTTCTCTGGTTATTTTGGCACATCTTGTCGTCTGCTGCATGTGTACAATGAAATGAACTAAACATTATGGTAGAAGATATTGACCCTCACATAATAGGTATAACTGAATATTGGGCCACCCCCGATATACGAGATGCCGAATTAGGAATGACGGGATATGTAATTTTTCGGAAAAATAGATTAGGAAGAAGGGGAGGCGGAGTTATTTTATATATTAAAGAATCCATCCAGGCTGATGAAATAAAATTAGAAAAGAAGCAGAATGTGAAGAAGCTGTCTGGTGTAACATAGTTACAGGAAACTCAACATAAACTGTTGGGTTAGTTTATCGGAATCCAAACATAAGCATACAAGAGAATGAAAAAGTACATAACGCTATAAAAGAAGTAAGTAAATTGGACTATATTATTACGGGTGATTTTAATCATGGGCATATACAATGGACATATGTACAGAGTACTGGGAGAGAGGATCAAGAGTTTATAAATTTAGTACAAGATAGTTACCTTTCTCATCATGTGTTAGAACCAACCAGAAGCAAGAACATGGACATTGTTTTGAGCTCACACAAAGAATTTGTTTTGATAATGTCAAGATATGTGAGCCACTGGGGTGTAGTGATCACAACCAGATATATTTTATCATCAAAGTAAAGGGAGAACGGAACAGAAACATAAGGTACAGGAAACATTTTCACAAAGGAAGATATAAAGAGATGAGTGAATATTTAGCAAAGATAGACTGGAATAACACATTGAAGAATATTACAGCAACAGAATGCTGGCATATTTTGTCTGCTTGAAAAAACAGGGGAAACGGTCAAAGAAGAAACACTTATCGAAGGAAGCCATTAGAGAAATCAAGTACAAGCAAATGATGTGGAAGACATATAGACCTACTGGAAGTGAAGAAGCACAAGATTGATAAAGAAGCACTTAATCAATCTACAGCTGAAATTAGAAATCCAAAGAGAAGCTACGACAAAAAATTGCTTTTAATATAAAAAATGACAGCAAGAGTTTGTAAGTGTATGTTCGAAGTAAACAGAAAGTTCAGGATATGGTCGGTCCTCTAGAAGGTAGTGATGGAAACATAATAACAGAGGGATTCTTAATGGCAGAAAACCTAAATGAGTACTTTAGTTCGGTGTTTACCAAGGAAGGTATTAGTATACCACCAGTACTACAGACTATGTTCGAAAGGAGAGAGTCTGACTATTTAGGACAACAATTGTAACCCCAAAAATGGTAGCTATAAAAATACGAGATATGAAGGATAATAAATCACATGGAGTGGATGGGATTCCTCCCAAATTACTATTGGAAATTGAAGAACAAATCAGCGTACCGCTTACGACAGTGTTCTATTTGTCATTAGAGGAGGGAATAGTTCCGTTAGAATGGAAACAAGCAAACATGATACCATTATTTAAAAAAGATTCTAGAAACAAGTCAGAGAACTATAGACTAGTGGGTTTTTAACACCGGTAATTTGCAAACTATTAGAAAGACTAATTAAAGATCACTTGGTTGATTTTCTTGTTAAAAATAAATTGATAAACCCATCTCAACATGGGTTTTTTAAAGTGAGGCACTGCTTAACAAATATGTTATGTTTTTTGAAGATATCACAAAGTGGGTCGATGAGGGATCACCAGTAGATATAATCTTCTTATATTTAAAAAAAGCCTTTGACAAAGTACCACACAAAAGATTACTACTTACACTAAAGGCGGCCCATGTCATAGGAATAGAAAAATGGCTTATTGATAGAAGACAAAGAGTAGTAGTTTCAAATTGGAAATCTGTTTTGAGTGGAGTACCGCAGGGATCAGTATTGGGACCTATTGTATTCTTAATATATATCAATGATTTGGATGATGACATAACAAGCACGGTGTTGAAGTTTGCAGACGACACAAAAGTGTTTAGGAAAATTAAAGGTGATGCAGATAGACAGCATTTACAAGATGATCTTAATACGTTGGTAGAATGGTCTGAGAAATGGCAAATGCTGTTTAATTTTGGAATGTGTTCCACACAGGACATGGGAATGAAGATGCAAAATATACAATGGGTGGTACTGTACTAAATATCACCTTAAAAGAAAATTACTTTTCATTTTCACAGTTAACGAATGGAACATATTATCAGCTGATTGTGTAGGTGCTAGTAGTGTTAATATGTTTAAGAATAAAATCGACATATACCTGAGACGGGCGGGGTATACTTAGATAGATGGGTTGGACTCTCGATAAGCCAAAGGGCTTCCTAGTCCACCTGCCATTACATCTAGAGTTGAATCTATAGGTGGCAATCTTATTACATCAAAATCTTGTTAAATTTATTGACTGTTCGTGCACAGTCTAGGTCTGTTTTTATGGACTTTCCGCTTTTGTCGGTGAAGAATGTGCGTCCACGTACTGAGAATGCTAGACATTGTTGCTGATACATTTACGTTTTGCCGTAACGGCGCGCTCTTTATCTTTGCGACATTGATGTCAAAACGTGGTGTGTTGGTGTAGCCGTCAAGTCGGCCAGTCGCCGCTCAGGTGCCCAATGTCGTTTTATGAATTTCACAAGTCGAAAATTAACGTGTGTATTACACGTTTTTGTCACATTTTCTGTTCATTTTAACTAATCTTGTTTCATTTTATGACCTCGAGGAAGTTATAATTAAGCTTATTCCGATGTTATTTTGTTACATATTTTGTGTCTTTTTGTCTTGCACATGAAATATCAGCATGACATCATTGTATTAAATGTTTCTGTAGCAGCAATTGTTATGCGTTGTTGATGGTGTAACCCTCTCTCATCCGCTTCTCGTCGGTCAAACTGCAAAGAAACAAATTGCAATATAATTAAATGGTTTAACTTGTTAATGAACCACGATTATACAAACACGTCTCATCTAGCTCACGAATACCTCTCTTTCCCCATGTTATATGGAGCAACTAACCAGAAGATCAATGGAAACCAAAGCCAAGCTTGTAAACGCCATCTTAATTCCCACAATGACTTACTACTTCCAGACATCGACCCTGACAACAAGTCTTGAACACTAACTTATCATGCTGCCCAAGAAGAGCCGTGAACAACACCAGACGAGACATGATAAGAAATGACAAGATCGGGAAGATGGCTGGGGTTACACAAATCCATCACTATATTCTGCAGCAGAGAATCAGACAGTTTGGACATCTGATGATGACACGCATTAATCCCAATCAACTGGCTCACAAAGCAGGTAACATCATGAAGTTTGGCTATAAGGCATGAGAACGCCCAAAGAAAACAAACCTGTTTCGGGGAAGACAAGGAAACATTGAAGACATACCATATTTCACCCACCAAACCCTTTCGGCTGGCAAATGACCGTCAGTTTGATCTAGCCACGACATTCACGTTGGTAAATGTGGATGGGTAGAGTAACGTTTGTAGCGCATTTGAGAGAATATTTTACTTGGATACATATCGCGTAATAAATGGTTATATATTATTATTTTATTGGAGTAAAGCCCTGTTCACAGTCTTGAACCAGGATCGATTTCGACGTCGATAGAAATCGCATTGAAAGGAACTGAAAGCAACTGGCGTGTTTAACCTATTCAACGTGATCGAAAACAATGACATCACGTGATGTGTGGAAGCATCAGGAGTTATTGGCAAGAAATGAGTCAAACAACAAATATGTGTGTTTGATATGACTGCGAGTTATGCAGTGCCAGATGAACGCAGTTTCTCTAGAAGGCAGAAGAGGACAACTATGTTTATGAATTTTGAATTGGTAGGCCGCGTTATCCTGTTTAAAATATATTATATGGTCAGACTTGAGCCTAGAGCTTCTCCAAATAAAACAGGCTTCAAGGATGGCTGAATTGAGAGTGATAACTTCCTCTAGTTAGCATTCGGTGTACTTCCACAACAAACCATCTGCTTAAAACAATCCTCGAATCCTGCTATTTCAACTTTGTTTAGATTTGAGTTGGAGCAGATTTAGCGCCGCCATTACAGACAGTAATGCGTTAGCCTAATTCAAAAAGAGGCTGGTTGAAATCTTGAAAAAGATACATGTCCTATTGCTTTCGACTTCAAAAGCAACGAACTCGACGCCAGTTACTTTTTAATCGCACGTTCACATTAGGTATTCTCGTCTCTTCAACCAAATTGTTTTCAGCGTTCGACGCAAATTGAAAAGTTTGAACGCCTCTTAAGAAAGACTCACCAGATGCACGTGCGGTGTAGTTGATCGGCTTCTTCACCAGTCCAATGTCGATCATACTGTAGCCCATGTCGATGATTGTCGTGTTGATGGAGCGCGGCTTCACGCCGAGAACGGTCTTCATACGGGTGTTATCAAGCTTAAACTCTTTGTTGACAATCGGCAGCCATTTGCGACACTGCTTGTCGAACATGCCGTGGAACCTCAGGTACAAGGTCGAAGCCCGCCTCGTCGGCACGTCGTAGCCGTACCTGGAGAATTCGTCGGCGAGTATCTGAGCCGTCTCCGTGTACCAGATGTTATCGGCCGAAAGCAAGTGGCGGTTGTTTGCGGCTCCCTCGGCCGTCAACGCGTTGACGATGGCAGTGGCGACGTCCCGGACGTCGATGATCGGAAGGTTGAGGTTTGGAACCCTCTTGACCTTGTGTTCCATCAGCTGCCGGTGCAGTTGGAGCCGACCGGGCGCCACGAGCTTCGAAAACATCGGACCCATCACGCACGCAGGGTTGACGACGGTAAATTCGAAACACTGGCCATCGGGGAAGCTACGCACGTACTTCCACGCCTCGGTCTCCACCTGAGCGAAACACAGACACTACTCATAAAGGCCCGTAGATAATCGGCTCTGGTCTGGGCCATCTTTTATTTAACTGGCCTAAATTGTTAGCAGTATAGAGTTGGTTTACGGTTACCCTGCATGGTATGTTTGAATCTGGTAGTTCTGCCGGGCCCGTGAGAAAAGTGAGGCTCTTTCGATTTTCGGAAACTGAACGTTTCAGGACAGAGCGGCTCGACAATAATATTATTGACTATTTTTATTTGAGCCCATACATTTCTTTGATTGAGACGGGTCACATATTGTCACCAATTACCGTTCGCCTATCGGCCGTAGACCTCAATTACACTCACTCACTCACTCACTCACTCACTCACTCACTCACTCACTCACTCACTCACTCACTCACTCACTCACTCACTCACTCACTCACTCACTCACCCACCCACCCACCCACCCACCCACCCACCCACCCACCCACCCAACCAACCAACCAATCAACCAACGTATGTCCAGACCTGTGTTGAGTTTATACCATAACGAGCGCCCAAATTACAATGTAAGTACACAGTTGAAAAAGATGAAAAAAAATCACGACATACCATGAGTTTGCCTCTACATTTAAACGGAAGTGAACCCACATCTGGCCAATCCTCCTCGGTGTAAGTTTTGGGAACGCAGTTGATCGCTGGTCCAGTTACAGCGCCGATGGACGACACGAAGACTACCCGCTTGACCGTGCCGACCTCTTTTGCCGCTTCCAGCAACTTCATCGAACCCTGCAGCGTACACAACAGACAGACAACAACGGTATATACTTTTATTAATTGAGAGAGGGGGGGGGAGACTACGGGGGAGTGGGAGTAGCCGAGGGAAGGAGAGTTGCGAGTTGAACAATACACCAAGGAATACAGGAGAAAGGAACTGTGGAGAAAGTCGTACATGAAATAAGGAAATCAAACGACATAGACGACAGATGTTGACGCAGAGGATAGAAGGTTACACACACACACACACACACACACACACACACACACACACACACACACACACACACACACACACACACAAACACAAACACACACACACACACACACACACACACACACACACACACAGAGGATGACATACACCGAAGACAGGAGAGGATTATAACACACGACAGAAGATAACTCAGAGGCTAGAATATGACATAGAGGACAATAGATAACACAGAGAACGAAAGTTGACAGAATCACAGGGCAGACGACAATTCCAGGGCAACACTTAAGGTGACCAAAGACGTCAATGAGGAAGACAATATCGACGCTGCCCTAAATGTTATCGTCAAAGCGATCAAGGCAGAGGTAGTTGCCATAGAGTATGAAAATAATACATACACACGGAATATCTCCATGTCTATTGCTGCTGAGTTTGTTTCCGGAATTATCCAGTTGCTGCTACAAAAGCTGTCGCCTTCACTTGGAGCTGAATCCTTGACATCATTCCTAGTAGGAAGCATAGTGACCAGTGTGTTGCGCAATCATGCAACTCCTCTTCAAATCGCTCTTGGAGTACTGATTAATTGAAATGAGATTATTAAACACATGTTCGACTACAAGGTGACTTGTTCCTACGACGAATTGCGGCGATACAAGAAGTCCTCTGCAGTGGCGAAATACACAAAGCTGAGAAGAGAGTCCCTGTTACAGTTTCCGGTCTCATCTAGCATATTGCAGATAATTTCGATGCAGACATGTCAAGCCCGAATGGAAAGGTGTCCACACACTCACTGGCCATGATAGAGTGTTTGCCAGAGTCAGAAAACACCAACGAACCTCAATCCTTTCATCGTATATCCAAAGACGAAATGAAGAATCCAGTCCACTACGATGAACATGAGGATGGGTTGATCCCTTTCGGTGGAGAAGGCAATCCCCTGCCGCCTCCATTATCTCCTTCAGAACTGCCTGACGAGTTCCGTAACAAGCAGAGAGTCTCGTATGAAAGGTCTCGAGAAATTGATTTTAAATTTCTCAAGGTGAGTTCATGACATCTTTGGCAGGTAACCTGCATAGCTGTTCGTTCGTCGCTATATTTTTAGTATTATTCTGCCTATTTTGTGGGCGCCGCCTATATATTTTAGTTTGAGTTTGTGAATGAGTGATCCGTGCAATGGATGACAGCAAGTACCTGATTCTTGGACTTTTTATTGTGATGTCAACGTTAATTCAAGTGTGCTACGCCCAGCGAGGAAACGCCCATCATGGCGGACTAAGTCTAAGCCGTGAGTATTTACTGGCTTTAAACAACCGTGTACATCATGACTCTGATTATTTATCTAACATTGACTTTCCGCCTGGCATGACGAGAAACAACACCAAACCGTTGCGTAAACGAGGAAGGAAAGGTGGTGTGCGACAAAGACTACGTAAGATGAAACACAAGCCCCCTTTGCCATCGATGATCTTGGCCAATGTTCGTTGTCTGAAAGGCCTTAAGATGGATGAATTACGTGCCAACGCAACCTTTTTCAACGAATACAGAGATGCTTGCCTTATGGCTTTCACCGAGACTTGGTTCGACCAAAATGTTGGCGATCGTGGGACATTCATCAAGGGATTTGGATGCCCCACCCGGCTTGATCGCGACAAGCAGACGACCGGAAAGGCGAAAGGTGGGGGTGTTTGTTTATATGTCAACGAGCGTTGGTGCAAGACCGTCATTGTGCGTGAACAGCTCTGCACCCCGGACATTGAACTGTTGTCAGTGTCACTACGGCCACTGTATCTCCCCCGCGAATTTCCACAATTGTTTGTGACTGTTGTGTACATACACCCCAGAGCCAACGTGGATCGCGCCGCCCAGCATATCTGTGACGTAACACAGAAACTGGACGCTTTGTCTACCGATGCACCCAAGTTCATATTGGGTGATTTCAATCAGTGTAAACTCGAGAATTGTCTGCCAACTTACCACCAGTACATTACGTGCCCAACCCGAATGAACAAAACAATTGACTTGTGCTACGGTTCGGTGCCCACTGCGTATCGGTCCATTGCCAAGCCGCCGATTGGTGACTCCGATCACAACACTGTCCACTTGGTACCCATTTATAAATGTGTCCTGAAGCGTGCAAAGTGTGTTGAGAGACAGGTCAAGGTGTGGAATGAAGACAGCGTAGCCAGACTACAAGGTTGCTTTGATTGTACGAACTGGGATGTTTTTCGGGATTCTTGTGATAGCCTGGATGAACTTACCGATGTTGTAACCAGTTACGTTTCTTTCTGTGTTGACACTGTTATACCTGTGAAGAAGTCCAAAGTGTTCCCGAATAACAAACCATGGGTTTCTAAACATCTAAAGAAAGTTTTGAACGAAAAGAAAAGGGTTTATTTTCTGGGAGATTTAGCTGAACGGAAGGAAGTTCAAAGGGCGGTGAAATCAGAAATTAGGAAAGCAAAAGAGAATTACAAACAAAAAATAGAACTTAAGTTTAAAACAGGTGATATGAGAACAGTATGGGATGGCATTAAGACCATGAGTGACATGAAGCAAAATGGATATAATTCCAAACGCTTATCGCCCTTAGGGGGTAAAGATGACGGGGCGTTTGCAGAGGATATGAATTCTTTCTATTCTCGTTTTGATAATCACGATTTTCGTTCTGTCATTGATGATATCATAAGCTCCACTAAGACAGATTGTAACCTGCATATCGATGAAAAAGACGTGTTGAGGGTATTCCAGTGCACAAATGTGCGGAAAAGCCCTGGACCTGATGGTATATCTGGTCAGGTTTTGAAGAATTGTGCCACTCAGTTGTCCGGTATCTTCCACTCCATCTTTCAGGCCTCCCTTAGCTTACATAAAGTCCCTACCTTGTGGAAAACGTCTATTGTCGTGCCTGTCCCCAAGAAATCTCGTCCTGCTAGTCCTAACGATTTTCGTCCAGTAGCGTTGACGTCGCACGTAATGAAGAGTTTTGAAAAAATCATTAAAACCATGATCATGACCCGTACATACCATCTTTTAGATCCCCTGCAATTTGCATATCGGCCTGGGAGAGGGGTGGAGGATGCAGTCGCTACTCTAATAAATTATGTACTTTGTCATGTTGAGGACGCCAAAACCCATGCCAGAGTTCTCTATCTGGATATGAGTTCTGCCTTCAATACGCTGCAGCCTCACTTGTTGTTTAAGAAATTAATTTCCGAATTTAAGCTTGAATCTGAATTAGCGCTATGGGTGCTTGATTTTTTGGTGGGGAGACCCCAACAGGTTCGAGTGAATAACACAACTTCTAGCGTGAAGGTTGTTTCCACTGGCTCACCCCAAGGATGTGTCTTATCCCCTCTTTTATTAATTTTATACACAAATGACTGCAGGAGCATCCGTCCGAATAGGTACTTTATTAAATTCTCAGATGATACAGCTTTACTCAGTCTGTTGTCTAACGATGAAGTTGGCCATGGTCCTGTGTTAAACGACTTTGTTGCATGGTGTGATAGATCGTATTTGTGTCTGAATGCAGCAAAAACCAAAGACATGTGCATTGATTTTAGGAAATACCCTCCATCCCAGTCTGATACTGTCATCCACGATAAAAAGGTAGAGGTAGTTGACGAGTATAAATACCTCGGCACAACAATTGACAATAAGTTGAAATGGGACCGCCACTGCAGTGTCACGTACAAGAAATGCCAGCAGCGTCTTTACTGCCTTAGAAAACTTCGATCCTTTAATATTGATAACACCATTTTATCCATGTTTTACAAATCTTGTATACAGAGTGTTTTGACATTTTCTTTTATATGTTGGTTTGGGAACGTTAGCCAGAAAGACAAGAATAAATTGCAGCGCGTTGTAAATATTAGTAGCAAAATAACCGGCCTCAAACAAACCTCTGTCACTGCTTTGTACGAAAAGCAGGTTCTCCGTAAAGCCAATAAAATAATTAACGACAGCACACACATCCTATATAACGAGTATGTCCTTCTGCCCTCGTCCAGAAGGTTCAGAACAATAACATCCAAAACAAACAGAAAGCGAGATTCATTCATGCCAATGTCAGTACGACTCCTAAATTCAAAACGATAATCACCTCTGGCGTTACAATAAAGTTTTATTGTATTGTATTGTATTGTATTGTATTGTATTGTATTGTATTGTATTGTATTGTATTGTATTGTATAGTAGCAATATTCCCTCAACTATTACCTCAAATAATATACATCGATTAGAGAATAGAAAACAATACACTAACTACCATTATTTCAGAGCATGTCCACAGATGAGAATGAGACGCCTGAATTCAATGGATTCAACACTCGTGCCAGCCGCCGACAGGGTTTGTCCCCTAAGAACAAGACCCATGTAAATTACCTTCCTCTGATCGACGCCAAACCGTCGGATCCCAGCACCATCCTCACGTCAATGATGAAAGCTCAGAGGCTCACGAATGCGAAAGGTCAACACTGTGTCATATATACCCCACTGATCTACAGTTCTACAAGGTGACATGCCAGATAATTTGGAACGACATTGAGAAGGTCACATACCGAGGGTAGTACGAGGATCACTCCTACAATCGTCCCCCTGGCTACCTCCTTCGCCCCAGACGACCTACTCAAGATGATCAAGTGTGGGTGCGACAGCAACACACCATGTTCTACCCAGAAATGTGGATGCAAGTCGCACACCATCCCATACACGCTTTTCTGCGTTTGCAAGGGAGGGGACGTCTGCAGAAACAAAACAGTTTGACTGGCAGAACTGCCATGCATGAACTAAACCACAATGTTTAGCCGTTCTCAGTTGTATTCTCTGATGAATAAAATTGTCTTTGCCAATTTTGAATTAAGACTTTTTCTTTTGGATTGTTCATGAATGTGCCACAGCGGAAATATGGAGAACGTTATCAGGTTATAAATGCTCTTGCTATTGCCCTGATGCGAGGATTTACCTCAAAATCGTCTTGTAGCATCTGTTTAGCATTCTAAACACATGTCATATCATCCCAAATCACAGCATGAACCAAAAAGTCATTGCCAGAATCGCGAATGCAAATTTTACAGATATGTTGGGTTATAGTCACCTACAACCTTGCCAATGACCTTGATATTAACATTTGAGGTCATTGGATTGGGCATAATCGAAACCCTACTAAAGGACCCAAAGTTCATCAATATTGTGCAAAGGGTTAGCGTTGTAGGGTCATTCCGGTGGACATACACAATCGGCGGCCATCTTGGCGGCCATCTTGAATTATGAAAATTGCTTAAGGATAAACAAATTGTATCAGGCATTTTATGTTTCTAGGGTATCTTGGGCATCCAGAATCAGTCGAGAAAAAACTACATCAGCCAAGTCAGGGTTCACCTTGAAAATCATGTTTGGCATCCTGCTACACTGATTACTAAACGTGCTTGCCATTCAGTTTAATTGCGACGGAATCTTGTGCTGCACCAAATTTTGGACATTCGATCTAGTTTAGTGTACACTATATTTATATACATAATATAGACAATATATGTGAGCCATTCACGTTGGTCCCCAACTTTCCATTTTCAAGAACCGCTTAACACAATGAAAAGAATGCCGTTGCATGTTTGCTATGTTCCCCCGCAATATGCTTAGTCACTAGCGTAACAGTTATTAAGTAATAATTATTATTATTTGACATTTTATTTCAACTTGATATGCTGGTATGTATTGACCATGACGTGTCCCTTCTAACATATTTGTACTTTAACCGCTGATATTGCTTGCTTGTTTAACAGCAGTTTACCATTTATGTTAATGAAGACTAATTTCATTTATTTAGCATTCATATTTTACCCAACATATTTAACAAAATGTCCCCTGGCAATGTCATATCAAGAACAGTGTTAATGCTTGAAATCATTGAAACTGGTACAAACAATAAATGTTGCAGCAATAACCTGTTTTACAGTATTAATTTTTTTGTAAAAAAAAACACTTGTTTACAAACAAGCTTTGTGATATCCCATCTCAAAAGATTGCTTATGTGACCAAAATTCGCCGCGTATGTTTTCTACATGTCTCAGCCATAAAGTTAAATAGTGTGCAACTTTGTTGCATGCAACTGTTGCATGCAACAAAGTTGCATCGTGTGACGGTACCTTAGCATACACACCTTGACGAAATTTTCAAGGTGTTCATTCTGCGGCTTTTTCTTATTAAAAGTCGGTGCAGCCGAGTGTATGACGTACATGCAGTCCGCCACTAGGGATCGCCAAGATGCTGTATTCCAGACATCCGTCTCTACTATTTCTATCGGATGGGTGCTCGGAGACCATGATAGCAGTTGTTTGCAAGAATGGGCCACAGGGACCCTCACGATGTATTTGTTCGACTTGAGCAGCTCGTTCAGTACGTGTGTGCTGACGAAGTTACCCCCAGCCGTCAGCAGGATGCGAGGGTTACCAGCTCCGGGCGGCGCCGGAGGCGGGGCGACGGCCTCGGCCGTCTCCGGGGCAGCATCGTCCGCTTGCTCATCCGGCGGCACGTTAGGTTCCTCCTCCGCCATGTTTCCGGCAGATGCCACCCAACCACAACGCTGTGTTCTCAGCGAGAGAAAGCGAGCGAGCTCGCGCTTTCACGTCACGTGCGCGTAATGACGTATTGTTTCATTGACGTAAAAAAAACTAGACCGCGCACAGCCACCTTGCGAATGGAAATCACACTCCAACTTCCGGTCAGGGCAAGACAAACGGAAGAGACGCCTGCTGACAGCATGCAAGCATTACTACCTTAGGACAGTTCTGATCCTAGGATTCTGTGTTCCTCTGTGATCAGCTCTTCGTTTTTATTATCTATTAATATGTAATCGCGTGTTCCGGTTCTATTGTTAGTAATTCTTAACGGTACTTCGAAGTCATACACAATATCTGGTTATACCAGAATTTGTCTAGACGTGTTTTTAATGATTCTAGACTAAGAGATTTAGCTGTTACCACTGTATCAGGGAGACTATTCCATGGTTCGGTAATTCTAATTGGAAATACATTTTTTCTTAAGTTTAGTTTGGCTCTTTGTGTGAATAGTTTTAGAGAATGTCCTCTGTTTCCTATTCTTTTTGATATCTCATTGTTTCTCAACAGATTTGGTACAGATTCGTGATCATAAATGTTGTGTAGTATTTTATAGACTTAGACTAGATTATCATGTCTCCTCTTAATCTTCGATATGCTAATGTAGGTAGTTTAAGCAATTTAAGATTTTTTATATATGATATGTCCCTCATACCTGGTAATTCTTTAGTGGCTCTTCTCTGAATATTTTCTAAAGCAATTTTGTGTTTTATCTTATATAGGTGCCATACTGCCATAGCATAGTCTAGGTGAGATCTAACCATTGTTTTGTAGAGAGGCAAAAAAAAATTGGAAAGTTCTAATTATTTTGGTCATTTTAGTTGCCTTATTCACCACTTGGCTTATATGTTCATCAAATGTGAGTTTTGAGTCAAAGTCATTGTTGTATAGTATTGATTTTCACCTACATTATATTTTCCAATTTCCATCTGTGTACATTTATCTGGGTGTAGTGTGAGCATCCAATCATTACTCCATTTTTCTTTGGTGGTTATGTCCTGTTGTAGTATATCTTGATCATTCGTATTTATTATGGGTCTAAATATTTGCACTACAGCGAGCCTGCTAGCCTACAGGCCATGGGCGTGGTGGCTGTCTGATACTGTGATTCAGAGGCGGATCCAGGAATTTTTAAGGGGGGATGTGTGTGTGTGTCAAAATATAGATGTCTGAAAAGACACCATTTCACCCATTGTTTTTGAAAATTCGATGGGGGTGGTGGTGCTGGTGGGAGATTTTGAAGTCCAGGCTTGGACTATATAATATTGCATCTGGATCTATGACTATGTATATAGATTGAAGCGAATTATGTATTTATTCTATATTGTGTTTCTAGTCTAGATCCACTGAGTGGGTACACATGTACATGTATTTAGTTCTGTTTGTTGTGTGTTTTCAGCATACCCTGTGATATACAAAAAAAAGATGTGGCTACATGCAATCAACCGGGTAGTTGACAAGAACAAAGCATGGATTCCGTCCCGATACGATGTTCTGTGTTCGGAACATTTTCGTGAGGAAGATTTCGAGTTCTCAAAACACAAGCAGTTAAAAATGCTGAAAAAGACAGCTGTACTATCACTGTTCTCATGGAAAGTTCAAGTTCAAGTGAGTGTAATCATGGTAATCATGATGATTCATGATCGTTGGAGGCTACATGTAACCTTGTTTTTTATTAAAATAAAAAAGTCAGAAAAATGTGAGCAAATAGTTTCTTTACCCAACTTATTAAATTTATTTAATAAACACTGTTGCAATAAAGTTGGTTAAAATGGGTCCTTTGTTAGACCCACCATCCCATTTCAAATTCTTGGGGTTTAATACTGTTGTATCATATCATTTAGATTTGTTGCTATACATGTACGTGATATATATCAGACTTGATTTAGCCTATGTGTGTGTGTGTGTGTGTATGTGTGTGTGTGTGTGTGTGTGTGTGTGTGTGTGTCAAAGTGGGTTTCAAAATACCACCATTTGCACCCACAGTACATGTATCTTAACACTTTCTTTTCATATTTTAGGAAACACCAAGAACAAGCAGAGCCTTGATGTCGCAGCGCTGTCCAGAGCCAGAGATCCAGTCGTCCGGGACAGCCGAGGTGATTGCTGCAGATCACATGTATGCACGTGAGCAGGACACCATGAAAAGGAAATATCAGGATACATTACAGAAACTTGACAAACTCCAAACTGAACTATATAACACCAAGAGGAGAGAGAAGAGGGCAAAAGTTAGTGTTGGTAAACTGTTGCAGGAGCTCACTGAACAGAAGAAGATTTTGGAAGAGGCGAAGCTGATGCTTGAAGCATACAAAGGTTAGCTAAATGTTTCGGCTGTTTAAAACTCATTTATACGCTTTCTCACTCAACAAAGGTCATTCTCAATATTTTATTGGAGTGGCGGGGGGGGGGAGAGAGTTCCTTCATGGGCTGTGGAAAAGAATGCTATAAAGTACAGATAATTATAATGAAATTGGCATTTTTCCCCAGCATACGGGCACTTTTGACCAGCATTTTTTCGCAATCTTGAGGAGAGGGCCCCCCACCCCTGGATCCGCTAGTGCCAAGATGGGAGTTCTGTGCAGAGAGATAAGGGCGCTCGGGGATATAAATATATATGCGGTCGTTGATTACCGAGCATTCTGAAGTTGAACATGTTCTTTTTTATGCATGCTGTTTGTAGCACAGAGCCACTTCTAATACCTCCAATTATTTTCCCATCTGTAGATATACCAGTGGACTTGTTCAATAAACCAGATTGCGAATACACAGATGACCAGAAACAGTTTGCAACAACCCAACATTTCTATTGTCCGAAGGCCTATGTATTCCTGAGAGAAAAGATTCGCTTGCCACATCCAGCTACCATACGAAGGTGAAAATACAAACATAATGTAAGGCTATTGTCATGGTATCTTCCGTTTGGGTCGTGTCTTCATAGTTGACCAGGCGAGGGGGATACATATATGCGGTTGCGGGTGACCGAGCAATCTAGTTAGGGCATTCCGGGCACGAAATGCCCTATTGGTTTCGTTGGAATTTTTATTAATTTTTTCCTTCCGCCACGCGGTTTCCGATCAATAACTTTTGAACGCCTTATCGGAATGCCTATATCTCAGTAATCATTGCCCGAAGAGCGAAACAGACGATAATTTTGACCACTGGGGTCTTTCTGGAAACCCTATCATGAAAATTAAATGTTCGTTACCCTGGTGGCGAAAAACCGAACTGAACAAGAAGTCGCCTTTTACTTTGACCTCAATTCTCTCGAAATAAAGGCCTCTAAGCATAAGTCTTGCTGTCTATAGATTTGCATGCTTACGTTTTTATCATATATTTTGATTTCAGGTGGGTGAGCTCCATATCATCAAAGCCAGGTATTTCGACGCAAGTCCTGAATATGCTCCAGACCAAGGCAGAAGCAGACCCAATAAACCACAGCTACTGCAGCATCATGATTGACGGAATGTCTATCCGAAAGCATCTGGACTGGGACCCCAAACGACACGAGATGGTTGGATTTGTCGACCTTGGAGCCGGCTCGCTGGACAATGATGCTGGAGAAGCTACAGAAGCTGTCGTCGTTATGGTTGCGGGGCTTCAGGGTCAATGGAAAGTACCAGTGGCATATTTTCTTATCAATGGTACTTCTGCTGAAGTTCAATCTCAACTTGTATTGTCTGTTATAAGTTCATTGTATGAAGCTAAAGTAAATGTTGTTGCTCTGGTAATGGATGGTCTGAATGCAAATCAAAAAATGGCTAATGTAATGGGATGTTCCTTAGCAGTTGATGACATGCGCAGCAGTTTTCCACATCCTTCAGATAGTTCACGTCTTGTTCATGTATTCTTTGATGCTTGTCATCTGTTGAAAAATGTTAGAGGAGCATTGCATGCTTTACAAGAGATTGTATCATCTGTTGGCACTGCTAAATGGAAACATATTGTCTTACTACAGGAGCCACAGGCATCTGAAGGGCTACATGCTGCTAATAAACTCACTATTAAACACATAAGGTTTCAGAAGCAAAAAATGAAGGTCAAGTTAGCAGCGCAAACTTTAAGTGCATCAGTAGCTTCTGCATTGAGATATGCATCGGAGATTGATTGTACACATTTAAATGACAGTGAAGGTACTGCCAAGTTCGTGTCGCTGATTGACCATTTGCTTGACATTTTTAACAGTCGCATACCAGTAGACAAATGATACAAAGGCCCTTTGAGGCCAAGCAACCTTAGTGACGTTGAAATATTTCTCAATCATGCCAAGTCTGTGTTAATCAGTATGGCAGATATGACCGGCAAGAAAGTGTCTTCAGGTAAACGTAAAATTTGTGTCATAGGTTTTATATGTAACATAGATAGTCTTCTGAAACTCTCAAAGGAATTGTTACTAGGACCCGCACCTGTACAACGTTACCTACTTACATACAAACTATCTCAGGATCACTTGGAGTTGTTTTTCTCAGCTGTTCGCCAACGTGGAGGATGGAATAACAATCCATCAGCTGTGCAGTTCTCCAATGCATTCAGGTCATTGTTAAGTCATGCAGGTGTATCAATCACAGGTTCTGCTAAAGCAAATTGTGTGCCTCAGGATACAACTTCATTACTAAATGTTGTTGACACTGAGCCGGCTGATAACATTGTGCCATTTATCAACGTTGAATCCGCTCTTTCTGATCACCCATACAGTTGTACTAAAATTGGTCTAAGTGTCTTTGTAGAGGGTATCATTGTGTACATAGCAGGATGGGTAGTGCGATCAGTTACCAAGCAGGTATCCTGTAAGGAATGTTCACTGGCACTAATAAGCCCAGCTTCAGAATGTACGTCTGCCTTGCTCAAACTGAAAAACAATGGTGGGCTTGTTGTCCCATCATCTAGTGTTGTTCAAATTGATAGGCATTGTGAAATTGTGTTGCGCTCTTGCATAAATATCAAACAAGTTGTACCTGGACAGTGGGAGAAAATGTTGGTGTCCAGAATGTTGGTAGAAATGCCTAGTGATTTGTTTGTGGAACTAAATGACCATTTCATGGAGACTTCCAAGGGTATTGACACGCACTGTTATATACTGGTCAAGCTAATTTTGTGAAAAATTCATCAAAGTTCGACGATTCCACACAGTGAACCTGACCAATCTGACTCTTGCAGGAGACAGTGTCAGGCACCAACTGAACAAAACTGTATTGTTCAAGCATCAGTAACATCAGTACCTGTTGCCTGAACACCAATCACCTGGGTGCAAATACAAGTTAAATTTACTCAATGGCTTGCTTCACAAATCATTATTATTTTGAATCATTAGATTGTGTGTTGTCTTTGTTCTGATTTTATGTTCTGTGATTGAATGTGGCAGAACAATTTACATCCATTTCCACACTATTTTTATTTTTTAGTGTAGCATGCCAATATGAAGTACATGTCATCAGTTATGTATGTTGTTTCACACCACTTAACACATTCGGTATTGGCACAGAGGTACATGTAACATAGTCAAACTTTGATCCAGTTTAAGTCGTGACAGATATTTTATGTAATATTTGTACTTTTGGTTTGTATCATGTGCTTTTCAAGTTAATCTGTACATGTAACATGCAAGTAATACACAATGAGATCACCATGTGTGACATGGTCATTAGTTATTATATAATTATACTGATAACTGTGCATGTCATAGTGGATAGAGTATATTTAGTGTTATATATAATGTACGTATTATTGATGGTTAGTTTGAACATATTCTATAATGGTGGAGGAGCGTATTCTATAATTGTGGAGGAGTGTAGGGAATTTTGTGAATTTGTTTGTGCATGGGATCACTTCCCCCACATCCTCTTGACCTCGTGACAACTATACGTCCTGTAAACAGTTCCTGGAGGCATGACCCATTGGCAATGTACCCTTCCGGTCAGTACACTTCCACTGTCCCACCCTAGTCGTTACATAGATAACAGGAACTAATCGCCCACACACTGCCCACATACCGGACGTTTGGTTGGTATAAAATAGAGGGGAAGATTTTGTAGTTAGAACGATTCTTCCAAGCTGCATCATGGATGCCGCCATGTAGTCTTTACAGTGAAAGCCCCCTTTGTGGCATGGGTATGTTCCGAACTGTATTTTATACTTGATAAAGCATTACTGTTAATCTATAACTTGAACTTGAAGACTATGTATAGTAGAATATTATGTATTTACATATGTAGGATGGTCTGCATGATTACTTATAATTACTTGGTGATTTTGATGACTATAGTTATCATCTGATAACTAGTAGACTGGGCTGTGAACCAGAGTAAAGAGTGTCTTTAATGGATTATGAGGAAGATGGTTATATGTGATGACAGATACTGTTTATGTTATAGAATTGTATTGATACCACAATGTGTGTATAACCTTATTCTTATTATGACTTTAATAGGAATAATAATAGTGGGTGTTTAGAATGTAATATAGACGCCAGAAGCTTGTTATCTTTGATTAATTACCTAGCAGTTCAGCTGAGGCAGAGACAGCTGTTAAAAGCTGAGGCACTGGTCCAGATCTGTCAACAAAGCTGGACAAGTAGGGTCAATGACAACTGGGACTCAGTGACAACTGGGGACAACTGCATGAGTATATTGCACAGTGTGATAGCCTTGTTCTTTAGGTAACATTTGGTTTTGTATTTCTACAGGCAGTGCCAATCCTGATCTACTCATGTAGTGGTCAGTCGTCTTTAAGTCGTATTTAAGTCGTCTTTAGGGGTTGTCTTTATGGGTTTTAGTAGACCTTTTAGTATGTTTCTGTGGCATAATAAAATTATGTAATAAAACCTGTTATTTTATTTATATATGAGTGCGTTTATTATCTCCTAAAATGTTAAACCTGGTTCTAAATACTAAACCAGTGAAACATCCCCGGTACTTTTGCAGTTTAGGCCCGCACCTCGTAAAAACCAACACAATGATCACCTACGATGACCAAACTTCGCAGGGCGTATCTACTACACCTGTACTACGCGTATGCACTTGTCATGTGATCATAAAATAATAATTAATGCCTGAAATCGATCAAAATGTGTAAGTAAATAACGCGCTTTCCAGGCGCCACCTGACGGAGTTCACTGTGGCACTAGGGACTCGACGAGGAAAGCGCGTTATTTACTTACACATTTGGATCGATTTCAGGCATTAATTATTATTTTTGATCACGTGACAAATGCATACGCGTAGTACAGGTATAGTAGATAAACCATACGAAGTTTGGTCATCGTATGTGAACATTTTTATGGTTTTTTTCGAGGTGCGGGCCTAAACTGCAAAAGTACCAAATGATGCAAATCCCCTTCCCCCTCCCCATTCTTAAAATACCGAAAATATCTTCAGCTACATTCTTAGTTGTGTATTGCAAATCCATTCTTATGATAAAGAAACGACATACAATTGATTTAGACAGTTTGCATTCATTTATAGCCACTCTTACTGATGAAAACATAACGCATGAGTGCATAGTACATACCATGCGCCATTGTTGAATGTGCGCTTTTGCCCTGACCGGAAGTCGCCGCTCGTTGGCTGCCTGGCTCTGACTTCTCAACACTGATTGCGCGGTCTAGTTTTTGTTTACGTCAATGTATTGGTTCGTATTAATGGACCTGTAAGTGGGTCACGATACATGGCGAGACTCCGCGCGACTGGAGTTGATAGGGGATTGGACACAAGAATAATATTCTAACGACGGATGAGTCATAGCTTCCGACTGATGAATACTAGGAAATCAGGTCATAAATAGTTTGCGTTATATATTTATTATCTTAAATGTCCGGTTTAATATTGAAGATAGTAATCATTCACTAGGTCCCTTCATAAATCACAACTTGAAGCACGTGAAGCCGTTACATCCAAGACAGAACTTAAGTCAGTACCAGAAGCTTACCAAACTAGAACGAAGAAGCCCAAACGCAAACGGTCGCTTACAAATAGTTGTACAGAACCCCAGGGCACAAGGACTGTGAAACAGTTAGGAAACACTGCCAGTGATGACGTGAATCGCGCCGCCGAAAATCTGGTATGTTCATAATGCCATGAATGATGCTTGTTATCCACATTGAGGGGATGGATCAAGTGTAACAAATGCGATACTTGGATGTATACTGCATGCTCTGGAGCTGGTTAAAGGGTGAGGGTATTCAAATGTGATTTGTGTTCTCTCTGAGGCTGTTGTGGATACTGTTGTAATCAGTATATTGTGCATCCCCGAACAAAATGTATTGTAGTGTGTGTGTGTGTGTGTGTGTGTGTGTGTGTGTGTGTGTGTGTGTGTGTGTTTGTGTGTGTGTGTGTGTGTGTGTGTGTGTGTGTGTGTGTGTGTGTGTGCCGGCACACGCGCTCTCGCTTTTGTTCATATGTGTTGTGATATGCTTGATTTGTGCGTGCGTGCGTGCGTGCGTGCGTGCGTGCATGTATTACTCTTGCAATGGTGCGTGTGTGTGTCCATCTTGGGTAATATGATCACGTATGCTCTAATTACTAATGGGGCATGCTCATATTACCAACACTTGTTTCAATATGAGCCATTTGGGAAACAGTATCCTCGTTGTCATTATACATGTAAACAACCTAAGTAAGCAATAATGCACACAGTACCTTTAATGTCATAGTTTCACAGAGCACATGACTAGTCATATGGCTCCAGAATATCAGTGTGAAAAAGTTGTTCATATTACCAGAATTTCCCCTATCTTAGATTTGTCCACTGTGCTATTATCATATTCGTTATCTACGGCGAATTAGTCGGTATATGCGTCTTTCTGTTGCAAAAACGATTGCAACTGTACTGGTCACTTGTAAACCAGACTATTATAATTCTTGTTTTCTTCAAAATATTGCCTTTAAGGATATCACAAAATTACAACGTGATTACAATTACTTGCGATTAGGTTTCCATGTTTTACTCGTTCTCTACTGCTTCTAATCTGCAGTGGTATCCTGTCGGATGTCGTGTCCTGTTTAAAATATCTACTATTACTTTTCCTGCCTGTAAGTTCCCCCCCCCCCACATACACGACTTTTATCAAGATCTAAATACGAACAAGCTCGATCTTAAGGTCCTGCGGCATCGTGGCAAATATGCCGATATGTTAAGTGAAAGACTGTCATACGATCGTCATACGACAGGCATACGGCGCATCACGACGATGTGATCGTCATACGACAGTTATACGGCGCATCACGACGATATACATTATTTATACGATGGCAATACGACTTATATACGACCCGTTACGACCGTGACATGACTTAGCACGATGCCAACACGATGGCCATAAGACCTTATTTGGTTTAACTACGACCTATACGAATGGCATACGACTGTCATACGACTGTACAAGACTGCTCTCTCTCTCTCTCTCTCTCTCTCTCTCTCTCTCTCTCTCTCTCCCTCTCTCTCCCTCTCTCTCTCTCTCTCTCTCTCTATTTATCTCCCTCTCCCCCCCCCTCTCTCTCTCTCTCTCTCGTGACATGGTCTGATGTGTATATAAATGGGATGCAGATGCCTTCCTGTGCCAGTCACAATGATGTTTGAGGAGGAGCAACACCGGCAAGAAGCTGCTTTGGAGGAGGAGGAGAACCTTCTGCCTGCTGCAGCCTTGATGCTAGAAAACGGCGTAGGCGGCGCAGAGTCCGCAGAAGAACTCTGTAGGTGAAGCCATGGTTATTGAGGAGACCACAATATGGACACTATGAACACTTCTTATAAGAACTCCACCGTGAAGAAACCAGCAGCTTCAAGAACTTCGTGCGTGTTCCTCCGGAGTTGTTTATGGAATTGATTGAACGTGTAGGTCCACGTCTGCAAAAACAGGACACATTTAGGAGAAAAACCCTGGATCCTGAAATACGTCTTGTTCTAAAACTGCGCTACATGGCCACTGCGAACTCATACACGTCATTGTAACACGGCTTCAGATTGGCTCATAATACTATCAGCAAAATCATACATGAAACGTCCGAAGCAATTTTTGAAGAGTATGGAGGTGTTTCAAAAACATGTTGTGCGACAATTTACCGAATATTTAGTCTAGCATTCACTTTTGACATACTTAGATTCTAGCATCTTGCCACAAGACAATGCCATTATCCGAGTTGAAGTACGCCTTCGGTAGCTCTCGTACGTATTTAGCTTCAGTGGTTGCATTTCGACCTCAGGTGGCTGCCAATGGGATGAGCTAAAGTTCTCGTCGCCAATAACCGGCCTGTACGGCGTTGCTAGATTCTTCCAGGTCAACCAATCTAAGCGGGACGTATGCATCATAGGACTGTGTTCGCAGAAGGTTGTGGAGGACACATCCGGCTAGAATGACTTGTTCCGCAACTTCTACACATAGGTGTATGTATCGTGGTCAGGAATACTCGGAACATGTGGGATAGAATCCCGAACGCGTTCTCTATGATGCGTCGACCACGACATAGGCTGTTCTTGGTTCAGGTTCCGATGCGGATATAGCTTCATAGGGTCTAAAGGAAACGCGTCATCGCCGATGACGAAGAATGGGATGTCATCGTCAGTCCCATTTAGCCGCCGGCAGGTTCAGACGTCCGTCTTGTAAGGCCGGTAAGAGATTGGACTGACCGAAGACGCCCCCGTGGTATACCCTGCCATTTGTGCCAAAATATACGAAGGTGAAACTGTAGTCAGCATCTGCCACTGCCATTAGCACGATAGAGAAAGAGCCTTTGTAATTAAAATACGCCGACGTCTAAACATTATAAATATATATCTGATATCAAGAATTCTTGATTATATTAATACCATATATATATATATATATATATATATATATATATATATACATACATACATACATACATACATACATACATATATATTAAACAGTGATTACATTTTTATTTGTGTTTTACTTATTTAAGTATATGACATAGTTCAGTGCAGCGATCAAGGTGATGAAATGGAACAGAATAGCAGTACAGAGGATCATGGGAACGAAGGTAATGGCGAACAACGCAACGAGCTAGTTATGAGAGTTGATCCGGATGAAAGGTTTCATTAGTCGAGAGCAAAATCATCGAAACACCACGCTCGAGCAAACGACCTCTGCCGAGAAAAAAACGCTGCAGACAAAAAGAAGCAGAAAACAACTTTCAAGGGTATTCAGGAGACAAAGCTAGCGGTATCATACTTTGGGTTTAGGACAAATTGATAATAATATTCACTCTATTTTGCAGTATCATATGTAATGACAAATACTATTTCTCAACATTTATCATGAATTATATATTACAATGTTTATTTGGAATGTACACACGGCATGCGATCTACCAAAATGGTTAAGGGTGGCAAGTATTTATTGAAGAATAAAAAGTATGTATATTAAATAGCATCCAGTACCCGTGACAGAACTCTCGATACAAAATAAGTTAAATAAAATCACAGCTTTGTAGGTGTTCTTTGTTTTGAAGGCATATTACGTCAGGTGTTTTACTTTGCTGAAGACACTTACTGATGAACTAAAAATTGAAGAAAACGAGACTGAGATGTTTGTCCGTTATCTTGTAGGTGAACTCGACAAAATAGGTGATGCTGACCAGAACGAATTGGCAGAATTCCATATCAATCACAAGGTCCGCAGGATCTTCACCTCGCTACCCAGCCTCAACCGACTCAATTGCAACCTAATCCTCTCTATTCCTGACCATCGCAGAAACCGTGCCAACTACATATCTCCCGTGCAAAGCGAGAACCTAGTAACTCAATTTTTTCTAAAATTGAATAAATATTATTTTTGGAGTTATACTAGGTATATGACTTCCTTTTAATATATTGTGTATGGCAATATGTGCTTTCATTACGAAGTTATTACCATGGCAAAACCTAGCAACTCCACCGTTTTTCGAGGATGACACAGTAAAACCTAGTATCTCAACCAACCAATCAGATGCCAGCTTTGAAGTCCATAACAAGATGGCAGAGCCCGGGAAAGTGAGAAATGTTCAGTAAATAAATCGTTTACCAGTGTCTTTAGACGGCATAGTCACAATACAGTATGGCCGGGACAAGTAGAGGAAAGGAAATACTGGCCATGGCCCTGAAGATCGTTAGGTGAGTAAACAAATACTAGGAAATGTGTAGCAAAAATGACCAAATCAGCTCCGTCATTGCAGTGTTATTCCGTTTTCGGATGACACCCTAGCCTAGACACTAGAACATGCATGTAGACCCCATTATCTGACCATTCTAATAGCGTTTTAGTATAATAAATTAATAATCACCCAAGGAAGGCTTAATGAGGCCTATTCGAAGGTTTGCCGGATTGGGATTGGTTTTAAAACATCATTTTTGGTGAAAAATACCTGTCCGAAATAAGGAACAATTTTCGGTAATCTTATACTTAACTGGCCGAAATTATTACGGCCTTTTAAAAATGATTCTATATCATGACTCCTTTGTACCGGTAGTGATGTAGAATCACATTGCGAACACATACACATCGATATAAGGTGAAAAGACGGTTTTAAAAGGCCGTAATAACTTACGCCAGTTAAGTATAAGATTACCGTTTGACCCAATTTTCAGTTTTCGGTTAGAAAATTTGAATTGGATTGTGATTTCATTTTCAGGCGAAACACAGAAGCTACTGAAAATCAAGATGACAGTAACGGACCACCCAGGCCCAAGCGTCCACGTCCTGCTGGTGTTAACCCATTCGTGCCTCCTACACCTAGGCCTACTCCTACTGCTGATGATAACCCAGTCGTGCCTCCTACTTCTACTGCTGACGACAATCCAGTCGTGCCTTCGACTGCAGGAGCTAGTGACAATCCAGTCGTGCCTTCGACTGCAGGAGCTGACGACAATCCAGTCGTGCCTTCGACTGCAGGAGCTGACGACAATCCAGTCGTGCCTTCGACTGCAGGAACTGATGACAATCCAGTCGTGCCTTCGACTGCAGGAGCTGACGACAATCCAGTCGTGTCTTCGACTGCTGGAGCTGACGACAATCCAGTCGTGCCTTCTACCTCTACTGCTGAAGATAACCCAGTCGTGCCTCCTACTGCAGGAGCTGATGACAATCCAGTTCCCTTACAGAATGAAGGTATGCATACCGTAATGTCGGCTCTGAGGGAGCCAATATGATGGCAATTAACTGTGCACAAATAATAAAACATCTGAATGAGAATGATACCCATGCTAGACATAGAGTACAACAGAGTGGTAAAAATGAGTTATTACGTTTATATTTTGCAGACAATCATGATGATCAAGTTACCAGTAAGGAACGGAAGACAGCCCAGGAGAAAGTTGCATGGCATAGAAAAAAGTACCCCATTATGCCGCCCTGCAAAGACTCCTGCCGAAAGAAGTGTCGGGATAAAATCACAGAGGAGCATAGAGGTATTATAAATCACACATTTTGGGGCCTATCTTTCCCAGGGAGAAGGGGCTGGTTTGATGCCCATATAAATGTCTTGGGCATCAAACAGCGCACAACAGGAGTTGTTGGTGCGAATGCCAAACGCAAAAACACGCTTAGCTATACACTGCCACTGCCGGATGGAGTAAATATCCATGTCTGCAAGAAAATGTTCATGTGCACACTCGGTATCAAGACCGATGGTATGATAACCGAGTTTGTAAATACCAAGCTCAATGCACCTGAACAGGCTGTCTCGCCAACGGCAGAGGGGAGGGGTAAACATGAACCATGGAACAAGGTCGACAGAGGGGCGATAAAAGAGCATATCAACTCCTACCATCCTACGGTTAGCCACTATAAAGTAAGCCATGCCCCACTCAGGCGTTACCTAGAACCTGGCTTAACAATTTCGTTCATGTGGCAAGATTTCTGTGAAAAACAAAAGAGAGTTTCATATGAACTCTATAGGCAAGTGTTTGAATCAGAAAAGATTACATTTGGAGAACCCTCTCAGGATGAATGTGAGACTTGTCTTGCATATGAACTGCATGTCAAGGAGTCGGGTGAAAATGCTGATCATGATGCCGATACATGTGAGGAATGTATCGATGGCCATGAACATAAGATAGCTTACACAAAAGCTCGAATTGAATACCAGAAGGAGATTCCCAATGGTTTTAATGTGTATGCCGTGGATATGCAGAGGGTAATACTTCTACCTAAACTGTCCACCAAAGAGAGCTTCTTTGTGAGCCGCCTCATTGTTTTCAATGAGACCTTTGCCCGAATGGGAGCTGATCATGAATCAGATTATGTGGTGTTGTGGCATGAGGGGAGTATGGTAGACTTGCCCAAGATGTTGCAAGTGCGTACATCAAGTGCATTGTTAAGGATGCATCCCCTAACCTCCTATTCTGGGTGGATAATTGTGGGGGGCAAAATAAGAACTGGACGTTATACACAGCTCTCGCACAATGTGTGAATGCAGTTTGGGGCCCTCAGCAAGTGATAATAAAATACCTACAAAAGGGGCACACTTACATGAAGGCAGATTCTATTCATGGGTCTATTGGGAAAAAAATGAAACAGGCTGAGAATATATTTACGTTTGATGACTTCGTGGAGCTTTGCCAAAAATCATCCCAGACAATAACGCCCATTCTTTTAGAGTTCATGGATTTCTTTGAATTCCGTGGGGAACAGCGCACCCGTAGTGGGAAGAAGACTAAGATGCCGCTGTTGGGAAAGATTTGTGAGGTTAAGTTCTCCAAGGGTAGGCGTACTATGATGTACAAGGAGGACTTCGGTGAAACATACACCGAAGTTGACTTCCTGAAGGCGAAGTTTGATGTGACTGGTCACTTTCCACCCAAAAGGGCAGAGCCACGTGGCATTCCCAAGTCCAAGAAGACGGGAATACTCGATTTGTTACGTGTTGCCCCCGCCGCAAAGAAACTCTTCTGGTTGGACATACCCGAGAGAGATGTCAGTGACCTGGCAATTTCCATCCGCTGAAATAGCAATTAATTAACATCACAAACCTATAGTCCGGGCAGAGGCATCCAGGTGGGGTTTATAAACCACTTGACCACTTTTCAGCTATTGTAGATTTCATAACTAGTGTTACTATCACAAAGAAACCCCTCAAAGTCGATCACACAATGGACTTAGCTAAAAATAAGATGAAGGATTTCTTTATTTGGGACCGACACAAATCGGGCGACTTAGCAGGGTGGTCGATGTAGAGGGGTGGTCGACCTGAGGGGTTCCACTGTTGCATTGTTCGTTGTTTCTGCATCTGTAGTAAGAAAGTATGGCCTAGTAAGAAAGTTAAACATGTTATCATGATTATATGTAATTACTGTACTATATCAATCTAGTCAGCCTTTGGCCAATTACCAAACCATTACTTCGATTTCGTTGTATAATAGGCCGATGATGGCAGCATGGAACAGGGCGAAATCAACATCCATTTGCAGTGACACAGAGGACTGTTACAAATTGTCACATAACGATATGATTGTGGTGGCCCATTCATAGCAATATTTCACATAATAAAACACTCCAATTCACGAGACAAGTGCAGTTTATTGCAGGTCTCAATTGTATTGAAGCTATGTTATATTTTACTGTCATTTGTATACATATGTTTTGGAAAATAAATGAGTAATTTTCATACTAGGTTTTGCCTTGGTAATATATACGAGATTCTTTAGCATTTGCTATACCAAAACCTAGTAACTCATTTTCCAGCCAAAAAAATGGTAATTAGGTCAGACTAATTATTGGTGAAAATTGTGAACCTTAGTGGACATATATTAAGCAGTTAGTACCTCTCCACGAATAGAACAGACTTTAATATTCAGAAATTATGTTTTCCTTCGTTTTCTCAAAACAAGCAAAAACTGAGTTACTAGGTTCTCGCTTTGCACGGGAGATATGCCATCTGACCCACTGGGCATTACTTCGTTCATCGACTGCCCTTCCTTCACCAATCTGTGATTGGACAATTTCTCATCGTGTTAATTCAACAATTGTTCGTGTTGCTAAATGTGCGTATTGCTATGTGAAGACAATTGTTTAGATAAATAAAAATGTATATAAAGGAAAATTTCTTTGATGTATTGTGGCTGGAGCAACTTGAACAGAACTGTGCATGTCTCCTTCACGATAGCTAATATGGTTCTCTCGCCTATTCGGAACAGGAACGCCAAGTTTGAAAAAAATTCCCCTGCTGACAATTTATAAACTATAACATACAAAGATATGTAACATAAGCATCAGGATAAAAAATACGAACCTCACTTTTGGTCACATCGATTATACAATAATTGTGCAACAAAATATTAGAACAATCCATCCTGTTTCAAAATAGCAAAGTGTATTAAATTGGTGTCACTAATACGGTCAGTTAGCAATGAAACAAAGTCGCACGATGCACAGGATCGGAGAGCTGAAAATAAATAGTATATTCAACTAAATAATAAAAGATAGTATAGCACATTATAAGTATGCTTTGCTACATTGGTGATCAGTCAAGCTTGACGACACCTGAAACAACTACAACCTGCCAACTGGTCATATGCAGACACTCCAATAAGTCATGCTGAAAGCCACCACGTGGACATTGTTATGTGAACTTGGGATTTCTGCTAGACTTCCCACCAATACAAACGCGACTGCCGAAAAGGACGTAAACAGCATCAACAGTGATCGGTCATCAACCAAATACCAAGAGCACAACAAGTGAAACGCATACATCATCGCAAATAAATGAAAACCTGAATACAAGCACACGTCGACACACAATCACTGGCAGGGTCAATCTAATACGTATTAAGAGAGTAACCACATCGTCTTTGTATTTGGAGTCAAGCCACATCAACGTGTGCTGCCTGAATACTCGTTCCGTGAAGAAAAAACCTTTCAATTACGGACTATGTCATCTCGCACGACTACGATATTATGTGCCTAACAGGGAGATGGATTCGCAGAGACATTAACGCAGTCTGCATCAGTGAGATGGTTCCCATTGGATATGAATTTTGTCATGTTCCACGAAATACTTGGAGAACCGTGGGAATCATGTTTAAAACAGGACTATCGGTGACAATTCAACCAACACTGACGCACTTTGAGTATATAAACGGTCGTGTTGAACATCACGGTGCAACAACATTTGCCTGAGTCATTCGGAAGAGACACTAAAAGCAGGTGCTCCCTTCTATCTGGTGTCTATGCCAGGGGAAGTAAAATATCCCACACAGGGGATAAATGTGTACCCTGTAGTGGGTAGATATGTGCGTTGAAATGTGTTCCCTTATTGTTATGTAAACTGCTGCAAGCGTAAGCAAAACATCTTAGTTATAATAATGCTTAAGGTTCCACTTAAACTGAGAATACAAGAAATATATGTGAGCGTATTTGTGTATTTTGGCAGGTCACCATGGATAAGTGTTTCTTCGACCCTTGTGGAAAAGGAAAAGCTGGCAAACCTTTAATCACAGCCGAACCGGATCGGTTCCGAACTATCATCAAAGACGATGTGAATTTTATTTACTCGATGGTGATAGGAATGCAACAATCTCGCAACATCAAACTCAGCGATGTTCTACAGTATGAGCTTGCACCGTTGCCGGCATCAATGTTCACAGAGAATAGAGAGATGAGAATATCAAAGACAAAGGCGACACTAAAGAAGAATCTGCCAGTAGAAACTCCATCGAGATTGACGTTATTATAATTGATGCCTGCGCGATTCTTTGAGTTATCCACTGGCCTAACAGGGGAACTGTGAAAGACTTTGTGGACAGTTTCTATAGTTACGTATTTGGGAAGGCGGAGAGATATGACGTATACCTGGTATTCGTCAGGTACCATGATTTCAGCATCGAGAGCGGAACATGATTAACGAGAACTGGCCTACAAACTACCAGATCACAAGCCGAGTCTGCTGACCCCGCTACCGCCCCAGAAGAGGTTCTTACCGTGACAAAAACAAGATTCTACTGATTGAAATGATTTGTCATCGTTAGATCGAGGCAAGCCAACAACGTGAGCCGACCAACTACAAGCACGTGGTTACAGACAGGGAATCTTCTCCGACAGAGATTCACCGAGGGTTGCAAAACTGTCATCACGATCTGAAGACGACACACAGATGTCATCATGATTCAACAGGTGACGAAAGTTGCCAAAAACGGAGCCGAAAACGATGTATTTAGCTTGCTTGTGTATTACTTCTGTGAACTTGAACTTCAATGCAGTTTGACAAAGAAAAACACCAGTTCAGGGCGAGCCGTGATTGACATTGGGTCAACTACAAGAAGACATGAAGGGATTATCAAACAACGACCGGCTGCACACGCTCTCTCTGGGTGTAATAGTTCCTAATTTTTCCAGCGTGCGACGATCATTCCCTTAAGCGATTCTAGTAATTCGACATATTCAAGAAAACGTAGGCTCCTATGTATTTCAATTTGCATATTAATGAGTTTATGCAAAAACGCTCAAGGGTGCCAGGGTGACACCCGTCGGATTATTGACCTAGAAGTTTAGGAGGTCAGGAAAATGCAAGCAAACATCGTGCAGACCCTCATGCACGGTTCACTGGCTGACGTCCAGAATACAAGGCATTCAGGCAACTCGATGACGATTGGAAAGTCAAATTTTCAATTCAATTCAAACAAAATTATTGTCCGTTTAAAAACATATTAAAAACGGAAATGTTTGAAGGTGCTGAAGCAGTCAGAACAGTTCACCTGTCTGACGAAACTTCCAAGTCTAAGATCGACCTGGCTCTCATTCCTCCCTGCCATTGTGATCTGAATCCGCACGTCCAGCTTGTGAACTACTGCGTCGCCTTGTACAAGCGAGCTGACGTACCTATTCTGAAAACAAGACGAAACCATTCGAGGAGGGGCAGGGATGGATGAGGACTGTCGAAGATGTGTTGGAACCGGTATTATCTTGTGGTTCTGTCCTACCAACCTCGTCTCTTGGAAGAAGAAGACAAGTTTGACTTTGACGGTTTGAAGGCGACGAGTGGCGGACCTGATAATGGAGAACCTTTCCTTTGTAATATCTGGGAACATCTTCTATTCTCCCGTGCTGTGGCACGTTTATGTTTCAGGACACACGCATTGACAGAACACGTGTTCCTGTGTGGGTGAATCACTGGTGAAAAAGAATGTAAGCCACTTCCACGGAGTAACGTTTTATTTGAAAGACAAACCTTATGGTGTGTCACAAAGTAAGCGCGATGACATTGTCAGAAGGCCTGGTCCGTTGCTGCCAGTGATCAGAGTTGAATCATGGAGCAGACATATATGTCGACATGATAGACATAAATGAATGACAGTGAATGGACTAGCTATGAGTCGTAGACTGATATTCTTGTTTTAAAGCAGTTAAACTAAACAACAGTGTAAAAATCAAAAGCTGCGACACATAAGCTAGTCCATTCATTCTGGATGTTTGCACTGTTGTTTACTTTAACTGCTTTAAAGCAAGAATGTCAGTCTACGATGGAAATGCGAAACTGCACGAAGTTTATAATTTGCATCCTCGAGGGACATAATAGTAAATCACTTGACTGGTTAAAATTTGTCCTGATTATAATTGTAGTGTACTGTCATTTTTCAACATAATTTCGCCAGATCCAGGTATAATTTGTTCTTACATGATTTAATAGCACTTACTTCCGCTTGCCATATATTGATTGCTTCGATGTCCATAGCCTAATAAAAAGACCGAAGTCAAACTTAACATAACTTCTAATTAACCAAGATATTTGTGTATGTAAAATACACAGACGTGCCAACTTTTGGGGATTGGGAATAAGGAAAATGTTCTTTCTGGAATTTAATTAACAAATTAATCTAACTATAATAATTATAACAATAATACAACCGCCGCTTTGCGCATTCCCGTAGACTGCGTACAAAAGAGTTTATAATCAATAAGAGACCCAGCTTCCTGTCTGTGCCATAGTGCGCCAAGCGACGCAGCGCGCCAAGCGGCGAGGAAGTAACAATCCGCAGTGATGGAGAAAGCCGCTTGGTTTTCCAAGTACAATGGACATAACTGCGCGGCTCATAAATGATTGTCACTCAGTATATTTAGTTATCTCTGAATTTTACAGATAGTAGTACTAGTACTTGTTTGCGTTTTTATACCATGCTAAAATTGAATAATTTACATGACATTTGATACTTTTACCATTAGCCCATTGTTATCATTGCTTTTACATGAACATCCTATGTTTTACAGACACAGGCGTCGCTTCTACCAACCATTTTTACCCCTCCAGCCAGTTCTAACTCACACAGCCTGCCTGCAGAGGTACAATCTGTAGGGTGCATGATGGCTTCTAGGCTGGACGACCTCAGTCTCCAGGAGAACATTCTTATATACATCGGTGGTTGCATCGTCTGGAAACTCAGCGCCAAAGCCTATGAGCCATGTAGGACCCTGATCAGCTCCGAGATCTCGCCAACCGACACAGACCATACTGTCCTCAGAACCAAAAACCTTGCGGAAGCGAAAGTTGGTCTGCAAGCTCCAACCTCTGTCCTGGCCACCTCGTTGCAGCAGATGGAAACGGTCTGCCTCAACCAAGAAGACAGCGTCCTCTACGGATCAGGTGTGAGAGTCTACACTCTAATGTCCAGGTACGACGAGTATTGCCATTCTGTGTTTTAAATGCAACAGAGTAAAAGCTACAATTCTTAGCTACGATGACATCCAGACTAATGCAATTCAAAAACAATAACTGTGGGTAGGGCAACCGAACGTTACTGGTGAGACTTTTGTAAGCAAATATAAATAATTATGGTCAACGTAAATGCCTACCAGACAAGGCTTTTATTTGTTATTTTATGGTACTAACAAATGCGCAAATCAAACAAATGGCGGCTTATTTTACGTTAAATTAAACGCCAACTCTACATGTAAAGTTTCTTAGCAACAACATGGGAGACAACACATGGTGCCGCTTACGTATTGCACTGCATCAATCAAGACAAACACAACAAATGGATGGATTTATTCAACCGGATTTGACTAGAGACAAAGTTTAGACCGTCATCCGTGTCACAACTTCCAGATGAATCACCCGCTCCCGCGGATTTCGGCTGGCCTCAGGTTCAACCAGCTTCTATAACACGATGAAGTCAGAATAATTATCATATAAATTCATATTCAGGCATCTGTGTTTCAGTAAATAAGAGTTACTTCTTAGGATAAATTGTAAAGTTGACATTCTGAATAATTACGCCTGTTATTGACTCGTGGTTCCGTACAGTTCTAGTCAGGACCACGAACATAGATATCATGGGGCGGACGTAGTATGCATATTTCAGTGGCGCCACGTAGCCGATTAAGTTTTATTATGCCACCACAACTGGACATTTGGTCTTCCGGGAGGACGATGGTGGAATATACAGATGTGGCCGACTGACTGGCCCGCTATATCGTTACCAACGATGTGAGGTGTTGTATTAATGGATGAGAAGGTGATGCCACAGGACGAACTTTAAGCTCTCCCGCGTGACTATTTCGACTGTAGAGTTTCATATACATCGACGGTTCTTCGTTCGACTTAACCGCCATTCCAGACGCCGATTAACAATTTATTTCTGGGAGATGCAAGACGCTCCTCTCCACTCACCAGACTAATAACTCGATGCTTGTAATCGTTTGTCAATTAATATTCCCTGGAGGTACCCCAATAATACTCTGATATATAGCCCCTGCTGCAGTAATCGATTGTAATTGCACTTTACCATAATTATGCTTACGTCCAGCTCTTGGAAGAGGTCGCTAGACATAACTTCTAGTCAACCAACATATCTGTGTATGCAAACTACACAAACCTGCCAACTTTTCGAATTGGGAATAAGGGAAATGTTCTTTTGGGAATTATTTAACATATTAATCTAATTGTAAAATAACAGTAATACACCGTTTGTCGCAGTCCTGAGAACTTCACACTGCGGTATACAAGATATCGTTTTCACATTTTTGTTTTCATAATTGTTCATGTGCGATTTAATTCCTCGGCGACCCGGGGTCCTCAACAACACCCGGTGACGGCGGTCGAAATATCCAGTTAAAATTACCTTTTTGTTTACAAACGTAACTATTTAAAGTACATCATTATACAGAAATATAATAACATTAATAACAACAAACTTCTTGATTGGGGACTTAATTACCGGAGTGACGTTCGGCCGGCTTTTCATCGGCAGTGCATCATTAATCGTTAACCTGGAGTCCTCAAACAACGATCGATCGAAAACATATTATATTTACATTTAAATTAAGTACTATGTGTTGTATTTCCTGATTTATTTGTATTTCTCTGCGTTAACTGTCGAAGCACAATATCTGACAAGCAAGTTGCGTGTATTTATCAAATAGTTTTCTTATTTTTTAAATATGTGATTTATACAACAGCCATTCACGCCCTCTCGTCAACACGACCAGTATATCAAAAGTAGATTCTCACTGCAGCACGAAATTCCAGACAGCTACGATCAATCTTTGGGACCATTACTTTTTACACTGTATACTACTCCATTGAGTCTAGTGATTAATAGGCATCATTTGAGCCATCATCTTTATGCAGATGATACTCAAATTTATATATCATTATCCACTTCAGATGCAAGTAGTTCTTTACAGCAGCTTAGAACTTGTATTGATGACATTTTTTGCTGGATGACTGAGAGTAGATTGAAGCTGAATGCTGATAAAACTGAGTTTCTTATTATTGGTACACACCGGCAGCGTGACAAAATTAAGACTCTTTTTCCTATACCCTTACTTAATCAGCATGTTATGACTGCAGTTTCGACTAGGAATTTGGGAGTAATTTTTGATGATAAATTAAATTTTAGAGAACACATTTCTCAAATTTGTCGAACATGTTTTTACCACATTCGTGATTTGCGGCGTATTCGTCGATATTTGCCTGTTTCTGTTGCAAAGACTATTGCAACTGCATTAGTTACTAGTAGATTAGACTATTGTAATTCACTTTTTCATAATATTGCTATTAAGGATATCACAAAACTACAACGTGTTCAAAATTGCTTAGCAAGGGTGGTGACTAGGTCTCCACGCTTTACTCCTTCTAAGCCGCTTCTAAAGTCTCTGCATTGGCTGCCTGTCCAATATCGTATAATGTTTAAGATGTGTACCATTACTTACCAGGCACTTTCTTCTAAGCAGCCATTGTATTTACATACTTTACTTACTCCTATAAGAAAACCTATTCAACTTCGGTCATCTACTTCTGATTTACTCTTTGTACCAAAGGTCAATACTAATATGGGGACCAGGGCTTTTGCTGTGGGTGCGCCTACTCTATGGAATATGCTTCCTTCTAGCGTGAAATCAGTTGAAAATATTGCTAAATTCCGTCGTCATTTAAAAACATATCTGTACAATCTGGCCTATCCACCATAGCTCCCTGGCGCATCAATCAATCTGATGACAACTTGATTTGTTTACCGACTATGAGATCGATTAATCTTTTTTGTTTTGATGCGCCTCTGAGCTTAAGAAAGACTGTACGGTCAATATATCCTATTCCAAAAATTAAGCCGTCCTAAAACATTGGTTCAGGAGTAAGGTACAAATACGGAGTAACGCAAACGCCGAATATGGTTCAATAGGCAGGCCCGCAGGATAGGGTACGAGCGAAGTACGACGACAAACACGTGGAACGATCCTGTGACATTTCTCCAGCATCACATCATCTACGTCTTACGAAGTCTTGTCCGCTGATCCGGATGGTGGTGGGGTGAGTACATTAACTCGACCAAACTTCAATGGAGTATTGCGTTGGAGATAGTTTACAGATCTAGTTAGAGTATTCGCTCTTTCTTTTGCTATCAAAGGGATGTTAGTTGGGGGATTTTCGTAAGCCTAGATGAGCGCAGCTGCAGGTTTTTGGAGAGGCGCCAAGGGAGGCATTTTGGTTGTTATAAGCGGCGTTGCAATCTACAGCCGGTAGTGAAATCCTCATAGACTTAATTAACTCTATCACACCAACGGGCAGTATGACTGTTGTCAAATGTTTAATGTTCGAAAAACATTTATGAAAATAAGTGTTTGAGACGTGTTAGTGTCTATAGCACAAGGTGGCTGCACTATCGAATCGTGCAAACTCTTATTAGTAGACACGATATTACTAGACACAACATCATGAGATAAACAAGTATTTTACACCCATTTTATAGCAAACGTAGATCACATGAATTCAGTACGTATTAATATATGGCGGTGTTGTGAACAATCGTAGTATTTAAATTTATTCGAAATTGTAACCAACTATTCACACTAATCACCGCAATAAAGTTAATGAGCAGGCCGTGGTGTTTATACAGTGAATGCTGTGCGTTTTGTCGCATCGCACAGTAGTGATTTTGAACACGACGACGCAGAAACCGAGTGTTTAGGTTTGGCGCATGATGAAGCTTGAAGAAGAGTGATTACCGTAAATGGAAAAGGTGGAACATGGAAGAATAACGTGTAAACTTTGCAGCAAAACGTCTGGCAAATTGGAGCTGAACAAACCAAACGATATTGATTCATGGCGGACGCTATACGGGGCAGCGGCCATACGAACGTTTGAAGCGATTTTACACGAGGCCAATGAAAATCAACTAACGCAGGGCATGCCGATCACAGTTCACACACATAAACGGCACTGGCAAAATGTAAAGTGCAATGGAGCAGAGCAGTTCATCATCATATGTGCTAGATCCGGGCCACGGACGATCGACATAATATAAACCCACGTATGAAAGATGCATGTATGTACTCATTTACCCGTGACTGACTGAATACATATAATGCTAACCGAGTTCCCAGCTGTAGTTGGGACAAAGGGCAGTCATAAACGCTAAAACGCTAAAACGCTTGATAGTTGTGAGTAGCCAATTTGAATGTGTTCAGGATTTAAGATATGTTAATATTTAAATGCAGCGTTCTTATATAATTCCATTCTGTATATAGTTATATCTACCACCAAGGGTAATTCAAAGAAACCAACGCAGTCGCTGTGCCACAAACATCGTGTAACTAGCTTCTGCGTGCCGACCACATCGCCGACCGTGCAGTCTGTGCGATGCTTATACATTTTCGCACACTGTTGAATGTTGCACTGAATACAATTCACGGACGTTGTAGAGTTTTGAAATAAATTATACACCCACAGTCCACGATATATTCAGATGAACGATAATGTGAGATCTAAAATAATAACCTGACTGCTGAACATGCAAGAGTTGATATGCATAGACGTAAAATTGACTAAAGGTTCAACACTACAATAAACACGTTCGTTGTTGGCATAACTTCCTTCGTCTTTCAATCAATCTCAAAATACTAATTGAACCGCACATTTACTATGCCGAAAAAGACTGATTCCTCATTTTGTAGACGGTTGATGAATGCAAAATGTTGTCGCATCAGTAGCATGCTTTGCTTGGCGAAGAGTTAGGCCTGACATTTGCGATACAAATTTGCCATTTCACCTTGTATTATAACGATCTTTTTTAATGAGATGCAACCTATTTATCTGTCCAAACAAGAAGTATCTGTGAATACTGATTGCAATTTGCAAGCCATTGACTTGTGGCCCGGTCGAAATGCCCGATGTACTATGCCATGATTGGCGGGGGGAATGCGACTGATCGATGATGTCAGCACAACACAAACAATGCCTCTCTCCATATTTACTGCTTAATCCAATCCATGGAACCTTTTATAGGTTTTAGCAGTCAATGGGAATCTGTCTTGGAAACCAAGCTGTACGCTGTACAGTGACGGATGTCGCAGTGGTATAGTGACACGCATCAGTCTATGTTCGTAAATCTGTAAAACTTCAGGCTATAGTAACACAAAATATAGAAGCATAAAGTAGGAAAGGAAACAACAAAGTACTTCGTTACATGTAAACAAATTCCCAAAAAATGTACTTCGTTACACGTAGATCCTACCACTGTTCATTACTACTCTGCATGAACTTTTATTTGAAATAATTCTGTCAGGTGTTGCTTCCCACTAGCCCTCTAGCGCATTCACATTGAAGATACAAGTAGGCGCGTGTCGTTTGCGTCAACTCCGAAAACATCGAGAGGTGGCAGCGAAACCAGTGAGTACACGGCCAACTGAACGCGAACCCTTCGAGAACATTACGCGCGTCGGATAAGATTAACAGTGTGAACGCGGTTTGAGTTGTGTTTGTGTTGAGAGACTGTCCCAGAACACCTTCGCTTCTACAAGACAACCATTGTCATCTGACATATGAAGCTGCTAAGAAATGAAATATACTGTGCGATAATAAAACGAAAGGTTTTTAGATGACGGCTAAATGTAAGAAAATGGCCAACGAACATAACGTAAACATCTAATTCAACTTCGTCATACAGCTGTATCTTATATATTAAATTGTAGTACCGGTTTGTAATATTACGCAACGCAACGATGGATACTGCGTGTGCGACCTGTTTGAACGACGGTTGCACTATACATGCGACAATATTATGGGCACAGAGATATGAGATAAATATAATATTATCAAAATAACACATTACCGTTCGCTTGTTTGAAGTGTGTTCTGATTAGAATGTATGCCTTAACCGCTCATTCCTCAAGCTGTTGTTTCAGTTATTTAAACCACCTACGGATCAACATGACGACCGATAATTAGCATGTTTTGTGAAACAACGGTCTTATGTATGGACATGAAACATTAAATAGTCACACGTGGACGAAATTATGTTTTCAATAGTGGAACATCATGTTGCACTAGACATCTGCACTGGCAAGGATATTCACTCAACTGGAACCACTGGCATACTGCTTTTGATTGCGACATCACGTGTAATCCTGAACTCCACCGTAAGTTGAATAAGAAAAACATTTACCTAACGTCTGTTTCAAAAATGAGAAAACATTTGGCAAACCAGCTAAGTAATGCCTCAAAAGCACCATATGATTTGTCATGAAGAGCTGAGAGTCTATGTGAAAAATAAATGCTAACAGTTATTTTACAATTCCTTGTAGTTATTAGTGATTTTATCTTTTAGAAACAACGACACCTCCTTTTCATTGAGTTCGACGGCTATGTTGGCGCATTCGAGCCAGAGGCAGAGGCAAACTGGAGCAACCGTAACAGTATGATGACTAAAGAATTTGTTGACACCAAAACAAATAAACAAGCAATAGTTCAAATGTATTTCAAGTCATCGAATCAACTCTGATTCGATTCACAGTTATTTACTATGGAATATGGAATGTAACTGGTTTGTCGCTGCAAGATCAGCTTTTGCTAACCATCATTAAGCTGCGCTTATGGTTAGGGTCTTAGATATGCGACTTAGACCAGTCTTTAACAAGCGATTTGGCATTAGTAGAGCCACAGTATCAAATGTGTTTCATTATTTCTTTCTTGCTCCGCACGAACTTTATTTGTTAAGACTTTGTTTGGTGTTGTTTCCTAGCGGATATGTAAGGAGGGTCTTTGCTTAAACGTTTTGATGAGTTTGTTTCAACAAGGATTGCTGTGGATTTCTGAGAGATCAAGCGCTGTTGTTTGAGTTATTTAAACCAAATACGGATCAACATGACGACCGATAATTTGCATGTTTTGTGAAACAACGGTCTTATGTATGGACATGAAACATGTAATTACACTTTAACGAAATTACGTTTTCAATAGTGGAACTACATCATGTTTACACTAACAATCTGCACTGGCAAAAAATATTCATTTAACTGGAACGACTGTAACATGAACTCGCCGTAAGTTGAATAAGAAACACATTTACCTAACGTCTGTTTCAAAACAGAGAAAACATTTGCTAAAGGTGCTAAGAAATGCATCAACAGCGACAAATGATATGTCATGAAGAGCTGAGTCTTTGCGAAAAATAACGAATATTACTCGTGATTTTATCTTTTAGAAACAACGACACTTCCTTTTCCTTGTGTTTGATGGCTATGATGGCGTATTCGAGCTAGAGGCACAGGTCAAACTGGAACAACCGTAACACGTACAGATGGCATGCATGTTACGATGAATAAAGAAAGCATTTCTTGACATCAAAACAAATAAACAAGCAATAGTTCAAATGTATTTCAAGTCATCGAATCAACTGATTAGATTCAATTATTTACTATGGAGTATGGAATGTAACTAGTTTGTCGCCTCACAATCAGCTTTTGCTAACCATGATTAAGCTGCGCCTGTGGTTAAGGTCTTAAATCTGCGAGTTACACCTGTCTTTAACAAGCGATATGGCATTAGCAGAGCCAAAGTATCAAACGTTTTTCATTATTTCATGATTGCTCCGCACGAACCTTTATTTGTTAGGACTTTGTCTGGTGCTGTTCCTTAGCGGATATGTAAAGAGGGTATTTGCTTAAACGGTTTGATGAATTTGTTTCAACAAGGATTGCTCTGGATATCTCAGAGATTATGCGGGATGTACCAAGTGACCTTGAAATGCAATCAGATTCTTACAGCAAGTAAAAGACCAGGCGTATATTTAAAATTGTCACATGTGTTGCACCCTATGGCGCTCTGGTATATTCCGGTGATTTATACATTGGTTGTACATCGTCGAACACTGTAAAATGCTAGGTGGGTTGGAACCAGGAGATCTGATCTTGGCAGAAGAATGGTTCTATATTCATAATATTCTAATACGAGATGTTCATCAAAGCATTTCTGTCATCCAAATATTCACAAAGGAATAAGCAAAAATATGCATGAAAATCGTTAGGGTTCGAGTGCATTTCAAACGAACTTTGACTTTTACACCACGGGTCTACCAATTACAGGTCCATATCTCATTAGATATGAACCTGTAATTGGTTATTGCAATTGAGATAGTTCTGTTCGGTTCTTGTCTAAACAACTTTCTGGCACCTCTTATCAATGAAATTGCAGACAATTACACAATGCAGTGAACATGCATGTTTATAGATTTTGAGTTTTCAAATTTAATAATCACAGTGTTCACTAGTTAAAAGCTTGCCTCTTCTATCAGTGTGTTGCATGATGTTTATTATATGGCATGTGCCGCATTTGTTAGAACGAAATAAGTTTATTTACTTAAATATGTGTATATTGGTATAAAACGGGAATAACAACAACTTAAACATTTTCATTGGCTTCTACAAGACAACTGCTACCAACAGGTAGATGACACTGCTAAGAAATAAAGGATAATGTGCAACGATAAAGATGTATAAAAGACGGCTACGTGAAAGGAAATGTCCAACAAACTTAACGTAAACGTTTAATTCAATTTCGCCATAATAATATATTAGCTTGTAATTCTTGTTTTCATCGCGCAAAGATGGATGCTGTCCGACCAGTGCGAACTGCGGTTGCACTATTCATGCATCAATATATCCATAGAGATGTGGGATAAATATTCAAACATGACACGTTACCGTTCTCTTTTCGGCTGACCGAAATTCTTATTAGAAGTTACGCATTCATCGCTCATTTATCAAGCTATAGTTTCATCCATTCAAACACGTCAACATGGTGATTGATAATTTGCTTTATATTGTATAACAAAATTCTTAGGAATAAACGTGAAATATGTGATCAACGAAATTATATTTTCAATAGTGGAACGACCTCATTTTGCATTACACATTTGCACTAGCAAGGATTTCCCTTAAACTGGAACGAAAACGTTCTGCTTTTCATTTGGATGTCACATGTAATCCCGAACGCCACTGAAGGACCAACATAATGCCTCAACAACGCCATATGATCTGTCATGAAGAGCTACGCCGATAATCTCGGTGAAGAACAACGAATACTACTAATCGTAACTTTACAATTACTTGCAGTTACTAGTGATCTGATAACTTATCAATAACGACACTCCTGTCTTTTCTCTGGTTTATTCATCATTACTTGTAAGGCAGATCTCGATACCATCATTGAAATAGTTATCAAATGTCCCGCATCAACAGGAAGGACAGTCTATTCAATTGCACTAGTTTGGGAGAAAGTATGAAGTAACGAATCACATCCAACAGTTCCATTATAGATGATGTTCAAACAGTGACGTTGTTGCGAATATTGTTTATCAGCAAAGAACGCAAAACACATGGAAACATGGTACGAACAGAAATCGTACATATCTGCACTATTCAAAAGGGGTAAATTATGACTTGCTCGGAAGATGTGGTACATACATCCAATGCGGGCTTAAGAGGTGTGCAACTAATACGAGGGACAACGGCGCTGTTTGTGCAGCAATATATCCACAGATGTGGGATAAACATCCATCAAATGACACGTTATCATTCCCTTGTCCGAAGTGTATTGACACCGATTCTGATTAGACGATGCATGTTAACTGTTCATTCTTATGAATGGACGTGAAACATGTAATCCAACGTTTACGAAATAAAGTATTTAATAGTGGAACAACGTCATTCTACTCTAGGCACTTGCTGTGTTCAAGGATTTCCCGTCAACTGTGACCAACTGGCGCTACGCTTTTAATTGAGATATCACCTGTAATCTCGAACTCGTCAACACCGTAAGTTAACAAACGAACATACCTGATCTCTGGTCAAAAATAAGAAAACGATTGGCAAAGTAATGCCTCCACAACGCTATGAGACCCGTCATAATGAGCTGCGTCGAAAATCTATGTGAAGAACAACGAAAGCTACTATCCGGAACTTTTCATTGCAGTTACTTGTGATTTAATATCTTCTAAACAAAGTTGCATTATTTATTTCATAGCAGACTGTAACATATTGTAGCCTTCTGGTCACCAATACCATGACCAGTGAATGACTGAGGGGTGGATGTTTATTTTTCATTGCGACTGCCTATGTAATTACTGTTTTGCCCCATTCGACCTGCAATATGCATACAACCAAATAAGCAGACACCCCGAAGACCAGCACGAAACAGCATTTACAACTGCACCCGGGATGTATCAGGACCGATGTATGCGATTTGTTCTGTACAATGCACTGCTGCACATTACATCTTCCAACATATTTGCACACAAAAACATTATCCTAACAGAACACTTTTCAGAGCATACATTTGGGTTAGATGTGTTTAGAATACTACAATTATTATTACATCGCTTGGTTTTGTAGTAAGCTGCCACGACGACTTCAAGGTACGGACTACAAGTTCTAGATGAGGAAGGATTGTTCATGAACCAAATTCTGCCGAAATTGACGATATATCAAGTATCGTTTATATTAAGAAAGCTGCACGCCGAACGGTGTCGCCTTAGGAACTATGACATTATTCATAATTATTGATCTTTAGACATTAAAGTGCTTTTAATATATTTACTTAGGTAACCCTTTTCCGAGGAGATTAATATATTTCGCTACTTACAGACAACGTTTCGAAACGAGCGACACACCATTTGTTATGCAAAATATTTCAGGGCATACATTTGGGTTATATGTGTTTAGAATACTACAATTATTATTACATCGCTTGTTTTTGTAGTAAGCCTCCACGACGACTTCGAGATGTGGACTACAAGTTCTAGATGAGGAAGGATTATTCACGAACCAACTTCTGACGAAATTGACGAGATATCGGGTATCGTTTATATTAACGAAGCTGCACGCCGAACGGTGTCGCCCTAGGGACTATGACGTTATTCATAATTATTGATCGTTAAACAGTAAGGTGTTCTTTTTATATATTTACTTAGGTAATAATTTTCCGAGATTAATATCTTTTCGCTATTTGCAGACAACGTTTCGAAACGAGCGACACACCACTTCTTTTGCTATTTGTATAACATTATCCTAAAAGAAATTTTGTCAGGGCATACATTTGGGTTAGATGTGTTTAGAATCCTACAGTTATTATTACATCGCTTGTTTTTGTAGTAAACTTCCACGACTTCGAGATGTGGACTACAAGTTCTAGATGAGGAAGGATTGTTCACGAACCAACTTCTGCCGAAATTGACCGAGATATCAGGTATCGTTTATATTAACGAAGCTGCACGCCGAACGGTGTCGCCTTAGGGACTATACCGGTATTCATAATTATTGATCGTCAAACATTAAGGTGCTTTTTATATATTTACTTAGGTAACCATTTTCCGAGGAGATTAACATCTTTGCGCTGTTTGAATATGTGAAAAGCACATCTCCTCCTCCCGACGAGGGTCTCACGCTGGTTGTGTGCTGTGTACATCGAGCACTGACATCGTTTGGATTTGTAGTAAGCTTCCATAACGACTTGAAGATGTGGACTACAAGTTCGAGATAAGGAAGGATTGTTCACGAACCAACATCTGCCGAAATTGAGGAGATATCGGGTATCGTTTAAGTTGACGAAGCTGAACGCCGAACGGTATCGCCTTAGGGACTATAAGTATAAGGTAATCTCATCCGTTACTTTTCAGTGTTGAAGGGGGTAACCCTACCAAGGATGTTTTCCTGTTTCCAACTGCAAATGTGAGTGCCACAAGCAACCACCCGGAAGTATAGTACACGTACGATAGACTCATTCGGTAATTCTGATCGAATCGATTGGAACCCTCTTCTCATGAATTCCGGTGAAGCCTCGTTCCGGCTTGCTGTTTTACCCGGCGTCACTGGTTACGATTTTAACGCTATAGAATATTTGTCAGTAGCATGAGTCGGCTGGGTTTTAAGCCAGTTGGTGACGTTTGTTGTGTAGCAGGATGCAACCACAATCATGGAAACAATAGCTGCTCATTTTTGGTATTTCCCAAGTGCCCCAAATGGCGCAAAAAATTGATTTCTGCAGAAAAGAGGTAGATCTTAACAGTAACTGTAACTGTAAAAGTATGTGGAACGGTGTAGCAATTGAAATAGCAGTTACCAAGTTTGCAACAATTTAAGAACAAAAATCCAAGTCGATATTACTGTCTTCGTATTTATTAATAGTTATCACTATGTTTAAAAAATACCGTTACTATTTTGTATTCTATCTTGTACTGTCTCAGTGTCTGAAAAGCCCATAGCAACCTAGAGTTATAAGTCACGAGTTCAGCTATGACGTCTATGACCTATGACTTATTGTCTTATGTCCTTTCAACAGCAGCAGCAACTCGACAATCATGACATTATATTTCTCATATGTATTGTACTATCTTTCCCATAATATGTTGTACTGTTACTGTTTTGTTGTGGTTGTAAAACAAACTTTCAATGATCCAGCCATTTATTCATAAAATAATATCTTAATACATGCTATTTTATACAGAGATAGAAAGCTGTCATCCAGACACATGACATAATGAACAGTTAAACAAACATGTTGTGTTGCTTAGAACATGTGTAGTGTAGGGGAATTGTGTGATCTGTCCCATTTACTGATCTAGTAAATTTACAATTAATGTACTTTTAGTTACAGACAAGTAAACTGCATAAATCTGTGATGACTCAGCATGTGTTATTAAGGCCCAGTTATATCCCCCAAATTAATATTTACTTAAATTTCCTGTTTTGGCAATATTTTATTATTACCAGGTATTTGCATTTCAACGGTCTATTAATAATATGACGTTTTTTGCAGATGTGATGTTGATTAATGTGGGTTATGATTTATTAGGGATACAACATGGATACCAAAACCATATCACCGAATTTGTACCTGCCACTTTTCTGATCCTCCAAATTACAACAAAAAAAGGAATACTTGGCTGGAACCACAAGTTGCCATAGGATCCAGCAACACCAACACCACACTCTACCACCAAGGCAACTAATCAGGAACAGAGAGACACGAAGGTATGTTAAATAAATATAATTATGTTCAAGTACACTCTGCGTGACCCTAAACAAAAATCCACAGAAGCGCATGCACCTCATCAAAAAAGCTAAAACTCCACAGGAATTGTTTACAATAAATCATTCAAATGTAGTCATTCAATGCATTTAGAAAACTGATAATGGAATTATGATTTCTAAACTTGATTTGGTGATAAATGATATCACTGATTTGGCATAGGTATACAAATGCCTGTTATTCAAAATTATGCAATAAAATGCAGGGACCATTAAAACAAAATAAGTATTATCACTGCATATTGTAGGTAGAAAGAAACAATTAAAATTATTATCGATTAAAATTATGTTTGGATCCATACCTGTGACAACATATACACATTCAGCTGTTATGTAAATATTCTTGTTGAACACATCATGTACATTTTGTGTAATATATTGTTCATTTTATTAAAAAGCATTCTACATTCAAGACTGGCCCAGGGGAGGCCAGCAGTGCAGACTCCACACCGATGGAACACGGTCTGCACTCAGAACCATGTTGTCATGAAATGGTTAGTATTCTTTCTAAGGGTCGCTTTGAGATTTCCATGAGACGCTCAAGATAAATTCCATGATATCAATGAATCAGATATGCCATACTTTCATCATGATCATAAATATATATTAACTTACAACAAGATGTAATCTGGACATTCATACTTTTACACAGGACCACGACTACCTGGCCACAAAGAAGAGCTGCACCTTAGCCGATGAACTGGATAGGCTGCGAACGAAAGATATACCCAGAAATTGATTACCTCCTCAACGATCATGCTACCATGGAAGAAACTGTGAAACAACATGAAGAAATGTTGGCCCAAGGGAAATTGTTATTGTTGAATGAACTTAAGTTACACCCAGTTCTTTTTTGTTATTACACTAGTTTGCCTTCATATTCAGTTTTTACATCATTATTTAATTATCTCCAAACAGTTGCGTCAGACATGCAATATGTATCACAAGCTGGCAAACTGCATCATGCAGAAAGGTTTGCTAGAAAACCTGGTAAACAAAGAGTATTATCTTTAGAAAATGAATTTTCGCTACTTTGGTGCGCCTTCGTCTCGGTCTGGCATCAAAAGACTGTGCACTCAGATTTGGTATTTCTAAGAGTGCCTTTTCAGTTATTTTTAATACATGGGTTATTCTATTAGCACAACAGTTAGCGTTGCTTTGTTAAATGCCATCTTCTGAAAAAATATCTACATATCAAGCAGTCTGTTTTGACAATTTTATTAATGTGCGTATTGTTTTGGATTGAACTGAAGTTTTCAGTCAAACCCCTGGGGCTTTAGAAACTCACAAACAAAAAGTCCATTCCAACTACAAACACCACAGCACCATTACATGTTTAGTTGGCATGAGTCCCAATGGTGCCATTATATATGTTTCAGATATGTGGGGTGGTCGAGCTAGTGACAAAGAAATTACCCAAGAATATTTTAAGCTCCTTTCTGCACTAGATGCAGGCAATAAAGTCATGGTAGACTGGGGTTCCACCATTGCTGAAGACCTGCCACCTGGTGTACAATTATTAATACCACCATTCAAAAATAAAAGTACAGGTCAACTGACCAAAGAACAACTTGAATATTCAGAAAAAATTCAGTGGCCCGGATTCACATAGAGTGAGCAATGCGGGCAATAGAACACCGTATTCTCGAGTTTGAAGTACAATTGGCTATGATAAGCAATTATGAAAACATCTTAAAAACCTGTGCATATTTGGTAAACTTCAAAAGACCCTTTCTGAAAGTAAAAAGATGAAATAGCATAAAGTTGACAATGTGACTTACAATGATTGCAGAATTATTTATTCATTGTTCTAATGTTAGTCACTGATAATATATATCTCAGATACATTAGGTCATAAATGTGTATGTCATGGTTTTGTCTAATTCGTATAGTTTACATACACCCAGAGACTTTCAGTGTCATTATACACTATACCATGCTATTGTATCAGCAGAATCATAATACTGGCTGGTGAAGCCAGATGTATGTATCAGGAGACTCTCATTAAAAAATCAGATGTTAATAAATGAATGCCATTAATAAATTATTATTGTAGTCTATTAGACAGTGCTACAATTTTTACAGTTTACCAATGTAGAGATCACCAATAAATTTCCACATTAAAAATAATTAATAATGCATTGTCTTAGACTTAGTAAATTAGTTAGAAATATTTATGAAGACTCACCTGGCTTAAGAAACTACGATGCACTTCAAAACAAACAGCAACAGGAACGTCACTCGAGTGCGAAATACAAATAATAAACCACATTATACATAATATAATTATATTAAAAATTGAAACAGAATCTGAAGTGCAGGTCCCCGAATGTGGTGACCTAATAGTAATAATGGGTTATTGTTTTCAAAGGAATAATAACTTTTAATCACATAAACATAACAGATCGACTTAACTTAGTCGTAATTATAACGTACATTAACCACCGGTATATTGGTTGACATTTTTGATGTTTTGGAACATAAACACAGACGACGCCAGGACGCAATCTTGCGCCGGGACCCCGGGTAAAACAGCAAACCGGAACGAGGCTTCACCGGAATTCATGAGAAGAGGGTTCCAATCGATTCCATAGACGTCGCTGCGGACTATCAGAATTCCAGAATACGAGTGCATGAAACACGTAGTCGTGGCGAAACAATCGGGTCGGGAGAGTCGCGTGAGTGACGTCATAATGTGAAGGCCATTACAGACGCACAAGTGCTTGTTTACGGCAATTCACCTATCCAGCACTTGCGCCATCTTGGATCGAAAACGAGGCTTCATGAATTACCGACTGCGAGATAACCGTAAGAACGCCATGGTTTGTTGTTGTGTGCCCGGTTGCAAAAGCATTTCGAATAGTGGAAATTCTTTCCCCATAAGTTTCTATGGATTTCTAAATAGTGTAACCGACCGAAAAAGATACAACGAGTGGATGGTTCAAATTCGGCGCGACCCAGGACCGTCGTTTAAGGTAAATATGCATATTAAGTAGGCACCGATCATCTGTCATCTTATACGTAATTGAGTAATCTTATACTTAACTGGGTTAAATTATTTAGGCCCCTTTAAACCGTTTCTTTTACGTCTTATCGATGTGTAGTTGTTCGAAATGTCATTCTACACCACGTCAGGTACAAAGATGTCAGATGTATTGCCGCCGACTCGACGTCAAAAAACTACAGCTCGGACCGGCGATTTGTAGCGGCGATAAAGGCTTGTTGACGACGAGGCGGCGGCGTTAAATTGGTCTAAAATACAAATTCACACATTAAAATCTTACTAAGAGGTAAAAGAAACGGTTTGAAAGGGCACAAATAATTTAGGCCAGTTAAGTATAAGATAACCAATCACCGGTGAGCGATAATAGATGGTGTTATAATGTGCAACGATACGTACAGTACTATTGATTAAATTACTTAATTGTAGGCAACACCTTCATCGGACATGATATACTTGTAGCACGTGATATGTGCGTTACCAATTATTTACCACAATACAGTATCATTGTCATACCATATACTTATAGGACGGTTTCTGTGTCTGTGATCAGCTTTTTGACTTCTATTCGGAATTCGGTTCTGTGCCTATGGTTATTTATTTTTAACGGTGGTCTGTAGTCATACACAACCTCATGGGTAAGCCAGAAATTGTCAAGTGTTAAATAAGTAGTGAGTTTGCTACTACCACTTTTTTAAATACTGTTTTTAGAGTTAGCCTAGCTCTCTGGATTGATCATTTTGAGAGTGTCCCATTTCTATGTGACAATTCATTATTACACAAAAGGCTTGATCATAGATGTTGTTTATTATTTTGTAGCATGTATATTATAGCGATACAAATAGCCATATTAACTGCACATTCTGTTCTGTTTCAGTTCAGTGTCGTTAACACAAAGGTGTGCTCATTGCACTTCTTGCCAGTAGACTTTGTGTCGAAAGGATACCGAAAACGGAAACAGCTAATTGACAATGCAGTGCCGTCAGTGTTTGACTGGGCCGTTGACGTGACACCCAAACGAAAACCACCATCAGTGCGACCGTTTGCTCCAAAGAAAAGGTATCATGTAGTTAGATCAAATATTTATATGAAGATGATTATAATAAATAAGGTCCAAATATCTTATTATCAGCAAGTAATATATTATACATATAATTAATAATTATATATATGTATGTATATATATGTATATAGACTGCTGTATATATATTTTATATATATATATATATATATATATATATATATATATATATATATAATTTTATATATATATATATATATATATATATATATATATATATATATATATATATATATATGAGTTGCAGCAAATCTGTCTGTAAGCGTTTAAAATGTTTTTTTTTTAACTTACAGATGATGCATAGAAACCGACGAAAGCAACCATGGTTTGGCAGATACATCAGGTGGTGAGAACTGTGTCGTACTTCCAAGTGTGTCCTCCGACCATGACTACGGTGTTGCAGCTCAACAGCCAGCAGACCAGCTTGCAGCTGCCCAAGCTGAGATTGCCCGACAAAATGCAGAGGTGGCCAGTATGCGAGAGGAGCGATGCTTCTTGACACGACTGTCAAAGGATGATGAACTCGTGACCTTCTATACTGGTTTCCCTTCGTATGCTACATTGATGGTATTCTTCCAGTGTATCGAGCCATCAGCTTCAAGGATGACCACATATTCCCAACATCGCCGGCGTATGACACAGCAGACAGCATGTACTCGTGTGTTTTCGCCTGATCAATGCACACTTTCTGTAGTGACACATTTAATTCATGCTGGTGCTGCGGAAGCTGAGAGTCGGCAATATTGACAAGGAGTTGGCAGACATCCATTTCGCGCATTATCTTATCGTGGATTAACTATCTGTATGTTGTGCTGGGGTCGATGCCACTGTGGCCAAGCAAACAGACAGTGGATATGCACATGCCAGCTGTGTTCAAGGAGATGTATGCTGCAACACGTGTCATTCTTGACTGCACCGAATTGCATGTGCAGCGTCCAAGTAGTCTGAAGCTGAACACCGAATTGTATAGCCATTATAAGTCGACGACTACATTGAATGGGCTTGTTGGGATAACACCATCAGGAGCAGTGAGTTTTGTGTCGGCTCTCCATCCCGGGTCTGTGTCTGATAATGCCATCACCCGCAACTGTGGCATCCTTGATCTGCTAGAAAAGGGCGACCAGGTGATGGTCGATAAAGGTTTCACAATTGCAGGGGAATTGGCGAAAGTTGGCGCTACCCTTGTGATTCCACCTTTCCTCACAGCGACACGAACGCAATTCAGCAAGCAAGAGGTGACAGACACACATGCCATCGCACGGGTGTGCATGTCGAGCGTGCAATCTGCAGAGTGAAGTGCTACCACATATTCGATAGAGTAGTGCCACTGACGTTTACTGGATCCATTAACCAAATGTGGACAGTGTGTTATCTGTTGACAAACTTTCGTGGCAGCTTGCTGCAGGTGGGTGACGATAGTGTAGATAGGTGTTGCTGAGTATTCTGATAAAGATGCCTGGTGACAGTGACATTTGCAGGTTCTATTAACAAAATGCGGAAAGTACCTGGTCTGTTGACAAGCATGTGTTTGCTTGTTCTGATAAAGGGATGTTTGCTTAAAATAAATTGTTATTAATTTTACATTGTGTGTTTATGTGCTAGTTATATTAAATAATAATACAGTTAATAATATATGTAACGCCCAGTGTGGCGTATTATCATAACACTGGCATTTGATGGTCACAAGTGATTTATTGAAAGTTACTGGCGTATAAAACCCTGTGAACACACACAAAATACCAGAATCCATGTGGATGTGGATGTTGATAATAAATAATGCCATTGTAATATAACACTAACCATAACTTATCAGTCAAACTCATGTACATGCTTTCTGAGAAGAACACTGCGTGATCTACAGTCACTCAACTGAGTGACATCTGTAGTTGTTATATAACAGTACAAGTGTATCATTAATACATACCACTAATTATAATATATACAACATGATCAAGAGAACATGTACTGCTGAAAATCCAGTTACCCATCTCACTACACTGATAACCTGGCTGGTTTTGTTTGATGGCAGTTTACAATTGCTTCATACAAATCACTCATAAATTATCTGTCACAGACACAACCAGCTGTCACTATTGACAAGTACAATTAGTGAGGTCATGTGACTTCAAATAATCATGCGTCAATTACTCGGGCATAACATACAAACCATTTTTCCAGAATGTATAATGTACAAATAGAGCGCATTCAATTCTGAGTGTTGTGCAATGACCATATATTTAGCAGCATGAATAAAAGACAATGATTTGCACTGGGCATTCAAAGAAAAGCACATGGCATTGCTCAGTAAATTACAGAGATGTTTTGATCGATCCAAAGTATCCTGCATCATCGCTTTATCGCCTCAATCAAGTCAATGCTCAGTCCTAAATACTGTCCTGGGAACAATCTCAAACAGTAGTAAATAACAGACTACCTGGAAAAAAGTAATGTCACTGTACCATTAAATAGCTATCACAAATGATGACATTTCATGAAATAAAATGACAGAAGATAGTTCTGACATGACTGCTGCAGATCTAGGTTTTCTTTGTAGCCAGAGCAGTTAGGAAATGACTGACAAAGAATACATCTAGCTTTGTCAGCATACGTGCAAAGACAGCAGAGTCATACTGTATACGTTCACAATGGGAATCATTCTTACACCGTACAAAAAAAAATCACACCACATGGCTCCTGTCAGCCCCATCTGCCCCATGCACTGCTCGTAGTACTGGTGACTGCGCTGTAGTCCTTCACCAACTACCCTCAGGTACTGCTAACTGACTCCTTCGTGGTACATTTTACCTCTAACAGCCCCATCTTACCGAGACTGCTGTAAAAACACGTCTATCTGGGGAACAGCCAAGGTAGCTCCTGCTGGGATTAATGACAAAACCAACAGGAAACAGTTCAAAGTTATATGTTTCAGCGTACATTTCTGCTGCCTCACTTTCATAAAGTGTTCCATACTCCATGGCAAGTGTATTAACGGTTGACCTCTTCAAGAAACTCTCTGCAAGAGTTGCAAAGTTCTTGGTTCGACTAGTGACCAACTTGAATTTTGAAGCAGTTATTATGTTTCCACGTAGCCTAAACCACTGGGGGCACTTGGCTTGGTCACGTGTGTCACGTTCAAATTGATGTGACTCGTCTGCAGATACTTGTATGTATATAAGGTATGTAAACTAGCATTATGCACATCCACTGGCTCGAATTCCGGGGAAATAAAATATGGGGGATCAGTGACACTCGTCGATGATGTGCTGACCACAACTGGTGCCTGGTATGATAGCACAGAACCCCGCGGCACGGACCCAAACTGAGAGCTCACGGGTGTGGCATCATTCTCCCCAACGCTCCACAAATGCAGCCACTGTGATGCTGGGTCATGTGCAAGTAGTGTTGGCATCAGTTGGTCACGAATCCGGAGCTCACACAGCGGAACATTTAGAGGATTGTAGACATTACAAGAAACACCGCAGCACTTCCGTTTCTGTGGTGGGCTGTCATTTTCCGGGACTGTGGGTTTCAAAATCTTGATGTCTGACATCTGTCGACAAGGAAACCCATGGATTGCGGGGCGCCAGCAGTTCGACGCATTTCATGCTCTGATGAAGGAAATTAAAGTGGATGACCCCAGAGCATTTGCAAAGTTTGTCCGGATTGCCGCACAGTAATTTAAATATCTCCTAGACGCTGTTTCGCCATTAATCGTCCACAAAGACACAGCCATGCGTGACGCAATACCACCTGCTGAGCGCCTTGCTGTAACTCTTCGCTTTTTAGCGACAAGTATAATTATTACATCATTATGTGAAAGTCATGTTGGCGTTTCAATTATTTGATTGCTTTGGTATAAATGTTTGGCTTGGCTTCAATTATTACCGTTTATTTTATACGTATTAGCTGGACCTGTGTAATCTACAGAGAGCAGCAACCATCTGCAGATTGCGCAGTCAAGACGTTTCCATGTATTGACAAATAGCCTGGATGTTGTGGCCACGCGAATATTGGTGCACGTTGCTAAACTTCAGGCATAGCGTAATCACAGTTTGTTGTCATAGATTGTCTATCTACCAAGGTATGTTATACAGAAATGAAATGCGGTGAGAACAAATGTTTTTCAATGTAGGTGGTGTAGACATTAATTGTAATAAACGTGAAATGTTTGATTTAGCATTTTTAACCACTTAAAATATTTATATGAAATATCAGATATACCACCAGGTTTGCATCAATCATTTTTCGTAAATGCATGATTTGTTATCCATAAAAGTAAACCCCCACTTGGTAACAAACAAACCTACAAACAAGCAACCTGGATATGGGGCAGTTTGTCACACAACAGACTCTTTTGTAGATAAGAATATACTAACTACCCGGCTACCTGTCAATAAAGAAATGTTCACTATTGTACACTGATGCTATTCTGTGTATATATTTGTTTGATAATAAATAAAAGGTTTGCATGGCCTTGCCGTGTCTTACATGCAACAGCTGTTACATGTACATGCAAGCATGGGGGTGTATAGTTAATAATACTGTTAGTGGTTTATGGTAATTTTGGGTTAATTTAAAACGAGGTTTTCTGTTCCATGACTAGCTAGGGTAGATAATTATCATCACAATGTTTGCCTAAATAAGTTGCAATTTGTGTCACTATGATCAGCAGTATATATTGATGGTTTCGTTTATAATTTGAATATTTCATGGACACAATAATAGCATTGTAAGTTGGTTTACACAAGTTTGGCTAACTGAACTGCAACTGACATTCTAGCAACATCATGATTATAATAAGTGTTGAACACACCTCATTTTGCTTTACTAGAATCCTTATTCAGAGAAAAACAACTAAGCGGATGGTGATAGGGATTTGATGCTGAAAATTAATAATCAAGTAATGCAGTGATTGATTTACTACAAACTTTATGGAGGAATGATAATTTATTATTTTTTGAAATATGACCCATCCAGAAATAGTGCATTGTATGAACCGAAGTTTGAACGTATATAAATACATGTCAACAAATTGCACTAAACACTTAGTCCACTCTGGATTCCTCCAACCCTGATAAAATATAACCACTGCAATACAAGTGACTGGTAATGTTAGTTCACACACATGTTGTACAAGTGCAAGTTATTATTTCATGATATATATCCTACAGGTAGAATCCCATGTATGTGTTCAGCAATCTATCTTGCACTGACGGACAAATACATCAGGGTGTAGAGTTGGGCTGTTTATGAAGTCATGAATTCAGTTAATAATAAATAACACATGTAATTACAGTACATAAATCATTCAGTCATGTGTTAAAACACTAATTAAATATATGAAAATGTCATATAAAGCATTATTGTCAGTTGCCCATAATATAAGAAAAACATTTCCTTTTGATGTATAACAACTCATGGAAGGAAGTTGTTTGACCCTGACCATGCTTTGTACATTACATTATATGTTCTTGCATCTATGAACATAATTTTTTAGTTACATAATACTAACAATTTGGATCACACTGTTAGGTACAGTGGGTTTCACCATAACTACAAGGAATATAAATATAATGAACAACTGCTTAGTTAATAGGAACAACTGTAAAATCCCAATTCTGGCTTGGATAATATCATACTTCTATATAAACAAAGGGAACTGAAGTACCTCTTTTATACTGAAGTAGTAGACAAAGGTCCAAGCTTCAGAAACAATGTTGTATTATTTTATTTTTGTGATATCACTTCATCAACATATATTTCAAATGAGCGACAACACACAAATAAGTGTTCACACCAATACCACTCCTTGACATGAAGTCTTCATGCAAGATATCCATTAGTTGGTTAATAATCTCAGCCATACATCATTGTGTCCTTTTTCTGAAAGCAAAAGGCATACACAATCACTTGTATGTACATGACACATTTTTATTAATTAATAATCACATATACAGACCCCATATATTTATGAGGATCTAATCAGAGTTATTTATTATATACATATCATGTGCTGACTAGGTAACACTTATTAGGGTAAATTTAAGCAAACAGATTGTTTCAAAAACTACAATAAATACTTTCTTATAAATGTAGAGTGGCAAATTAAAAAATATCATAAAAGACGTCACGGTCAAAAACCGTGTGTCCTATTTGCACTGACTGTGCATTAAATATCTTTCCAATGACTGTGTCCATAAGTTTGTATTCCTAATTCTTTCATGTGACATCTACGTACTACATCAGTGACACCTATTACGTTAAGGTTAAGCAAACACACTGTTACGGAATTAGAACAAGTTTCTTACGAAAACAGACTGGCAAAATCTAATGCTCACAAAAGACGCCATGGTCGAAACCGTGTGGCCTACCTGCATTGACAGCATATTACATTTTGTCTCGTGTCATGAGCCAGAGATAGAACATAAAGCAATACCTTATCAGGTGTAAAAAGGGGTACGGACAATTTTTTACCGAGTTCACATTTTAGATCATGAGTGTATATTTTGTATTTAATCAGATATTCAAAAATGATTCCCACTCACAGACACTGTCACCAGTCACCAGTGGCAGTGCCAGTCGCAGTGTCATTCATTCATTGGTAACGTGTGTTCAGACGAACACTGTATTATTGATTGAAATGTTTAAAATACAAATATTGTGGAAACTAAACAACAGTTAATCGAGTAATCCTAATTTCACGATGTCGCTGTCTCTACTTACTTCTGACAGGGTCTGACATTGAAGTTTGACTTTGAACGATCCAGTCATCATTCGACGCTGACCACAACGTCAGCAATGTTGGCGTTGCTACCAAATTTCTGTGATATATTCCTCCATTTGTATGAACATTGCTTCAAGGGGCGACATTATTGAAAACTTGCAGGCTACTCATAACCGAGGTAACGTGGGTTTCCCCATTCCATAGGCATAGCGAATGGTTCACGATAAAGCTCGACAAAAATCGGTCTCGGACTGTTTCACTTGTCTTGGTCTTGGCACGCGGAACAATTTCAATGCGTAGTCGTAGGTGAGAACTTGAAACAAAAATGAGTGTCAGTAGCACTCAATTTCTGCCTCATCGACTTTAAAATCATCGTTATGGCTTATCATATAAAACGCAAAGTCATTATTATTATAGTGTAAATACTAAGCCAAGGGTTGTTCGGTAACTTTCTTTTCTTTCTTTCTTTCTTTCTTGATGATTGAAAAAGAATTGCTTACAATTTTATTTGATAAATTGAAATATTTTATTTGATAAACTGAAATATTATGTTTACATCAGGGTCACGGATTATAGCGCACTCGTGTCACGTGATGATCTACGTTTGCTAATAAAATGTCTCAAAAACCAGGTTAGTTTGTTTTTAATTTGACGAAATTACTGGAAGTGTGTTGTTTGTATAAACGTCCTTTCCTCACAATGCCTGATATATCTTACTAAAGATGTATTTAATATATGAGATCCAGCGTACTGAGGCAGAAACTAAGTCTTAGATGGGGCAGAAACAGGGTGGTAACACAACTTGATTTGATTAGCGGACACCGAGTCACTCGCTCACCTTTTAACATGATAACTGCTCCGTCGCGATGCCAGCGTCGATTATGAATAGCACAAATAGATGTCGAAACTAATGTCTTCACAACACCAACTTTACATAACAATTTGATCCGTATTTATTACAAAAGGTGCTTTAATGGCGAACGCACACCTTTTCACATGAAACATGATACATCGACAACTAACCGGAAATGACCCAGGGAACGCCCGCGAGGCACACCTTGTTTGCGTTACGGCCGCCCCAAAGGAAAGAACTATGAAAACACACAGCACGTAGCAGGATTCCTACCAAAAACGAAGCTTGGGCGACCTCATCAAAACATACATTGGGATAAGCAGAAAAGCATACGTGTCAACAATTCTGTCATCTGTATGTGCATGACTGTGTGTGTGCGTGTGTGCGTGTGTGCGTGTGTGCGTGTGTGCGTGTGTGCGTGTGTGCGTGTGTGCGTGTGTGCGTGTGTGCGTGTGTGCGTGTGTGCGTGTGTGCGTGTGTGCGTGTGTGCGTGTGTGCGTGTGTGCGTGTGTGCGTGTGTGCGTGTGTGCGTGTGTGCGTGTGTGCGTGTGTGCGTGTGTGCGTGTGTGCGTGTGCGTGTTCGTGTTCGTGTGCGTGTGCGTGTGCGTGTGCGTGTGTCTGAGTGAGTGTGTTCGCCCGCGCGGTTAGTCTTCACTTTTTTCGTGCATATGTTTATATAGAATCAGACTATCAATGATATAGGGACATAAAAAATGTTTTTAACATGTGAGTTTGTTAAATTATTTTATGTAGTTATGACACGCAATATATGTAGATCTTTAAATTATTGGTGGTGTATAGAAGTTTAAAAACAAGAGGAAATATTATTTGATAAATATTATTCTTATGTTAATGTTGTTCATGAAGTAGTACTAGACATATATTGAGTAGTAGTTTCGGCTAAAGTGTGTTAGTTAACAGTATTTTGAGCAGATTAGTATAGTGGGTGATAATAAAAATAAATAGGATAATCTAGTCTTCGACAAGTTTGTAAACAAGATTTAGCAAACCTGATTAGTTGATAGCACGGGCGTCGATCGGTGGGGGACGGGGGGATGCGTCCCCCACTTTTCAGGGTGGGGGGACAACATATGAATTGTCCCCCCCACTTTTCAGTTCAGAAAAATTGCGAGGCATATAGCCTGCTCAACACTCCTCTCTCTTAATAGCCGCTACATAGGACTAGCTAGACAATAAACTCGCGATATGAAGTTCAGAAAAGTTATTTATCGCAAATTAACATGAGGCAAAGAAGTGTTGAGGCATGTTTTGCTGTTAGTGCGCCATAATCCGTGATAGTTATTTAAACAAACGTAATATTTTAATGTATTGAATGAAATTTATGTAACTCTTCACAGTACTAGTCATCATAGGAAAGTCATCGAACAGCCCATGGCATCTATACCAAAAAGGATTTGTTATTTCGCTGCACATTGACGATTTTAAATTTATCGCGCAGAAAGGCCAATCGGAAAGTTTATAACTCCGGAAAAATGTAAGGCGCTGCCGGGCTCTATCAGTTTGCAACCTTATGTTGGTATTATTAATAGACCCTAGCCATCAAGCACATTTTAAATGATGACATTTGTAATATACTTTCACCCCACGCCTGGTTGACGCTTATCGCCTACGGCAGAAGCGGCGGATTCCTGCACTTTGTGTAACATATTCAAATTTGATGTTGAATTGGGACGTTCTACACAGGTACAGCATGGGCGTCGATCAGTTGGGGACGAGGGGGACGCTGACCACCCCACGGCCTGAGGGGGTCAGCATAGGAAATGTCCTCATACTTTTTCAATTCATAAAACAAATTTATAGGCATATATAGCAAGACTGATCACTCCCCTCTCTTAAAAACCCTACATCGGTCAAGTAGTAAAATTAATAATAAGAACTAAATTTCCGACTACCTAGTGAAAAATCATTAGATAAATTGCTTAGTTGGCAGCAGCCCGCATCTTGATCTAAGTCCAGTAAATATTCATCATGCCGGGCTCTGTCATTTTGCACCCTTGTATTTATATATAGCCATCAAGCACATAATAGATTATTAATTTGTTGGCCCTGTCACCCCTTGGATTGCAGCCTGATCGATCTGTTGGATATTTATATCGCCTACGGCGGAACCAGAGGGTTTATGCACTTTGTGTAATTTGATCTCATTTTAGTGATGACAAATTTCTTTACCAAAAGGTGGGATTGGGAAATCCTACACAGGCACCCCTGTAAGCTCTGCATCTTGTCAGTCTATAAATCAGGCAAGCAGTGTTGGGTCCAAAGTCTACGCCCAAAAGTTCAGTGATTGGGGTAAGCCATGGACCCTCTTCAAATATATGTTGCCAACATAACTATTATAAATAGAATAACATAGCTTTTTTTAGTTTTGAATTAGCGCCAGACCAACAATGAATTGTTTTATATTTTTAGAAATACTTGTGTATTTCAGGTCATATATATATATATATATATATATATATATATATATATATATATATATATATATATATATATATTATGCATACATATAAGTCTATATCAATTGGTCCCCCGTCCGCCCACTTTTAAAACCGGATCGACGCCCCTGTTGATAGAATATAACAGCTAAAGTAATAAGCATAACAGCTTCATACATAAGGTTATATATTCATACTCCAGTAGTATATACTAGATAGTTTGATTAGGTAGCATTGTTATTAAAAATAAGCAAGCTTTTAGTAGGGGAACCCTAGTTTGTTTGTGTAGGTAGTGGCCGACGTATCCGCTAGGGGCCGGTGCCAGTGAAGTTAACGTTCATGGCAGCGTAGGTAGTCAGTTGTGTATAACATAACGGAGTGGCTATACGTCCGGATACGGTCGAATAGCCTGAGGACTATACGTCCAAATACGGACAGAAGCGCAGGTCGGTACTCGGTACTATTTGTCCGGATACATTTCTCGCGGGAGTTCAATTCAAATTCGCAACACAGATGCGCCTCAGGATAATAAGAATTACGGAAGGATTAACCAGTGTCCGTGAGGTGGCAGCATTGTCTAGCCCCACACGGATAGCATACAAATTAAATAAGGATACCTTTTTATCAAATAATGCTGTATTATAAAAACTATTCAGAATTAAACTTATATTAACACAAAATAAATAGAAATACAAATTTGCAGTTGTTTATAAAAAAAATTACGGGAGTGTCCGTGAGGTGGCAGCATTATATAGATCATACGGATAATATTCAAATACCGGGAGACTCACCAGACTGTCTTCCCGGCGTAGTTCCGCAGCTGACCGACAGTCGGTTAAGCGAGACTAATTCCGGTGGTAAAACAAAATCACGTTGCGCCTCTGGTGGGTAATATTTAACTAGTATAACGAGACTCTGATTATGACAAACGCGTCACGCTTCAGATGACAATGTAGACTAAGTCATTTGGAAACATCTGGCTTAGTGGGAGACCATCCATTTGTCTGCTTGTTGTTGTAAACATTTTTATGTAATAATTAGGAAGTTTCATTTTCGGACATTAACGCAGTGTATATAATGAGATCCTATAACTCACTAATGTGTAGTACTATTGTGAAGTTTCAGGAAACTATGTTTCTGAGGAGTGTATAAGTGTGTGTGTGTGTGTGTGTGTGTGTGCGTGCGTGCGTGCGTGCGTGCGTGCGTGCGTGCGTGCGTGCGTGCGTGCGTGCGTGTGCGTGTCGCCAAGCCGATAAGTACTACACATTCAACATGAAGATGCTTTGGTTTTAGGTAACTACGTAACTCGTTTCGCTGTTAATTCGGAGTATTTTGTAAGGCAAATGATACCTCATCCCTGCGACGTACCATTCTATCCCTCACCAGAAAGAAAAACCCATGTTCGTGCATTACCACCGCTGTGCGGCAGGCATAGACATTTACAAAACAATAGCGACACGCACGCACACGCGCAGGCGCGCACAAACAAACACACACGCACACGCACACGCACACGCACACGCACACGCACACGCACACACACACACACACACACACACACGTACACGTCCCTATTTGGGAGTGGAATATATGAATGGAAAGTAAACTAACATGTGTGTAATATATTTTCCATGCGATTTCAATACAAGCGGCTATAATAGCATGCGAAAGCACGTTTCTCGTTGAAAACTGTTTCGATGCCTTCAGACGTGTGCTTGTCTAGGCCACTTTGAATGGCACCCTGCGTACTCCTGGCGAGCCATGTGCTGATTGAATGATTGGTTATTTAGGATCAGCATTGGTGTTAAGAAGTGGGCCCCGTGGATAGGACATTACAATATGTTCAGATTTTGTATTATACATACTGCAATATTACACTGAATGCAATGCAGAATACAGCGTATATCGTGTAACCATTATCATACGTAGCACATGCAGATCCGGTGGCCTGGGAGCATGTTTGGAATTAGGCCGCGCGCTGTGCCTCCACAAGCTTACCACCTCGTAAACGCCTTGAATGTATCTGTAAAAAATATACTACTACAAAAAACATCACTGTGTTTGCGATTTTATTATTTCTGGAACGACTTTTTTACGAGATGGTGTCCCTAGCCCTTTCCCCAACCTTCATCCTTCTCATCCGGGTTTGGGAAGGGCGATTAGAAATGTTAGATACTATTACCATTTCGGAGTAAGGGCTTAGAGTTAGACCTTAGTAGGGCCTAACAAGTGTTATTGGTGAATCGCTTTCAAATATGGATAGATGGGACATCAGTATCGTTCCTTCTGTGGCATCGACACAGTTACATAATTGTACCAAGAGACATCTACGTAGTTCAGCTAAGTTCACTGGATAAGGTTAAGCTCTACGTCTTCGCCTGTGTAAAGGATTCTCCTCAGTGACCTGAAACGTCTAAATGGGCAGGCCCTCGTCATCTGGTATTAGCATTAAGTAGTTATACGTAAGGCACTGAGATTAGTTGACCTGTTGGCGCACAAAGTTATCATTCGATCACACATTAATCTACTTCCCTCATTGTCGTTTGCGCAATACAAAACAGCGACCGACATAACGGCGATTATGCTCAACTGAATGGCGCGCGTACGCGTCATGTGTGACGTGTGACGTATAACGTGTGCCCGGCGACCTGCATTATTTATCACAATCGGCGACGCGCTACATTGAGCAATTGCAAATACGGGGTCGGGGGCCGGTGCCTTCCTCCCATAATGCACGGCGGTTCGACCACAAAACCAGCAACTCGGTGATTTGACGGCGCGCCAAAAGTGGCGGCGTGGGTATAAAAGGACTTGTAGCACTTCGATCACACCATGCCGAAGTGGGCAGCGACGTCTCTCCCGATACCACAGTGTCGTAACAAAATGCCGCTACAAATGAAGGAACCCGCGCCGCCCGTGCCACCAATCGGCGTACCTAACGTCTACTTGCTCGGCTACAACCCAGACCCGAAGATGGTCACGTACGAGCGTCTCGAGTTCAAACGCTTCGACGACATGGGCATGAAGAACCGCTACTCGCGCCACTTCACCCACCCGCAGCAGGGCTGGGCGGACGGACCCGACGGACCGTACAAGCGCGTCTTCCCCGCCAAACGACTCATGCCCGGCTGCCGGACGTACGTGCCTCCCTTCATTGGGCGAGACTCGCTCGGCTGCCAGAACGGCTTCCCGAAGGCGAACTCGCTGGCACCGTTCGCGTCGCTCTACAAGGCGACGTGCGGAGCGTTCTTCGACGAGAACACTGACCATCGCAAACGCAACTTCGGCATCCCGCCGACTGATCTCGTGCGTGCACGCATGCGAAGTATGACCGCCATATAGATACGCCGTCGCCGCCGTCAACACCGCCGTCCGTCACACCGAATACCATCGAGTCGACCGCCAGCCTCCGCAGACTCTCGTTGGAACAACACCAAAGCATCGAGGTCAGTCTATACCGACGGCTCCAAACCAAACACGAGAACATTGGTCATCTCTAAACAGACAAAAACACCGAAACAAGGTCAGTTTGTACTGATGGCTCCAAACCAAACACGAGAACATTGGTCATCTCTAAACAGACAAAAACACCGAAACAAGGTCAGTTTATACTGATGGCGCCAAACTGAACACAAATCATTGTTCAGTCTTCGAACTGACAAAAAGACATGTTTGCGCCTGAGGGATAACAGACAATGGATTATCAGTGGACTACGCGCATGCAACGCAGGTCTCGGAACGAACTTTTCGTTGCCTTTTTGATTGACATTTCAAAAAATATCGGTAAGATCTGTACATTATGTAACAACAATTTCGACATGGATCTTCAGTGAAGCATGCGATGCATGCAGAGGAGCGTGACTGCAACATGTTCAGGCTGTCTACGTGTGACCGTCGTCACTTTCCACACAAACTGAGGCCATCCGAACTATCAGCGAAGGTGTGATTGTGTAGCGGAGAAGGACACGAAACGTTAGATCGAGAAATATTAATCGTGAGAAAAATTGCACAAAGTTGCATTAAATCGATTGTCGGTATACAACCGCATATTAATGAAACGTAACATGCATTTCAAAGTACACACTCGGACCTAGCATTGATGGCTGTCCGCATTAAAGAACTTATTGACGTATACCACTCAGTATTGTCGTTGTAATGCGATACGCTCAACGATCGCTTGCCGGATTTAATTAACCCATTCTCGTCGTTTGCATGTAAGACTAATCGTATTAGATGTAGAAATGCACAAATTGATTAACTTGTGTACTGCTTTGTGATGTTACGATTGTCCTTGGTGAACTTAGCCCGCGCCGTAATCGTGAATCGATGAACCGCCAAACAAGGCGGTTTTTCTCTGAAAAGGTATCGTGGAGTTCTTCGTTGTGTACCTAGTAATGTTTCCATATGGTATAGTAATGAAGAAATTGTGTGCTTTGAAATTAAGTTCATATACCGCAAAACGGTACGTTCTGTCAAATCCAGTACCATTGTTTTGAATATTGAAATTAATTGTTTTGATGTATAACCAGGAATTGTCCTTATATTGTGTGAAAAAAATATGTAATTATGACTGCTGAAATTACTTTACATATCCTGTGTGTTTATATTATAGAGGCCTATATGAGTCGTGTAGGCTTGCCTGTTTCTAGAGTGATTTGAAAGTGTAGATCATTTCATCGGCCTAAAGTTCCAGCGATCCAGAATGCTGCAAATATACTGTTTGTTTTTGCATGTGTGGGACTATTTTGGTTCATCATTTAGGTTCTATCTTCATCGAACACGCACAAGCTGATGTTCGCGTCCTTGCTGTTGTTTCTAAGTTAGTCAAATTAGCCACTACTGTCCTCAGAGTGATCTAGTACAAGACACTGGCGTCACGCGTCTGTATTGTAAGCGCACCTCAATTACCTCATTGAGAAGACTAAGCGTATAGCATTAAGTCGTCTGGCATACAACTGTGTTTATTGTTACGCTTCGGACAAGAAGCTTTATGTAAATGAAAAATTACACACTGTCCTCGTGGGTCTGCTAAGCACAAAGGCGCATGTGCTGCACCTTTGTTGGCATGTGCATTATGCTAAAGTAGTTCATTCCATGCTATTGCAATATTACATTATAGTACGTACAACTCCATTACTTCTTCATACAGTCGCAGCTAGTGATTAATGTAACCTGCTTAACTGTGTGAACAGAACATTTGTAGCGGCAAAGTAGATCGCTGATAAGTGGAACACAAGCTGATTTGTGTAACGTCGGGAGCATTGTGGAATTGACAACACTTTGTGGAGCAATGGTTCACGCCGGCAATCAGGACAAGTATGTTTACTCGTAACCGATGTTATTATTGTGATTATAGAATCACAATCCACGAGTCGGATCTAGAAGCGTTCTGAAATTACCAAGAAAGTGCCAAATCAGCCGTGGTATGATTTCGGATGTTGCTGTTGATTGACGTCTCACATTATGTATATAAATCCTCGTGTATGCGTAACGTAAAGACACAACCACCTGATGAATGGATATGTACCGTATTATAGTATGTAGTGTGAAGTAATTAAATGTTTGAGTGACTTATACACAACAATAATTTTGTGATGCACCTGTCATTTGGACTTCTTGTTTTTTATGTGCCAATTTGACTAAATGTGTGATATCTTAATCAACCAAGCTACCAGAAGTACCAGTTGTTATTTTCAAATGCAGTCCATTACTTGGACTATTCATTATCTATACTTGTCGGAACTCTGCAGTTTGTTTGAGCTGTTCTCTGTATTTTTCATTCCAAGAGCATGTGCACGCCCTACACAGGTCGAAGAGAAACGTCAGTGAAGGAACAGCATAGAATGTACATAAAACAAGTATTAATGTTCATATAAGATCGTGTATTATATATATATATATATATATATATATATATATATATATATATATATATATTATACACACACACACACTCACGCACACACACACACAAACACACACACACACAGATACGCGTGTGTTTCGAAATGCGTCCTTCGTTTGCTAGCTGCGTTTTGGGCCTGGGTTTACAGCGTCACGCGCGAGCGACCTGTTCCAGACCTCCAGCGGCTTACTCGCCACGCTCCAGTGACGTTCAAAAGTCCGCCTGTCTAGACGGCCTTCACACCACGGCAGACTTCTCACGACTCACTCGCGGCCACAAATCTTTCTGACACTCAATTTCACGCTTTGCTGAACAGTTAGCTGCAGGTCTTGTCGACTAAGCACTAGTAGTTTGAGGTCGCAGTTAATATTATACCTATTGTACGTATATAAGTAATAATTAAATAATAGCAATAAATAGTTGCCAATAACAAATTTGTTCACGCAGAAAACCCGAAATTAGTAATATAATTTATGTTGTTATTATGTAGCATTGCTGTGTGTGTGTGTGTGTGTGTGTGTGTGTGTGCGTGTGTGCGTGCGTGCGTGCGTGCGTGCGTGCGTGCATGCGTCTGTGTGTACAGCAAACATGTTTGTATGATCTAAAGACAGAAGCATTGACAGATCCAGAAACACCCCGTAGACGGTACTTCATCGCGTGGGACATTCCCACTTGACTTGGTTCGAGAAGGCACTCGGATCACCTCCCGTAAGGCGACAGCTTATCGGTTGTATTACCTCAGCAGGTCTGACTAATGTCCGACAAAGCATAAATATGCTTGTTCAAACCATTCTGTTCTGGACATGCCACTAGGGTGGGAATACGCAGACGATGTGGATTTCGTAGAAGGAGAACGAAAAACACTGGACGCAGCTTGCAATGAGCTCTCCAGCTGGAATATATTCAACCTGCACGCATTATGTGATGGAGGTACAGTGTTACGTGCGACACAACGCCCCACTAAGACCCTTGTATCACTGTTAATTATGGATACCAGAAACATGCGGGAATGTATCAATATATCCAGGGAAAACTCGCATTCTAGTTTTACTGGAAAATGATACCACAAGACTACGTATATTTATTGCTGCATCGTAAAATATTAAATGCGGACACACTTCACATATGCCACACTATTAAACACTATTTTTATAGTAACTTGTTCCATGGGTAATTTGATGGACTAAAACTAAGTGGTTTTATGCCTTGTACTAGTCAGTAAACTGTAATCCTGCCACGTACCACTGTCACCTGCGGTCGATACTGACAATACCGTACGGCGGCCCGATGATACGATACCCGACGAGCATATTATTCTCCACGCTGTGAACAGAGGATTGTGTAGGTCAACATTTGTATACATGTCCGAAGACGATGTTTTGCGCTCGAACCTCAGAGTGACTGACTTATATTCAGGCTGCGATCGGGTAAATATTGAGAAAGACGCCGTGATAGATATGGAAAGGGTGCGTGATGGAGGGGTTAGGGAGAGAGGAAGAGAGGAAGAGAGGAAGAGAGGAAGAGAGGAAGAGATGAAGAGAGTAAGGGAGCGAGGGAGAGAGGGGGAGAGGGGGCGAGCGAGGGAGGGAGAGACGGACAGATGGAGAGACAATAAGACGGTGAGACGGAGAGATGGAGAGACGGAGAGACGGAGAGACGGAGAGACGGAGAGACGGAGAGACGGTGAGACGGTGAGACAATGAGACGGAGAGACGGTGAAACGGTGAAACGGAGAGACGATGAGACGGAGAGACTGTGAGAAGGAGAGACTGTGAGAAGGAGAGACGGTCAACTGGAGAGACGGTGAGAGGGAGAGAGGAAGAGAGGGAGACAGGGAGACAGGGAGACAGGGAGACAGGGAGACAGGGAGACAGGGAGACAGGGAGACAGGGAGACAGGGAGACAGGGAGAGAGGGAGATAGGGATATAGGGATATAGGGATATAGGGAGACAGCTAGGGAGACAGAGAGACAGGGAGACACGGAGAGAAGGAGAGAGAGGGAGAGAGGGATAGACGGTGAGACTGCCAGAGGGGATAGGGGTAGAGGGGGAGAGATAAATCGTCTTCCTCATTTTTTATCATCTCCTTGTCGCAGAAATAGTGCCTCACCATTGTCGTCGCCATCATTTAATGTAAAACGTAAGCTGTAGTGATTGCTTTGTGAGGGATTGCAGGAAGGTTTTTGTATCACGTTTAACGAGAGCTAATACATCCGAGCTAGGGCTCTTCAACACACAGCGACCTCACACGGATGGCAATAAAACTTACTGTACGAAACGGCGAGACGTCCGAGATTGAGCGAGATCTGTGCGCGTTTGGTTCCACGGGGGGAATACCCCAGGGGCACTGACCTTCCACTGTTAGACTTCCTGGTCTGATCCATACAACTATAATGCCTTAATAATTGTGTCATTTGAGATTTAGAAGAATATTGTTGTATGTGAAATGAGAACAACAGGGCAGGCATATTAGTAGAATCAGTGCTATGATATATCTGCAGAGTAATGTCGCTTGTTAGGCAGAGTGTAGTTGGCGTAGTGATTTTTAGCCATTTTTTTCTTACATGACCCGGTGGATGCAGAATAATATTATGCTAAACGTTGTCAATATTGACGGGCAGTTCACATGCATGCATTTTAAAGAGCCTGAGATATGTGATTTTGACGAAATTTTATCAGGATATCAGTGAAATAAATTGTCTCAGGCACAGTTTCCTTATAATCTGACAAAACGCTAACATGGCCGCAATGAGAAAACTAACAGTGCTCTATGCCCCCAGCTCCTATCTCTGGTTTGACACATGTAATTCCAAACTGTTCGCCAGACGGCGACAGTGATAACAAATGCACTGGTCTCTAGATGGCGCTAGAGTGTGAGATATTAAAAATGGAGAAAATAGAGGCAGGTTGTTGACGGAAGATGCCGAGAGATCGGTCGACGACACGGGGTAGGATAACGCTACCGTCTTTATAAAGGTATGTCTTTACCAATAATGTGTTAAGGTATTCTAACTACTGCTTGAATATAAACGGTGGTATTTAGGTCATGCATATTTTCTAGGCTTCCCTATTTTCTATGCGTTGATCATACCTCGTTCGGGAGTTGATCAGGCGGATACCCGATCAGACAGTGTGTTGTTTACCCTGAGGCTGAACCGACTCCCGAGGCCTGACCCAGCCCCTGCCCAGCCTACGCTCGCTAACACTGTCGACGTTAACAATACTTAGAAAAATGATCTAGACAAAAACTATTCACTTTGTCCAACCCACCACTTCGTGTAAGTTTACTGGGAGGAAAACTGTCGCTCCAACAAAAAATATGTTTTAATTTATATGTGATATTTCAAGATTACAATACATGACGACATTGATTGAACGTGCAACATGACATGTCACATGTGTGATGTAGTCAACAAAACACGATACAGGAGTACAACTACCGGTTCCGAAGTACCCACTAGTCCGTACATTAATAAAATTAAGGGCCTACTAGTAAACCTTCCTAATAACTAGTCCGGTTGTCTAGTAAAGGTCAATGTGGCATCCACCCCACCCTACATCAATCAATCAACTCAAGCCTTTGACTTTGTAGTCACAGACCAGTGACTCTAGTCTCTAACTCTAACCCTAACATATCAACACTGACAACAGGCAGGGGGATATAACTAAATGTCAAGTCATTAAAACATTGATAATTTGTTGCCTGAGAGAAACTGGCCCTACACTCAGCAGCTTCATTTACTGATAAATGATGAAATTTTCACAGGCATGGCCACCAGCTATGAAATTGTCTGGGCATTATTTGTTAGATGAATGGTTCTTTGATGTCTAACATTTTCTAGTATGATCTTTTTATTTCCATTAATACAGTCCAGTAGAGCAGTTTTCATAACAGCATAATGTGAGGTAAATATCCAGAATTACCATGAAAATTCATAATGGTAGGGTGGGTACTATCATATCTTCATTAATTACTTTTGTTATTTTTGTATTATATATTTGTTACCTTTATGAAAAGTGCATTTTTACTGGGGTTGCAACATATACTGTTTTAAGTTTTATAACAAATTGTAACGATTGAAATTTGGATTGTTTTTATATTTTGCCGGACTAGTAGACCTTTTGGCGGACTAGTAAACTTTTGACTTTACTAGTCCTGCTGTCTAGTAAAATTAATGCCGAAGTTCTACCCCTGCAGTACATATTTATTTAGATAAATATTTAAGCATTTTCATCCTTCCTGGTGGGCATTTTCTAAAATGTGCATCACTGAAAAGGTTATCCAGGAATATGTATTTTCATTCCTAACTCCCAAGTATGACTAGCATTAAAAGTATGTTTTGGTTTCGTTAATTTTTTTAATGTATTGTAACTAATCAACACTTCACAAAAATATCACAATTTTATTATACTTTAAATTTGGATCTGCCTGTTACCGTGGTTGGATCGAGTGTGTCACTCAAGTGATCTCAGCCAGTCATTAAATAGTATTCATGACAAACCATAGCACTAAATGCAATGAGGAAATCATAAATACAAAAACGAAGACATATACAAAGTTCTCCCAAAGTACCCATAATTATTTGACGAGTACTTTAATAAGTACAAGTAAAAATACGATTTAAGCGTACCTTATGAAAAATTGATACTTGAGTACCAATGAGTAATGAGTTCTCCAGTCCCAACTCTGTTGGTTACAAAAATGTCATGTAATGTTGAAACACCCCATACACACACTTAAAGGAATTAATGCACATAATTCATTTGAAGTTACAATCAACACTATTATGGAGTCATTTACTTGTAATTTATTTGGAAGTGGTGTATTCTAGTGAAATATAAGTTCATAGTGGTAGCCATTACTAAAATGTGACCCCCCCTAGCCACCTGCAAATAATTATTCAGTGTGTCCTTGACCCTGGTCCCACTGCGAGCCTGTGACATGTAAGTTTTGTTTACACTCAATATGGTGCCAAATATTGCTCTATACATGTAGGTTGTATTTTTTGTATAAACCATAAACTCATGCTGTAGGACAGTTTTTTTGTATCATGCGAATATAATTTTTTTTTTTTAAGTGACTAAAAGCATTATGTTTATGTGTCATGACAACCAGATATTAATAAGCATATCACTTGTGCTGTATAAAAACAACTGACATCACTGAACAGAGACCTTATATAAATGCATGATTACAAAATGGTTGGCTGAATTATATGAGTTGCTGAAGTAACACAAATGAGACTGACATTCCCAGTTCAACATCCACTAGACTATGTCATTATGGTAGCTGCATATGTGGCAGGCTTGTGCTCATTGGCTGAAAATAGATGATGTTTTGATTAAAAAAAGTGTACATGTTGTGTGTTTTGCAAATAAAGAGTCTTGCAGAAGTTATTCTTAAAATAGGGATTTGTTGTGATGTTTGTATCAATTAGATAGCATTCTATTTATAGCTTTATGCAGAGACCCATCCACCAGTCATTTGGGTGGGGTAAAACCTGATGTAGATGGGTGGCAATATCACTGGATGGGTGGTGGGTGGGTAAAACAAACGAAGAAAGTGTCTTCAAAAATCATAGATATTGTCAGTTATGGCTTGAAAGTAGGTGCAAATGGGTGTCACACATGTTTGTAGTTTATGTTAGGTCATATAACACAACTCAACTGACTTGTATGTATATGAATGAGTAAACATGCATGTGTGATGTGTCCACCCAAAAATGTGTGACAGGCAGAATTGTATCCTATAGTCCTGAATGTCCCTGTTTGATAACATTTCAAAACTGGAAGTCTTTCGTGTGTCAGTTAATCTAGTATAATTAAATAATACTGTTCACTTCTATTAGCAATTAATGGAATGATCTTTGAAATGTTTTTTTTTCTTGCAGCTTATTGACTTATTCCAATTGTTACATAACTTGAAGGCTTTATGCCTGGCAACACACAAACAGCTGTTAATGATATAGGGACAATGGCTGTTAGTTGTTATTCAAACAATATGACAAACCCAATAGGTGCATTAGTTCATGGCTGTAGAACATTACTACTTATTGTGCATTAAATGCAATTACTCCCGGCCAAGCCCTTGTTGGCACCGTTGGCATGGAAGGTTGTGGTCTCCATTTCACACATTCCAACCTTGAACAGAGCAGACCTGGGGGTTCATGGGGCCCCCATTGGGTATTCATAGGATCCCCCACTGGGGGTTCATAGCATTCCCCATTGGGGCTTCATCGGGTCCACCTTTTGATGGAAGAGCTTCATTTGAAGAACAATAGTTCCACACTTCCACTTGAGTATGAAGAGATATTAAGGCCCAGTTAGAGATTTTTAGAGTTTCCAAGTGGGTACAGCTGGTAGTTTAGAGATGGACGGGGGAGATGAATTTGAAGTATTTTGTGGAATCCCCACATTACATGTAGATATATGTCATGTTTGGAGCATAACTTTATGCAGAGCATGTCCATCTGTCATTTGGATGGGTAAAACCTGTTTTGGACATGTAGAAATATGACTGGACCGGTGATGTATGTACAGGTAAAAAAAAGTCTTCAAAAACCATAGATATCGTCAGTTATGCATTAAAAATTTGTGTAAATGGTATCACGTGTGTGTTTGTACTTTGTAGTCCATTTCAGTTCAAAAAAACACATTTCAAGTTTGTAAACTGGCTTAACAGTTGACATCCATGTGTCCTCCATAAAATGTGTGACTGTCAAACTCCTGAATAAAGCCATGGTTTGAAGCCAGCACTTTATGTAGAGACCCATCCAACAGTCATTTGGACAACCAGCATTCAAATGGGTAAAACCCATTATGGATGGAGAGAAATATCAATGGACGAGTTTAAAAGGTAAACATGCTCTTCTAAAATAATAGATATTGCCTATTAGGTTTTAAAAATATGTGTGTCACACGTGAGTTTGTAGTTTATTTTAGATCATAATACTGGCTTAACTGGCTTGTATGTATGTGAGTTAACACAAATATGCCTACCAAACAAATTGTGACTGGAATAATGTGATCCTGCATAAAGCCCTAGCATGAAGTGTAACAGACTGCTGGCCTGTGGTGTTATAATGATATTACACAATGGAATATTGGTATGTGTGTGTGCATCCAAATTAACAGGTTTCCTGGATAATTGAGTCACACACACAACAAGGTAATTATTATGATCAGTGTTTGGACATTTTTTGGGGGAAATGATCACAGTATACAGAGGTTTCCAGATTGACTGGAATGTTGTTTTATGAGGTTTCACCATCCTCAATACTGCAGAGGGGGGATACATCACATACACAGATAGACCACCAACAACCTGTGGGCAGATACTGTTTTTCATTTCTACAGAGTCTACGCCCATGTATGGTAGCAGTTTAAACACATTGTAGTTTGAAACACAAGTTGGCTGCATACACAGTTGACATGCATGAAATTTCACATTGCTGCTGTGTTGTTTTCAGATGTTAGTCGACAGTTAGAGTAATGAATAATGATCACATAACAACATCACATCCTCTGGAGTTAAGGCCCACTGGGATTAAAATCCATCATTTGGTCAGTGTATCAACATAATGCAGTGTGGCACTATTTAATGGTGTACATCTACTCTGTAGGCCTACTCTCATATCTAATGGCAAATAAATATACATGGTCGTCATATTTAATAATCATGTAGTGCTAAATAAGAGAACCAAGGATTCCTACAGACTAACCTGATCGCACAGTAGAAATCTGATGGTCTAATTCTTTGTGATAAAAATCTACGATTGTCGGAAGATGATGCAAATTTACTCATAAGAAGAATCAGTACAATGTTCAATGAGTGGTAAGTCGCTGGGTAGATTAACGTGAGTGAAATAGTTGTTATCTTAAAATATGTTCTTCTAGTGAAAAGCTCTAAAAAATCTAATAAACGTAGCCAAATATGGTGTCACTGTGGGTAGGGTACTGTTACTAGGGACAATAGGGTGGACATATTTCATTTCGTAATGATGCATACCAGGACATTTATTAGGCATACAAAAGCTATCACATGATTTGAAAACATTTTCCTATACAAACTATTTACAAGTCAGAAGGGGCATACCCTGTGACATTGTTGATTAATAATAAATTATGTGTATTCAACTAACTTTGTTACTTTGAAGTAACACTTACAGTGCATGTTTTAAAAAAAACCATAGAACTTGTTAATTGATTTGTTGGCGATTATGCATTCTTAATTTGGTTTTCATGAGTATTTATCTGGTGTTTCTGTTTGTGATGTCCAATGCCATTTAGCCTGGTGTTGTCATGGTGTCAGTATAATGATAAAATGAAAATGTAAGTTGTTATATAATGCAGCATCCAGTGCTAAAGACTGCTCAAAATACTTTACCCTTTACTTGCCTGGAAGATCTGTTCTATCAAACACCATCTCAACTTCTCTCAACTAACAAATTGTAGTAAATTCTTACATTTAATAAGTTCAAAGTTGAACATATTTAACTAGTGAACATTGTGCAGCTACATGTAATCTGTGCAGAAAAATATCAACAATGATAAAAGTGTAAAAAATAGTACTTTAAAAAAAATGTAAAATATGACAGTTTGACACAAATGTGTGGGTTGGTGTTAGAGTTGGGAGAGATGACCTTGTGTTGAGACTTATGTTTCCATCCAGGAAACAAGAAGAGCGGAGCAAGGACTGTTGAAGGAGAGGGCTGCTGACTGGGACCGGGACTGGAGACACCCCCCCCCCCCGTACACACACAGTAGGTGCTGCCACCCTCCTGTCTCCCTCCCTCCTGGGGCACTCCACATCCCATAACTGTCTGGTCCTTCCAATGTCACAATACACCCCCCACACACAGTCACATGTCACACGGTCTCACACAGTCACACACTGTCACATACAGTCACACAATCACAACACAGTCACACCACTGTCACACAGTCACTCACACAATCACACAATCACACAATCACACAATCACACAATCACACAATCACACAATCACACAATCACACAATCACACAATCACACAATCACACAATCACACAATCACACAATCACACAATCACACAGTCACACCACAGCCACACAGCCACACAGCCATGCACACACAAACCAGCCACACACGCACACGCACACGCACACGCACACGCACACGCACACGCACACACACACACACACACACACACACACACACACACACACCAGAGTAAGCCATGCTACTGTCGGACACAATCTCACACCTTCCTCACATCCAAGCCAGACCAGGTGTCATAATGACCCCTGAAACCAGGGGTCACGATGACCTCTGACATGCAAGGACACCCTTATATGAAGGCAGAACTGTTTTTTTCCAGTTTTCAAACTGTTCTTCTCTTAGTCTCAGACAAAAAGCTCCTCGTTTATTGAAGATATTAAAAAATTCAGATTTGGTGTAATCTTCCCCTACCATCCTCTAATCAGAATTGCCTCATTCAAGAAGGTCAGAATTAATCACTTGTGACAGATTTATTGTTATTTAATATAGTATTTGTGAGTGTTTGGGATTAAGAACATGTAGCAGGAGTGGGATGTGTAGCCAGGGATTGAATTGCTACATCTCGTAAATATCATCTTAGAATTTGTTTGTTTTTAGTTGGCAGTAATTTGTGAAATCCTCTTACAACTTGCTACAGCACACCTACCCACCCACACATCAGTATCCTGGTGTGTATTAATAACTTAGTAATACACTAAGTGGTAATGTACAATATCAGTATCCACATAAACAAGGTGCACGCAGTGACAGCACACACATCACTGTCAGGGTAAGTCTTGTACGGTAGAGTCCCATTTATTGTTAAAAACATGTTTTTCCCATGTGTCGAAGCTGTTTATTCCCATGACCAGCAGTTGATGCAATGCCTGTAGTCCCATGTGTTTTGTTGGTTTGTGTGTCAAATTGTTCCCGTTTTAGTATATGTGGAACCTGTATACTCTGGTGACAAATACGCCAAATAGAAGATACCATTATTTTACCTTTTCAGCACCTTTAAAAAAAGTACAGACAAAGTGAAACTGAAATGATATAGATGCCAAGTAAACTGAAGTAGGTGCCCTTCAGGGCTTTATGTAGGATAAAATTATTGCCAGTCACATGTGTTTTGGTGGATATGTGGATGTTAACTGTTCACAATCTATAAATGTATTTTTTGACTTGAAAAGGACTACAAACACACATGTGACACCATTTACGCTCACTTTCAAGATTTAACTAACAATATCTTTGGTTTTGGGAGACCTTTTTTGCTCCTTCATTTTTATACGTCCACCCATATTTCTACCTGTCCATATTCGTTTTTATCCGTCCAAATGACGGGTGGACATGTCTCTGCATAAAGCTATGGTGCCCTTGAACCTCCATGTTCTCGTTTGACATCCCCTCATCACTCTCATCAGTGCCATCTTCCCCAGTAGCAACTATTTGTAGCCTGTAACTATCTCATGGTCCACGTAATGAACCAGAGCCGAGGCAGACGTGAATTGATTGGGCCACATTGATGGGAAACAGTTCAATACGAGCTGCCGGCGTGGCCACGTAGCCTGGCGCATGACAGCTACCAGGACTAACACTCAATCTCATGACCTCATTGATTCTGACTGACTCACTTTGTGGCTCATGTGCTGGGTGTGTTCTACGGTTCTACCATCGGTGATGGCTCTGCTCTGTCTGGGGGGGGGGGGAAGAAACTGTTGTCAGGGTTGCCACTGGTCAGGGAAATTCAAGGTCAGGGAATTTTGTGCTGGGTCAGAGAAATTTGAGATTTTGAGAAAAGTGAGGGAAATGCAGGAAAATCCATTGAAAGTCAGGGAAATTTGACTTTCTTATGTCATACGCGTAACGCCGCGAACTCGAATTCATTATGCTTAACGATCCCGTGAAACAATGTTGATATCACAAACCGCATACATTTTCATGATTACTCAGCCATCATGGTCAGGGAAAATAAAATTTTGTGTCAGGGAAAAGTCAGGACATTTTTAAAGCTTCTATGAGTGGCATCCCTGGTTGTGTTCCTTTTGACAGCATATTGAGTATAGTCAGACACTTAAAAATAATTTAATCAGTAGTTATCCGAAAACATACAATGTCCAGAAAAAGATTCATAGATACATTGACTTGAGTATCTGAGTACCGTGCGAGGATGCTTTGCCCCAACCTACACAAGGGACTGTGGCCACACCCTATAAGGGAATGTGGCCCCAACCCACAGGTGAATGTGATGTTTTTGTGAGCCCACCCAACAAGGGATCAGAGGAAGTAAAAGATTAGTACATGCTATTATTATAATCAATGTAATCAAAACCTCAGCTGTTGTGCAGTAAACATACATGTTCTTCAAACTAATATATACAACACCAGTAGTTCAGGTGTCATATAGAATATTGACCCGGGGGTAAAGTGACCCGCGGGTCACTATTCTATATAGAATAATGACCCGCGGGTCACTTTTCCATAGATTTTCAGTTATAGAAAAATGACCCGCCCTATAGAAAAATGACCCGCCCCATATTTTATGGATATATATTTTAAATAATGGTTTTAATCATAATATTAAATGTAGATTTATTATACAAACTTCACAGAGAAATGTCTACTTGGTAATACCAACCAGTTTTTTTTTGGGTGGGGGGGGTCACATTTCTATGGTATAGTATATTGACCCGGGTCAATATACTATACCATAGAAATATGACCCCCCCCCACTGCAAAACATTTATTCGGTAATTATCAAATGGATATTTACTATGATACTTGTATGAATCATACACCATCACATAACCTTATAAATTGCCAAATATTTTTTTATAACATTGACTATTATGAGCTCCGGGTCAATATACTATACCATAGAAATATGACCCCCCCCCCCACCTCATTTGCCTAAGGCAGTTAGCAGAATGTGGCCCAAGCAAAATATTTTCCATGAAATTGGACACAAAATAAAACACTGGTGTTGTTGGTGCAAGTGTCAAAAAAATATGCCAACTGAGCATTGCCAGTTTGAAAAGGAGATCTTTCACTGGAAAAAAGTATTATGGCATAACAATAATATTATTAATGTATCAAAGTGCAATGTTGTATAAATATAAACAAAACATTACCTTCAATGTAATTAATACTCAAATACATCCACAAAAAAAAAATCCATGAAGAAACAAGGGGCGGGTCACTTTTCCATAGGGCGGGTCAATTTTCTATTATAGTATTTTGACCCCCGGGTCACTTTTCTACGCGGGTCAATATTCTATCTGACACCGGCATTTTGAATTTTTGATATGTACAGCTGGTAGCTACAGATTGGGTCTGTCATCAACAGTTCTGGTTCTACTTGGTGTTATACCATTGCAAGTAAAATATATGCATTTTCCTTATTGTGAACCTATTGACTAATGTAAGAACTTCTGGGGTCAGCTATATTTAATAGGGTTGATTGAGACCATTGGACGGGCGACTAACCAAAGACCCAGATGTTATTCTGGTACTAGTGGGCCTTGAGGACATTTGTGATTCAGTGTAAAATGAGTAGAAGACTTGTAACAAAAGGTAGGGTGGGGACGTGGGGTGGGGTGAAACTGGGTGGGGTGTGAGAAAAGGTGGGGTATTTGTTTATATTACAGTCTGGTCCAAATAAACTTGAACCAGTGATAAGAATTACCCAGGTAGCTCTTTGTCTAGAATGAGATTATTTAAGTGGCACAGGGTGATTTCACGCTCTGCACATGTTTGTAAAATAATTCCACATTGGTTACTCTGGACTGGTTTACATAAATGTATAATTTATGCACTGCTACACGTTTCTTTATTTTTTACCAAACACAAATTACAGAAAAATAATATAGACTTGATACAAATTAATAATTTTCATACCAAAACTGTTATGGTTGTAACAACATTAAATTTTTCTGTTTTATATATATATATATATATATATATATATATATATATATATATATATACAAGAATATGTGTAGCCATAACAAATACATAAATCATAAAGGGATCTGTTATTGTTTATTGTGCAGGAATCCAGTGGGACAATCGTAGGGTTTTAATGGCCCAGTTAAAGGTCGTGTATTTTCAGCTTCCTATTCAGGGACAGCCAAATGAGCACTTAAATTGTAGCCAAATTTAGTACATGACTGCACGGGCGACCAACCAGCTATGAATACAAACTAGCTAGGCGTTTTCAGTTAGACGTTACGCTTCATAGAGAAAGTCTGTCTGTATGCCAAGTGTATTCACGTAAGTTTCATTGTGTAATACATAGTACAATATTCACCCCGTGCCACCAGGCTTTCTATAAGTAAAGTAAAGCAAGTTCTTATATAGCGCATTATCCAGTCCTCAGGACCATTCAAAGCGCTTTACACTTCCCTGACAGACCTGTTCACTCAGACACCATCTCTTCTTTGGGAAGCATCCAGCCATAATGCTACAATTAATGCACGAAGGCTGATCGTATACATATCCACCACTGTCTATAGCTAGCTATTCATTTATACAGCTGAGTGAACTGGAGCAATGTAGATTGAAAAAACTTGCCCGAGGCACAGGATTCGAACCCGGGTTCGCGTAGTCGAGGGTTCGAAACTCTATCCCATTGCGCTGGACAATACAATAAGTATAGTGTGTATAATAATTTTAATGCATATGATATCCAAACTGTTTAGCATCAGTCGATCCTCAGCTGCCCACATCTGATACAGATTGTTTGAAGCCATTGCTATAATTATGATATATGGATTGGGCATGAAAGCCCATTTTGTGAAAATGTTGGCTGTCACAGCGTTTCACGCAGAAAATATACGATAATAAATATCAGTGCAAATGATAAGTGCATCGTATCTGGTAATGTCTGCGTCACATTTGATATTGATCATAATTTATCATCATTTTATATTGAATATCTGCGTCACATTTTCACAAACAAAATCAGTTGGTTTTTAAATATTTGAATAATTTTGGATGTGGAAACATGTATTGGCACAGACCACACTCTGTGGCACAGACATTGCACGACATGAATGCTGCAGTCGAAAATTCCGGTGGCTTAAATCTGGTTGGCGAGATGTATGTAAATCCATGGCATATATTAAATTGCAATTTTGATGTACAGAAGGAATTTGATTGTAACAGTGATCAAGATTGCAAAATTATTTTTATTCAGCTGTTTCCTTTTTTGCCATCTATTGCTTCCCAGCGGCAGCCGTTCTCACCAATGTTTCATCTTCTTATGTGGTTTTCCTTTAGTGCTGATGTATCTATCTGCTTCTGCATTCTTTGTTAATCTGTCAGGCTCTGTGTTGACCTGTGTCCATTATCAAGTGACCTGTCCACTGGAACCAACCATCCTCATCTGACCAATCTCACCATTAACACTGGCTTAGTGCTAATTGGAGCAACTCAGAAGATTGCAGATAGTTTACAGAAAAACAGATGTCAGGTTTCCTAGATGGACACTGAACTGTGGTCAGACCGGAGATAGCCGTCCCCTCAGTCTCTCACATTGTGGCCTTTATGCAGAACAAAGGGCAATCGATAGTGACCGTTGTCCGAGTTGATTTGACTACATATCGGTCATCGTCCATTTGAACTTTCTGCTGTGTCAAAGTGGACACGTGGAGGTCAAGTCAGATCAGATTTTATGCATATGCATGCATGCACGTGTGTAATGAGATGTTTATGACGGTGTTAGAGTTACCTGGGTAATTGATTAGAATTTAGTTAATTATTGTCAAATGAATTATGAAATAAAAATGTTTTATCAGTTGCAGGACGTGTAGATTTAATAATACTTTATTAATTAGTAAGTTTGTTTATTTTGATAGTTTTATTTACTATATGTCCTGTGATGCTATACATAGACTGCAGCATGTTGTTTGTCTTCTTAAATTGTGCTTTGATGAAAATATATAGATTAATCTTTTTTTAATGCTTTAATTTAATATGTCTTAACACTGCACTTCCGATTCAGCCATGCTGAAACTGAAGATCGTAAATGTTTTATAACATTTGATGAATCACAATTCACAGACAATGAAACAGAGAATTAAAATAGCAGACATATACAGGTTGGCTGACAGATTTTTATAATATGTAATAAATTGTAATTACAGTCACCTGTGTTGGTTACAAATAAAAAGGTGCACCGGCTATGGTAATTGATGAGATATCAACGTGGACCATGCGGTGGCCATGATGGATTGGATTATACAAACGGAGAATTACAGAAAGAGAACTGGGCAATGAATCACAGTTGAATAATGGCGCCCTGTGTCTGTGTAGGGTCGTGTCATTTACGTGGGCTGTCGTCATTTGAGTTGTCACACAGAGTCAGGACATAGAGCCAGCATCACGAGGAAAGATTTATTAGTTAATATCGTTTTTGTGAGTATATACTGGATTAAGGTACATATCGTAGGTGGGGTTTCATGTGTGGTTTACAGGTTAGAACTTGTAAACATTGTCATGTTGTCAATGTGTATAAGTTTGTTTGTCTAGTAGTTGAAGATGGTCTGTGAAATCGGCTGTGTGAATTGTGCAGAGTAACTTATGTTTACAAAGTGGATGACATCCAGTTGCCGTGTCATCCACTGGAGACAGAAACTACACGTTTACTCGGGTGTGTTTAGTACTAGTAAAAGTATATTAACAGTTTAGTAAATTCAGTATGATTGCGATACTGTACAATCAGTTTGAAAGAGCAATAAATCATTGGTTTATTGAGGGGTCAGAATTATATTTATATTCATTTGAAAGAGTTGTAGCTGTGTCAGATAATTTTCAGTTTTGTTTGTAAACTGTGTTATTTTGTCTACAGTTGTCTTTAATAGCCCAAAGGTCATAACAGAAGTTACTGTTGCCACAACCTGATAGGCCTACACAGCAGTGCTCTCTCTGTTAGCCAGGCATGAACATAAGCAGGTGTTTTATATGTTGATAGATCCACACCTCCGGTTCTGTCAATGAAATATAATGTCCCATAATGATAAATGATATTTTACCAAATGATATGGCTAGGATTAAGCTAGGCCAAGGGAGCATTTCAGTAATGTTGTTAATAGCTCTTTAACCTAATGTTGTACTATAAAATAAATTTTGACCCTTAACAGTGATCCTCAGTACTTGATAACTGTTAACACCATGACGCACCAGTGGGACATAGACACTGGTGTGTCATGGAAATAGTGTCCTCAGTAATATGGCATTGGATATTTGTATTTAAAAAATAATAAAATTTAACAACTTGTTTAATGATGATTTTTCATTAATAGCTCTCTATCTTAGTGACATGGTCATCTGACTCCAGGTGTTTGATATGTTAGTTGATTCTTATAGACTTATCAGTCTGCTGGTGGTAGCCAGACTTGGCATTGTGACACGTTTGTTATACATACAATACAATACAATACAATACAATACAATACAATACAATACAATACAATACAATACAATACAATACAATACAATACAATACAATACAATACAATACAATACAATACAATACAATACAATACAATACAATACAATAAAACTTTATTGTCCCGAACCGGGAAATTCGTGTTGCAGCGTTCGTCATCATAAAATATAAAATACAGAGTAGAGAAATAAAAATACAAATAAAATCATGTATATTTATTCTTTCCTTGTGGGGTGTATCACACCATAGCTATGCAAATCAAAATATATATTCAGTGATCACTCTTGTGAGAACTGGAACATCAACACAACATCTAATGCCACGTACAAACTTAAATATCGTGATTATCATGACGCTGGGTGTTATGCAAGAACATGAAGAAAATTGGGTAATCTTATACTTAACTGGCCTAAATTATTATGGCGTTTTATAACAGTTTTTTCACCTGATAACGATGTGTATGTGTTCGCAGTGTGATTCTACATCACTTCCGGTACAAAGAAGTCAGATTAAACAATTTTAATTTGTGTTTTAGAACAATTTAAACATGCCGAGTCAAAAGAAATCGCCTCTGCGGTTCCGGTGCCTCTGGGAGGCGCCTACAGTTCGCGCCATATTTGCGGCAGTGACAGCGCGTTGTTTACTTCGACTCGGCGTGTTTAAATTGTTCTAAAACACAAATTAAAATTGTTTAATCTGACTTCTTTTTACCGGAAGTGATGTAAAATCACATTTCAAACACACACACGTTGATATAAGGTGTAAAAAGCGGCTGTAATAATTTTGGCCAGTTAAGTATAAGATTACTGAAAATTGGGTCTCTAACACTTTGGACTACAGTATTAATATTATAGTTGTCCACCCCCCAGCTCTCACCTTTATTTTCATGTCTCTACATGGGTACACACTTTCTCACGGCTATTATCGTGTAGATTTTAGTAGATCTAGTTTCCCTCCCCCACTTTTTTCTATAATTATTCAGACCTGAGCCAGAGTCAAACTGAGCCAGAGGCAAACTGAGCCAGAGTCAAACTGAGCCAGAGTCAAACTGAGCCAGAGTCAAACTGAGCCAGAGTCAAACTGAGCCAGAGTCAAACTGAGCCAGAGTCAAACTGAGCCAGAGTCAAACTGAGCCAGAGGCAAACTGAGCCAGAGGCAAACTGAGCCAGAGTCAAACTGAGCCAGAGTCAAACTGAGCCAGAGTCAAACTGAGCCAGAGGCAAACTGAGCCAGAGTCAAACTGAGCCAGAGACAAACTGAGCCAGAGACAAACATGCCCGTCATAATGTAATTACGTACAAGTAAGACTTGCGTAGGAGATTTGCAGCTCTAACTCAACCAGTCATGTATAAATAATGCTAGCGTCTGTGCATGTGTAGGAGTAAACGTGATCGGGAAATTACAGTCATTAAAATTTAATTAGTGTTCGGGTCATTAGATATTATTTTTCTCATGAGAAACGTCATATTAGGTCAATATTTCATGTTTTTATGATGGCTAATGAAACAAGCCAACATGTTAATGCATGTTTCTCACGATGTGTGCTGGTGACAAGTGTGTTATGGCCGTGTTTATTCAGGGAGAATATATTTGTTTCTACTATAAATATATATAAAGCGCTGGGCAGTTAGACACAGTGAAACAATAACCAGTACTTGACAATCTACTTCAAGCTAGTATTTTTACTAGGCATTACATTGTAAAATAGATATAGAGGTTTTCTCTGTGACTCGTATGCATAGTATAAACCAAATATATATATATACATATAATACATACCAGTATGTATATATATATACATATATATATACATATATTATATTATATATAAAATATGTATTTTTTAGACATATGGTCACCAAAATCTGTTAATGAAGCAGAATTTAGTGTCACTCGACCTCATGAAAATCTAGCTCAGATAATGCCAGAGAAAGCATAATTGTGACTAAAAAAATACTACAACCAAAACATAGAACAAAGCATAACTCAAGACAATGCCATGTTGGTGCAGCCAAGCATGATTTCATTTAGATGCACTTTGAATTATGATTCCTCTCGGATAAGAATTAAGAAGCCACACCTTCAAGAGCCACTCCTATCATTATAGTGCCACATTCACAGACTATATTATACAACACACTTGTTATGATAAAAACAATCGCATAAACCTCCCATTTATTAAATAATGCCTAGTTCTAAGAGAACATATAAAAGCTAGATGTGTCATACTAGTTTGATCAGTGTTTTAGTATACATATTATTATCAACCTCAGTTCAGTACATCTGATGCTTACTGAAAGTCATTTGTGTTCAATCAGTAATTAACTTTAGTAGATCTCATTATGTATTATGATGTTATGTCGGTCAAACATTTCCCGTTGAAGTTATTACAATGTTGCCAAATCACAAGAAGATCGAAGACCCTAGTTGTGGTCAGCCTCAAATCACCTGTGGAGTGCGTCATCTATTGGTGACCAACGGCGGGGTATACAAATGAACAAACGTGAATTAGCTGACCTATATTCTGGCCATGTATTCAGGGTGTGACCTTACATTTCAACCCGTCTACAACAACAGCGTAGGCGTGCAAGTGTATGAGTACGCCTACGATAAAGGGGTGTTGATTTGTGTAAGATAGTTGTTGAGTTTGTGATTACTATGACGTCCATGCAGAAATACCTGTATTTGTAACAGTAGTGGTTCAGGGGTAGAGCTTTGGACTCTTGACTAAGAGAACCCTGGTTTGAATCCCTTGCTACAGTGTGTGTCAAACCTTGGACAGGTTCATTCAGTTCACTCGACATATGCTCCAATTTACTCAACTGTATGAATGAGTATGACTATCTGTGGTGGATATTTGTGTACAAATAGTCTGCATGCGTTAATTTCAGTGTGGCTGGATTCTTCCCAGAGAAGTCGAGATGGTGTTCGATTTGATTCTCAGAGAGTAAAGTGTAAAGTGCCTTGAACAGTCCTCAGTGTGGTGTATATAAGAGTGTCCAATCTTATACAAGTACTTGTCTTGAATTTTGTAGTGATCTGGGAATCATTTCACTTAACATTCTCATAAGGTCATCAGCTTGATTTTGTTCTTTTAAATAGATTTCCTTGTGAACAGTGATCTTAAATACATTTCATTATGAACAGTGATCTAGAATATTGAAAATGTTCAACTCTAAGAGACATTTTCACAGGTGTTACATGAAATAGTTCCCCAGTGATTTGGCAGTGACTTTGACATTTTGGTAAAGCACCTTAAATTTAACAATATATTATTTAATGATTTATTTTAGTTATGAGCTCATTATTTTAGTGAAACAGTTCACTGCTGATTAGAGCACCTGACTGGTGAATGGTGATTGAGTGAACAATAATTCGCTGTCTTCCATTGTTTAAAAAACACTTCCTACATCTCAATTTGTCTCTTGGATAAGTCACTCCATTCATGCTTTATGCCTAGTGTGGCTAAAAGTCTGTGAAAAAATATGAGATAGTGATTTGGTTTTGGGATTAACTTGTTTTGATGCAACTTTGAGCTTAGTTTACACAGATTTAAGCATAACAAAATTTACCTTATAATTAAATAGAAAAATCAAGAACTATGTTGAGATGATCATGTGGAAATATGTAATATAATAATAATAACTTCATTTATACACTAAACTCCAAAGTAGACCTCTGTTCAGAAGTGTTGACATTATGAAACAAAGATGGTCGTCATGGTAATATGTCCTGTTACCGGCTTGTTATTGTCACGCCAAACTCCGTGCCTGGTGGAACAGAATACCTCATCACAATAACATAAATAGTCACAATGTAAGTTATCTATAACACGTCACACACCAAGCCTAGATCATTTGCATGCGCATTGCTTTCTAAGAACAAAACTGCCTCCTGTTAGCCGTGATTCTGAGGACAATCACGCATTCTAATTAACCCTCGGACACCCGCAGTCTCTCATAGTCAGGTGAGCGTAATTGTCTCCGAGATGCACTTAATTGTGGCATATTTGGCCTCCTGCATATTTCAGGCTACCCCCTGTGTGAAGGACGTGATCAATAGAGGCAGTGGCGACTCGAAAACAGGATATTAACCGCTGGGGACTGACGATATAATGGGAGAGTTTCCATGGGTTACGGATGACCTGGGAGGTAGCTGGTGTATCCCCCCGGACCGAACCTTTCTGGTTGCTTCGCCATTAATACTGCTTATTTATTTCTAGTTGTGAAACAAAGATGGCCGTCATTGATTTGACGTGCAGTACACTCATGCTGTGGTCGCAATAGAAAGTATACTTAGATGTGAGCGTTATAGAGGTGGTTATAAATATTCATAGTCATAAATATACTTTGATGGGGCAGTGGTGTTAACGAGTAGAAATCAATAATGATTGCGAATGTGTGGAATTAATGGTAGAAGAAGGAACGTAAATAAAACTTTATGTAAATAAAAATTGCATAAAATTAGAGTAACAAAGAACCACCTGATTTAGTGCATGGGTGAACTTAGTGTAATCATAAACATACATAGACATGGGCATTTAATGATAATACTTGATGGTGATATGATGGTAGTCTAATGAGTAGTATACAATGGAAACCCTCGGTCATGGTAGAAGGGGAAAGGAGGAAGACTAGAGCAGGTCTGAACTGTGGAAGATCCTTGGTGGGATTGGGAAGAGAGCAAGAATTTAAAAAGACGGATGACGGAATGACAGAATAAGTGATTAAAGAAGAAGGAAATGTAGAAATTTAGGACAAAATTTAGATCAGCTTTATCCCGGAATAAGAGTGACATGAAACACTGTACTTTGGTTTATTTTAATCAGAAGTAGACTTTTTAAATTTACAATTGTATGTAATGAAGACATGTAAAGATTGTATTAATACAAAGTAGAGTTGAAACACCAGTGTTTTAATTGTCAAACTCACAGCAGTCTTGATGAAGTTGTGATGTCAGTCGAAATAAAGTGTAGAGCACAGTGGCTTAGCAGACAGGATAGGGTGTTCATTCAGTTTCATAAAGAGTACCTGGCAATAGACAATGGTGGAACCTTCCAGAGAAGTTGATGGTGTTTGATTGAGCAGGTCTGCCAGGGAGTAAAGTGTTAAGCGCATTGAGCAGTCACGAGGACTGGATATTGTGCTATATAAGAACTTACCTTTATATTTTAGAAGGAAATGAAAAGTTTTTCCACACAATAAATGCAAAATGGTTGAATGGTTTCTGAAAAAGCCAAGGTGGTGTTTGACTAAACAGTTAGTGGAATAGTTGCAAGAACAAGAGTGTGAAGCGCATGGATGAATCCTAAGGGACTGATCCTGCATTATAAGTACTTTATATTTTTCATTAATTGGGTGGTTTCTGGTTGACCTTAATGCACTGGTGACGCTGTGATCTGGCATGCACCCCCCACATCAGAACATGTCCTTATTGGCAGTTGCATATTGGTGAGACATTTCAGAGAAGTTCCATTTCGAACGCTTTGCGTTGCCATCACAAATTGTCACCTCATTAAATTTGTCTTATGTTATCAGTGGCAGTAACAGGTATTCGATCATGAATATTCACCAGTTGGGTCAAATTGGTGTGAAATAAAATGTTTCCTCTCCACAAAATGACTAACATTGGTATCAGTACAAGTACACGTTGTGTGTGCAGTTTCTGCATATCATGCATCATTAACAATTGTTTTTATAATTGTTCAGAAATGTCGCTTTTATTTGCTTTATGTCTAGTCAGATATAGCAAAGATGAAGTGTATACATAGTTTACTTGGGCGAAATATGTTCTCTCTCTTATGGACAGATACTTGTCCTTAGACAACAAAAATACTACATATGGTGTCGCCAGCCCACTAATTGCCCCAATCGAAATACTAAAACAGACATGTCGTACATACATACGTATGTATGCACAATATTCAATTTGCCAGCATCATTTGCCCGAGCCAAGGAATGCCAGTATTGATTTTTCGCTGCGTTGCCATGGCACACCTCCCCAATGAATTACGCACAGACCGCTGCAAGGCTTCGCGTAGGCGACCGCATACATTACCCACAGTGCTCTTCTGCGCGCTATTGATCGCTCGTTCCATGAATGGTGCAGTGCTTGCGAAAGATGTCGATTTGGCCGTCTTTCACGTTGTTCTGCTTGTTTTAGGCACTATTTGGTTTTTGAATGACGCATGGATACATAGGATCATCATCTGTGCTGTGACAGGGTCACTATAGGCTGGTTTTCTGCCAGCAAAAGTGTTATTTTATAAGGTAAGTGATACTGCTATGAAGATAAGGAATATTTCTGAGTGTCGGACATCGGCGGCCATTTTTCTCGTTGATTTATCTTTCATTTTCCCATCGGAACATCGCATTTGTTCCAGATTTTCGCTTAAACGCAATTTCACCAAACGTAAGTTGGGATCTAGATCCAATGTAGATATTCACCAGAATCTTACTGTGGTCTTGCGGCTGCTCATATTTGTCACATGTGACATTGATAACCTTCAGTAATGTCGCCTCGGACATTGACGTAGGTTGTGACAGATCATTAAGTATTAGTTATTATGAAGGGTTGGCTTGCTACGTACAACGGCTGATTTGTTCTAAGGCTAGATGAACTGTAGATACATGCCTTCTGAATCCAGTGCCTATCGGTTAAAACGTCGTCGTATTAGAAGGATTTTGAAACAGTAATGACCATCAATAATGAATTGTCGTACATGTCACATAAAACGTGAGCAACGCAATGTACGCAGTCATACTCTGATGGAACCCAGTGTGTAAATAAACTTCCTTATGACTATTCTTATTTATTCCACCCTGAAAGCTGGTGTTATGGCAGCAGCAATAGTAGTTTTATAAATCGGATTCACTGATACCACGACAGGATTTTTATTCTCATGTGTGTAGTATTTTACTTGCCCTGGCTTAGAACCATAGGCGCCAGTTTGAAAGACCAATGGTTTTAGAGGAGTTCTCTGAAAGATGCAAATGTGAATGATGCTATTATCCAGATTTCAAAATGTTTGCTCAAAACCTGGTTCTCTTGATCGTCAATGTTTTGTTCTAATTGTGAGAATTTGCCATAGGTACATAAGGTGACGTGTTCAAACAACACATTTAGTAATGTGTATGTGTACTTAGGTGTTCTGCTTGAAATTGGCATGTCCAGGAAATACCACTGGGGGCATGTTTATCAAAATGGCTGTGGTTAGTGGCTGGCTACCACTGTTTGGGGGGATACCCAGCCCCTGCCATATCATGCTGGTGGGATTTAAGTGAGACCATATCAGATTAGTATTAGGTAAGACTCTCTCCTTGTGTTCCTAGGTCTTAATTGCTCACAGATCACTGTTGTCCTTTTCAAAAGACACAGTCAATATAATAATAATAACTTTATTGTCCAATTCATAGAATGGAAATACATTTTGCACTTTGGAGGTTGCATAAAAACACAATATTTAAATCACGTAGTAAACGCATGTATACAGTAAAATCAAGCATGTAAATATGTAAACGTCAGCTAAAAATATAAATATGATATATTGGAATAAATAAATATACTAAAAATGATATATTGGAATAAATAAATATACTAAAAATGATATATTGGAATAAATAAATATACTAAGACAATATGACAGTATTATAATAAGATAAATTAATTAATTAATAAATATGATAAAACAACATTGCAATGGCAGTGGTAGAGAATGTGAAAGTTCAAGGACTATTTTTTGTGTGGCTGATTCAGAGACTTGATGGAGGATGGAATGAAGGATTTAAAGGCTCGCTGGGTTTTTACAGTTGGCATTCTGTACCTCCTTCCAGAGGGGAGAAGTTCGTAACAGTCGTGTAAGATGTGGGTGGGGTCAGATAAGATTTTGGTTGCCATTTGCAGTGTTCTTGACTTATACAATTGCTCCAGACTGGTATCGGGTGTACAGCACATAGCGATTTTGCAAGAAATGGTGTATATCCTGTTTAGTTTTTCTTGGTTTTTGACTGGAGTAGTGAATACAATTGTCTGTGTTTCTAAGCAACATAGGTTAGTTAGACTCAGACCTGTGAACTGTCAATTGACAGGCGGGTTACAACTGCTAGTTCTTCTTCCGGATACCGCCGAGCTTCAACATGCTGAGGATACAGGCGGGCGAACAGGAAAAATCAGATTTATTTTTCCGTTTTGGGTGCAATGCAATGTATCAGAACAGTAATTAGGGCATGTAAGCAGTAATGCGTGCAAAATAACTAGTTATATCTAAAAAGTGGAATAATGCAAAGTCTGGATATTGCTCTTAAAGGAATCAAGGCTGTTTTTATTTATAATATGTTGAGGGAGGGAGTTCCAAAGTCGAATGGTATTTGAGAAAAAAGAATACTAGTGGTAATTACATCTGGAGTGAGGGATAAGGTAAGACAAGAAAGGATGCTTTCTAGTAACTGTGTTTACAGGAATGAGATATTTATTTGCTGGTATACCCACTAGTTCAGTTTGCCACACCCCTCAGTCTTTACCCCACTAGTCTGGGGGACACAAGACCACAACACCCCTTTTTGTCTCCTCCTGAATCCACTTTCGGCAGATGACAACCCTAAAATACTGCACAAGAGTACATTGGACTTTCTCCCTAGGCTATATCATTCTGTCATGTTTATGTCCGTCAGACATTGTCTGGTGTGTACATGATAGATTCACTGTCCCCTGGGGGTGTCCAACTGGGTTCTACTTCCCAATGCTGTATCCCAGCAGCTTCCCTTCCCAGTATTTCCTAGAATGGTCTCTAAAACGTCCTAGAATGGTCTCTAAAGCGTCCTAGAATGGTCTCTAAAGCGTTGGGCTGTCATGAAGTCAGATCTCACATATACAGCATGGATCTTGGGAGCAACAGGCCCATATCCAAGTTTCATACTATATACTTCAAATGGAATAGTTGTTAAAAATATCCCTTCTTCAGTTCATTCCACAAACGTGAGTGACAGTCAATTGGAACAACATACTTTGATTGTAGCTAGATTCTTCACAAAACCTGATGGATTTGGTTTAATGATGAAATCACAGCATCAGTTAGTTAGCCTAGGCTTTTAAATATACTGTTGTATTTATTTTTGTATAGTATTTCATTTTATTTGCTATAACAAAATATAAGCATCAGTATTGTTATTGATTTGTAAGTGTGGCAAGTTTACGTTTCTGAATCATTGGTCACTCTAAGTCTAACAGATCTATTGTTGGTGTTCATCACATGATGATACAGTATACATACAAGAAAATCATGGAGTACTTACGGCCGATGTCTCCTCTCATCTTAGTCAACAGAGACACTGGCAGTAATCTTCCCATGGTTTATTGAAATGGCAGTCACATGATGACAAATATTGAAATTGGACCCTTTTCACCGTCATCTCTTCAAAAATACTTTCCTAATTCACTAAAACAAATCCTAATACCCATATAAGTCAAATAAAAAATCATCTTTTAAAAGGCAAATCTGTATTTTTTCTTACTAGCTGCCTTCGTGCACCTGTGGTAATTGAGTGTCTGTAGTTACACGAGGACCACATTGAACATATTAATTAGTGTACATTTGTGTGCTTTAATGTGTTTATCCATGGTAATATTATGTATATGCGTAGTCTTCTATTTGCTTTTGCATCTACACTATGTTTAATTGTCATGTATACAATTTTTACCAAATAAACTCACTCACTCATGTTACAAAGAGACACCCTCTACTTCTATCTGGTGTAAATGTCACTGTGATGTTATAGTACTTATGGTAATGACTACAGATGATAGTCATTAACAAGTCCATCTTAATGACACAGTGATGACAATGTGTCAGCTGGGGTGGGGTCTTGTTGTCTCAGACAATTGACAAGGTGACAATGTTATTGTCCAGGCCAGTAACATAATCAAATCTCCAGCAGTCTCTGTGGAAGAAAAAAACATTCGTTTATCTGTGCAGGCTGATTGTCATAAATTGTTCATTTATGAGCTGGTGTCATTTGTATGCACCAGCAGGCAGTGTGTATGGCCAGATGCAATGACAGATGATCATTTGACTCAATTGAATCCATGGTGTATATAACACTTAACGACATCATAAACTGGCATGGTTTGTGTGGCTGTTGAATGTTGTTGTTGTCTGTCTTTTTTCATGGCACTTTGACGTAATTATATCAGGTTGACTCTATGATAGTGACAATGAGCCATAGCACACTTCCAGGACATCTCTCGTGAGTCAAAATGTACTGTGTTTTACGTTGCTTTAAATGCCATCACCCCCCAGTATCTGATGTGGCCCCATGGGATGTAAATGTTATCCCGAAGACTGGGATGTTATAATTATTGCAGTCTACTGACTGTCCTGGTCGAATAAAAATGTTTTCATATCAGAGTGTACATAAATGATGTTTGTCCTGGCTGAATCTGCATACTGCCGGTAGTTCAGAAGAGTTCAAAATTAGGACACGTTCAACTGGTGGGCAGGTGAGTTGAACATCTGTGGAACCATGGGTAATGTCATTACAATTTGACCGTCTTCCGCCTAATGTTCGGTAGAAAATCTGAATGTGTTACAAACCCATAACCAATTAGGGCAGTACAAGTATAGAAGTACAATATATATATATATATATATATATATATATATATATATATATATATATATATATACATATATATGTATATATATATATACAGTGTATATACATATATATATATGTGTGTGTATATATATATATATATATATACAGTGTATATATATTATATATATATATATATATATATATATATATTGTAAATATAGAGGTGTTACTATCATCCAAAGGCTCGCAGATTATTCCCTGACAGTTTTGAAGTAGTCTATCGGTGAAATGGCAGCTTCCCCTCAGCATCTCATACACAGTCTTGTACACCGGCTCATACATACACCAGCTCAAGTTATTACAACTACATGTACATGTACACATCTTTGTAGTGTACACAAATCAGTAGAAGACAGTATTTTATAAATCATGTGTTGCATAATCTACTCTCCATAAGTGATATGCATCTGTGAGATTTGCAACAGAAATATGTCCATGTACATGTCCACCAGCCATGCCCAGGGGTACTCACCCTTAGAGACCGGTTCTTATTGATTGGATTCATGAGATTTTGACACGGTTGACTACACACAACTAAAATATTCACGAGAGTTGCAGTTCAGTGAAGTGTTGAACCCATGAGCTCTTATTTGCGTGCCACTTGATAAACACGCCATAACACACTGCATCCCTTAATTAATCATTGATATGATCATAACAGAAAACAGACATGTTCAAATTAATATATCTATAAAGAATATCAAATATTTTTAAAATGTGTCACTTATGGTGTGGTTTTGACATGATATTGTGACATAAATGAAGAATTTCAGAATACCGTTTGTGGTTGTCTGGTCTCACTTGTTAGGATAGATACAAGAGGGGATACATTTTCCTTCCTCTATTGTTTTCCAGCAGGATCAGTATTTCAGAATGTGTCAGAATGTTTTATTTTCTAGATATATGTTTCAGTCTTGCTCTACTTTTAAGCATTTATTTATTGTTAATTTCCTCATGTACAGTGTGCGTGCATGTGTATGTGTGTACAATTTAATATTTTTCATTAACACATCACTACTGTTTATCTTTCTTTAAACTATTTGTATTTAAAGTATTCTAATTTTATTTAATACTTTTTAATCTAATGTGTTGATAATTACCATCTATATACGTACACCTGTTTCATTTATCCTCGATGGCTGCAAAACGAAAGAAAACCTTGTATTTTCATACATTTAACGAGCTTAATAGATTAACTGGAAAGACAAATATTATTCTAATACACCTTGTTATCACTCCTGTGTGCGTACCTGTATAAATAAATCAAATCAGTTGTGATGGGTGGGACTGTACCTAAACATGGGGTACATGATCCCCAATGAATGAATGAATGGAAAGCTTGGCTGTGGGTTCTGTCCACATTGCCAATGATTGTGTGAAAAGGGTGTGGAGGAATTATTAAAGGGACCATTGCATTCATTTAGCCTTGCAGCAGGACTTTGCACTATCCCATTACTTAATGTAACCAGACGACTTAGACAATGGCAATAAACTAGATGTCTCAAACTCTTGTATATATAGTTTTGTTTCTTTTTCCTATAATATTGAATTTAAAGTAAAAATGAAAAGTATTTGAAAAACTATTTGAAATACTTTTCAATTTGCATTTAAAAGTATTTGTATTTCAATCCCTCAAAAGTATTTGTATTTGTATTTAAATACATTTAAATGTATTTGACCCCATATCTGGACTGTACTAAGACTAATATGACTTGTCATTGAGTGTCCTACGCCTACTACTGTGGTACATATGCAGTGTCTGCCAGATGTCTTGCTGTCATATTTACACCTGGCTGCAGCTTAGTCCCTGGTGACAGGTACTACTTGTCACCTGTTAATGAGTGTTATTTATAGGCAGGTAATGGCTTCTGGTAATGGTACCATCTGAGTTGATCACATTGTCTATTTCCATATAGAGTTAATAGCTCAAAGACTCGGTTGGATATAGGTCTGCTGCCCAATGGCCATTTTTGACCAATGGTAATTTTACTCAATGATGTTTTCCCAAAAGAAAAGTTGAAAGATAGTCTTGCTCAGTTGTGAAAAATAAAATAAATTAATATTATTGAAAGTTTACATATTTGTGTGCCTTCCCAGTCTACATTTGGTGATCATTTCACCTACGTGTGTGGTGTCCCCATGCTTACAGGTGCAATTGGACTACCAAAGGTAACTAAGGTATCCCAAGAAGTGTAGGGAATAAAGGTCACATTTTTACATACAATTATCATGTGGGGTATGTTTTCCCTTTATATTGAATATTAGTTAAATTGTGAAATATATTGTTTGTTACAAATACAAAAGTAAGCATTAGATAAGTTTGTAACTCATTTGTTCACAATTGGGCAAAAATATCCTGTTCCAAATTTAATGCTGGGCAAAAGTGCACCTTACACAGTCAACACCGTCTACATACACTTCCTTGTTCCCATCCATATGTTCCATGTGTCCAGGCCTTGTATAGCAGGTTCAAAATGGGGTGGGGAGCGGTGGTCGCGCGGTAGAGTGCCGGACTGTCAATCGAGGGGACGGTGGTTCAATCCCACCTACCGCCGTTTCAAAACTTAGGCAATTTCGTTCACCCCACATTTGCCTGTGTCTTTCGGAAGAAACACTGAAAGCTGGTGGTCCCTTCTATCTGGTGTCTATGCCAGGGGAAGTAAAAGATCCCACACAGGGGGGAAATGTTTTACCTGTAGCGGACTCACTAATTCTAGAGAAGGACAACTCTAAACACCAATGGCTATAATGGTCAGCAAGTTGACTGAGGTCATTTAGTGGAAGAAGAAATGTTACACTCCAACAATGTACCATTATCTATCATCCAGGTAAGCCAGGGGTTGTTGTGGTACTTGGCTGATCATTTCCATAAAGTTGTGAATTGAGTGGAGTTAAACTGTACAATTATAGCAAATGACTTCACCAGTCACTACTGTGTCTGCCGTGGGAACAGCGCAAATACCTGGGATTACGTATACAATAATCCATGCACAGTGCACAGTTTTTTCAATTGGACACAATGAATAACACCAAGACTCAATAATTATAATATATACATTTTTGTATGTTCTCAAGGTTCCACCCGTCCAAAAAAGCAGCCCGCCCTATGAAGGGTGGGCGGGTGTCTAGAGCCGTTTAGATAAAGCTGTAACCTGCCTTCACAATCTGGTGTGACTGATCGTATCACAGAGTTTGATTCTTGTCATGTACATTGCAGCAATTGTTGTGGGCTGTTTCCAGCTGGTGAGAAAATTGTAATATGCTGTTCATATCAGACTTGTGACTGGCAAGATATGTTTTATCTCTGGTGCCACCACAGCTAAAGAGAAGGCATTAAACACTGCTTAGATTTGGGCTTTGAAAATCCCAGTATCTAGGCCAAACAGTTTACTGTAACAATTACCCTGGTGGTTTTAGGCACACTCAGTATCCAGTTGTGTTGATTAAATGTCACCTCTGTAGAAGTTGTTTTTGTTGTGAAACATGCTGGTGACAAAATGGCAAGTGAAAATGCGCAGTGCTGTGGGTATTTTGAGACTTTGTCGACTGATGTGACAGTGGTGTAGCAGAGGTTTCGCTGCTTGAGTGATGCAACATTACTGTCATAAATAATTGCTGCATCAATTCATCACAACTTTACAGGCCACTTGGGAAATTGCTGCATTACAAGTACAGGATAGCATCAACTTCAAGTACTGCAGGGTCAACCACACACACGTTTATTGGTTTTATTGAGGCATTTGCTCAGATATTTGGCTGCCTCTTGTGTAGTTGTGTATCAGTTATTACACAGTTTGTTACTTAGAGGATGGTTCTGTACTGTCTGAGAGTGAATAATTACTCCAAGGAAGGCCAGCATATTGAAGGTGATAATTGAACTAACAATGGTCACTGTATTGGTTACATTGAATATGGTCACTGTACTTAGGATGGTCACTGTACTTAGGATGGTCACTGTACTTAGGATGGTCACTGTACTTAGGATGGTCACTGTACTTAGGATGGTCACTGTACTTAGGATGGTCACTGTACTTAGGGTGGTCACTGTACTTAGGGTGGTCACTGTACTTAGGATGGTCACTGTACTTAGGATGGTCACTGTACTTAGGGTGGTCACTGTACTTAGGATGGTCACGGTACCATGGATGGTCACTGTACTTACGATGGTCACTGTATTGAGGATGGTCAGTGTACTTATGATGGTCACTGTATTGAGGATGATCACTGTACTTAGGATGGTATTGTTATTTATACTACAATATACTGAATACTATGTTTACGTGTGTGCCTTGTGTGTTTCAGGTCCAATAAAGTCGCAGTCTCTCAATGCCAGCCATCGTCATGGACGCTCTACAGAGGTTACGTAGAGCAGTCGATGCTGCCTCGCCGACGGTCGCCAGTGTGGCTGAACCAGCAGATGGCGCTGCTGCAGCGGGCGCCGCGGGCACAGCAGGCACGAACCTAGCAACGGACACGATGGAGACAGGTCCAAGCGCCCTCGATAAGATGAATGACATGCTACTAAAAGAACTCCACAAACTTCCTTGTGAGTAACCCCGTCTCTACATCTTTTGGATTGGGGGGGTATTAACTTTCTCCCTTAAATGCCATATCGTGGGATAACATTTTCTGTGCCCCTTAAAGGGACATGGTCCGTTTGTGGCGTTTTATTTTTATTGCAAAATCATGTTAATTGGTATAAGTTATAACTATTGTAGCGTCCTGGCCGCTCCCCGTGGTTGATATGTACACAGAGTAAGCACCCCCTTACTGCATCTATTTTCACCCCCTAAATGGTACATGAAAACATCTTTTGATGGTCTAATTATATATACTATAGGTATAATTTATACCGTATAACATGATTTTGGAATAAAAATAAAAGCCACGAACGGACCATGTTGCTTTAATGACAAATGGTTGATGCTCTTTCAAATGATGATACTGCCAAAATATTTAAATATCATAATAGTACACAACATAAAACAAAGACTTTAGAGTTGCCATTTTACGCAATCTCCCAAGGATGCCTGGTTTGGATTTGTTTCTCGTCAGTCATGGTGTCATGTAAATAATGCCGAATAGTCTAAAGGATATTTGCATATTCTGATTTTAAAAGAAGTGAAATAATTAAGATTGAGTAACTGGTGAATGTAGCGTTGAGCTCATTTTGAAATGCCAGTGCAATATGGTGTAAATAAAGCTCCCCGCACTTGTGATCTCGAAACGATTCCTACACGGGTCATATTGTCTGATGAATCTCGGTCAAGCATCCATTTATGTCTTCTGGGAAGGAATATTATGGGCTATCTCTTCCCCGTGACTGCTCCTGGCTGTTCCATCCTGTGGCACCCCCATGACTGGCTGTTACAATCAGTTAACGTCGCTGTCACAATTTAATTTCTTGTCACATCTAGTGGTTTACATTGTTTACTTCTTTTATCAATGTAATGGTTTTTCATTCAAATCTACTGTATTTTAAGCATCTCCCCCTTAAGCAGCATACGTACGTTTGTGTTTGAAATGTTGAATATAAAATAAAATGTTCAGTTAAAACTTGAATTGTAACAGTACCCCAGGAGTAGACAATAATAATAATTCTCAATATAATTTATTTGATTCCTTTCAGTTCCTGATAATTAATTTTACGCAAATCTAGTTCACTTGAAAGTGAGACAAGCATTTTAGATTCTTCTAGCATATCTTTGGCAAAGCAGGTTACATTTATGCACTCAACCTGAGTATCATTGACTGTGATGTGGCTTTCTTTTCAATGCGTCTGAGTTTTTTATAGCAATTTGATTACCAGGTTCTGTTGATTGTATTAGGTGTATTGCAAATATTGTGCTGCAATCTTAAAGTGCAAAGGAAATCTCCTTTTCAGACCTATTGCATTGTGGGTAACTTTAGATGGTACAAATCATTCTGGTCATAAGAAATGTGTTGGCAAAGTCTGATGCTGTGGTGATAGTTAAATCCATTTATTAAATCAGTTGGATGTTATAAACAACGAAAGATATCCATATTTTAGTTTGGGCAAATATCACCACAAGATGAAGGCAACTGATATCTATTATTTAATGAGCTACTTTTATGAGTGGGTGGTTTATAGTATGTAGTGCTAAAGAACACTTAATATCAGCTTATTATGAACACGTAAGATAGGTTGGCAGTGAGAAAGATACTTAGATGCACATTGTTAAAATAGTATTAAATGTGACTGGGAAATTTGTTGTCAAAGAGACAATTTTGAAATTAGCCTGCATTTACATTAAAGGGATACTCCAATCAGTGAGAGATTCACACCATTTACGTACATCTGTATAATATATTGGTTGTGCATAGCAGTTGTGCATAAAGATTGTTAATAAACAATTAATTATAGTATAATTACAATTAATTATAGTATAAGTGTATCAGAAACAGTCCATGTTGGATTCAGGGCACTGCCATCTTGAGACATATGCGCCAGTGATGTAAACCGCTTACATCACTGGCGCATGCACGTACGAACATCCTATGTCTGTCCAATGGTATTTGATGTACCCAGTACGTCGCGGATTGCTTACATCACTATCACAATTTTTAGCGAAGATTCCGCCAATCCTTGCCTCTTTCAACAATGTGCCAGTGACGTAAACGATTTGGCTTACGTCACTGGCGCATAAGTTTCAAGATGGCAGCACCCTGACTGTGAGATAGCATGTTTTTGATACCATTAAACTACATCTAATTGTTTATTAATGATCTTTGTGCACAGTTACTAGGCACAACCAAAATAATATACATATGTAAGTTTATACTGTGAATCTCTCACTGACTGGAGTATCCCTTTAAACTGCCACTGCCTTTTCTAATCAGTGTGAGTGAGTATCAGCGTCTGTCATGAATATTCAGCGGATTTATTGCAGTCGTCCTGAACGCATCTGTTAGCGTTCGTTGATAACTCACCGTGCAGCGGCCAGTGCCATCTATAAGCGTTGTATTGATCAGGCATTGATCAGTCTGCAGTCATGCCCCTTATGGGCGTCGTCTGGTTAGGGACCATCTCAGATCTATTGAAAGCATTCTATCTACTAGAAATACCTCCAGTCTTCCTTGAGCATGGGTTTAATAATAACAAAGCTTTATTGCCATATTCAACATGATGAATTGGAATGTAGTCTGGCGTTGACTCATATAGTGTCTATATATACAATAAAATGAAATATGGCAAATAAATATAAGATATAGATATAAGATATACATTGTAATTTGTTCTTTAAAATGAAAAAAATATATATAATAAATAAATAAAGACAAAATTAAAATAATAGATTATCTATTTAACAATAATTGTGGTGTAAACTAGTTAATAAATAAATATATATATAAATGTCCATTAATTTTTTTTACAATATATATATATATATATATATATATAAATTATCTTCTAAAAATATGATTTAAATTAGTATACACACATTATAAGACGACTAAAATATCATTAAAAATTATATTTACAATTACAATTTAATGTTCCAAAATTGTCTTGCGAATTACTATCAGTGTTGATAGGTATGGCGATTTGTCCTGCCATAACCTGAATCACAAGGTGACCTCTTTCCTAGTGTGACCTTAATTGTGGGGTGCATGATTTAACATTGACCATAAAGTGAAACTTGACTGGTATATTTTCTCTAAGCTCCAAATTGGACTAAGTTTGACTATTTTACATGTGTACGCATGCACGCACACTAATAATAGTGATTAATTTTCATTAATGTTATAATCATCTCCAACGCCATCATCACCACCTTCTCCATTATAATTTCTACTGTCATCACCTCCACTATTGCTAAAGCTCCATCTTTATGTCCACCACCATCCTCATCCCCATTGCCATCAGCTCGACCATCAAACATGTCCCCAGTATAATATCATTTCTACCATCACCATTGCCATCATCATCATCATTCTCATCTCCCCATCATCACCACCATCATCACCACCATCGTCATCCCAGCCACATTTAATAATAATTAGGTAACTTCTAAAGCCTTAGTAACCAAGCTCAGAGGCTAGATCCCACCCTTCTGCCTCAGTACCCCTGTCCCTCCTTCTACCCTTGCCCTCTGCCTGTTGCAGTGCCGATGTGGGCGATTGTGATGATTGCGATTGCGTCTGGCCTCGTCCTGCTGTGCTGCTGCTTCTGCATCTGCAAGAGATGTCTGTGCAAGAAGAGGAAGAAGAAGGACGGCAAGAAGGGGCTGAAGGGCGCCGTCGACCTCAAGAGTGTCCAGCTGCTCGGCAGCTCCTACAAGGAGAAGGTCAGTGTCCACCATGTCTACATGTCTGTGTCCATTGTTTCTGGATGTCTGTGTCCATTGTTTCTGGACGTCTGTGTCCATTGTTTCTGGACGTCTGTGGCCAGTGTTTCTGGACGTCTGTGTCCATTGTTTCTGGATGTCTGTGTCCATTGTTTCTGGATGTCTGTGTCCATTGTTACTGGATGTCTGTGTCCATTGTTTCTGGATATCTGTGTTCATTGTTTCTAGATGTCTGTCCAGTGTTTCTGGATGTCTGTGGCCATTATTTCTGGATGTCTGTGGCCATTATTTCTGGACGTCTGTGTCCACTGTGTCTGGACGTCTGTGTCCACTGTGTCTGGACGTCTGTGTCCACTGTGTCTGGACGTCTGTGTCCACTGTGTCTGGACGTCTGTGTCCACTGTGTCTGGACGTCTGTGTCCACTGTGTCTGGACGTCTGTGTCCACTGTGTCTGGACGTCTGTGTCCACTGTGTCTGGACGTCTGTGTCCACTGTGTCTGGACGTCTGTGTCCACTGTGTCTGGACGTCTGTGTCCACTGTGTCTGGACGTCTGTGTCCACTGTGTCTGGACGTCTGTGTCCACTGTGTCTGGACGTCTGTGTCCACTGTGTCTGGACGTCTGTGTCCACTGTGTCTGGACGTCTGTGTCCACTGTGTCTGGACATCTCTGTCCCTACTCCTCATGTGGCTAGATTCTGAGTTCTTTCCCCTCAACTTAAACAGATGTTTGGTAGTTTCCATTGCTGACTCAGTGATACTTGATGCAGCTAGATCCAAGTTATTGATCAGAAATTGCATTTAAATAATTTAGCCTTATACATCAAGTTTTATTCTTTATTGCTGAAAGATTAATTAAATTTTTGTATCACAAATGGTAAAAATTGAAATAAAATATTCAAATATAAACTATATCAATCTGGTGAAAAAAGTCATATTCTGAAGTTTTGGCAATGACTGTTTGGCTATTCTTTCAGTTTAAGTAAGTCTGGTGATAGTCAGTTAAGTCCAGTTTTCTATTCCTGAAGTAAAGTAAAGTAAATACATTGACTTATCTTTTTATGCTGTCATCTAGATCAGAGAGCAAAGTCACAGTCCCTGGCATTGATGACCAGGTTTTGTTCTAACCTAGTTCTCAGATTGATTGAGATTCGTTTAAGCAGATGAAAGACCAACCACTGACAGGGATACCTCAACACTCTTTTTGCTGGGAAGTTGATCAAATGGTAGCAACCAACGCACACAGCAAATAATGAACAGTTTAGACAGGAAATGTTGTTGTAATACTATTATCTAGCAACATGATACATTCCCTGCTTGAACTTGCAGTATGCGATGTTGAATGAGAGATACAATAAAGGTTATAAAAATCAATACATATTTATGCATAGACATTTGGTACAGTGAAAGAAAGACAAATTCTTACATTAACAAGAAGAAATTATTCATTAAACTAATTGTTTTGTATTATTTAAATTTACTTAATATATTTATATTAATATCTAGTGGGTAACTGTTTATAGTTACAAGGTACGATATTCAACAAAACACTCATAGATAGGAAGCATACCCATAAACTGTGACCTTTTAAAATAATGTTACATCAACACGCTAAATAACTGATCTGAAAAAGACTCAGAACTTGAACTTGGGTACAAACAAATTTCATTTTAGAAAGTTCAGTTAATGTCTATGGGCTGAATTGTAACGATTTTATTTGAAAAGTGTTAATGTAGATGTGTAAATGGTGATTGTAACTAGGCTAAAACAGTTCTCCCGGAATGTTTCCAAACATATCACTGATATTTCTCCCAACTGTCATATGTGACTGCACACACCTGAATGCAGCTACTAACCTCAAACCGAGAAAATTACTGTAGTTGGAATATCACAGCCTCTTCACAACTCCAATTAATAATAATAATAATGTTTACTATTTATAAAACGCAATATCCAAATATACTCAAAGTGCTGTACAATAAAATATAAAGCTATTATTTATTAATAATAATAAACATAACTGTAAAATTTACTTTCAGATAAAAAATGTAGAAATGTTAAATTATATTAAAACTGTTAATTAAATATTATATAGAATTAACGACAATGAGTAAAATAAATAAATAAAACTAATTAATACTCTATTTACATGCAAAACACATACTAAACAATGACATATATATATAAATGTGAATACTGTACATATGTGTAAAAATAAGATAAGATGAAATATTTGAAATACATTTTCTAAAATGTCATTGAATATTTAAAATGTCAGCAGTAATATGCTTTGAAAATGTGTGTTTTTAGCGCTTTTCTGAATGCTGACAAAGTTCCGCGGCACTTGATATCAATGGGCAATGTGTTCCATAGGCATTGCCCATTCATACACAAATCATCATCTAGCTAACACCAGTACAGTTATGTGAAAATGCCTCCATTTACGTCATTCTTTGCCCTATGCTCTGTGCCAGTCCATATGCAAAAGTCAGGATTTTTGCATTACCATTAACGGCATACGAGTATTCACACCGACACACCCGTGCTCACATTTCTTGTTACTGCATATACTTTCTGTTATTTTATTTGTGAAAAGTCGCAAAAGGTGGCATGATTCATCATTGCTTTTCATGTGTGTTTTCATAAATCCTCCACTTGCAAAAAGGGTGGGTGTTAAAAAGGGGTGTCGGACGCATGAGTTTGGGTAGATGGATGGGTGTTTGGCACGTCTTGCACAGTAAGGCGTCAAGGTGGAGATACAGCCCATCATGGGGTAAAACAAGACAGCGAAGTCACGATGACTGATGTCTATTTGAAGAGAAGGTACACAAAATGTACACCTTGTGAATCGCTATGAAATCATCTTCCAGACGTGTCGACTGCCAATTGGTCATTCCGTTTTCAGACAGATTCAACTGCGGGAAGTTTGTTTCTTTCTCTTGCGAATGACGTCTGTCTTTTCACTGCACAGTGTCACCACTTCCAGTGGGGGGCAGGGCAGGGCGGGGCGGGGGTAGTGGGAATATTGATGGGGTGGTAAAAATTGTGAGAATTTTCCTGATTGAAACACATGTAAATGTGTAAGTGTTATGACATGTAAGTGTGTAAGTGTTATGATATGTAAGTGTGTAAGTGTTATGACATGGTTGTAAAACAACTAACAACAAAATAATGATGACACACATACTTATAATCGCTGTAATTATAAAAAAAAAATATACAACCTACGTTTCTGAAACTACCAGGGCCTTAACCATCCATATTATGCATTATACAAATAGGTTAATGTTCACTATAATTGGGAACAGTCTCTGGCCCTATCTCGGAATACATAACAACACATCAAATTAGTTGTTTCACTGGATGCACACTGCTGTATTATGGAGAATGCATTGGATAATCCACTTAAATCCCCACCTGGTTTAGAGCTGTGATTTAGAGGACTAGACTGGCTTGTCCAGATACCTGGGTAATCACAAAAATTAAATGTTGCGACATCTGACATTTCACGATTTCCTAAGGAAATTAATTGAGTATGGAATGCGGGGAAACTGCCCTGGCTTGGAGTGCTGGAGCGTGAGAGCGATTGGTGTAACGAACATGTTTACTGTGTCGCTGTGCACACTAGCGTGGGTGTGCATTATCTGAACGATCTGCTAGGGATCAGCGAGTGGGTGCAAACGTCATTCAGTCAGTGCTCACGTCACATGTCTGACGATCCACCACAAACAAGTCTCCCTTGGGTCTGTTCCGTGCAGTGGATGAATGCTTTTAATAGGGGCTGGTTAAAAGTATCGCTCACTAATCAGGAGTGTTGTTTATTGTTGAAATTCTGCGTTGTAAGAAGAAGAAGAAGAATTTGTTTTTAATTTGACCATTATTTCAAAACAATACACACATACACGTTATCCATGTCACACATAAATAATCAGAACATTATACAAACATAAAAATCACAGCAAACATGGTAATAATGCGTATAATTAACAATACAACCTAGGGTGAGGAGACTCCTCTAAGACCGGCCTAGTCGCTATCAAGGAGCCACCTTTAAGATATGGTTCATAGTTAGTTAGGAAGACTATTTTAACAACAGAAAAAAATTATATTAAAAGGAAGTATATGCAGTTTTATAGGGGGCCATGCAAAAACAATACATGCACGTTTTTTTCTTACACTAGTATTGGTGCGTGCGCATGGAAACAAGTGCACACATATAGGCAGTCATAAAAGATGACCACTATATCATGCATACTCATTTGTAGACATGCATCTTCATGTATGCATGTATCAGTATGGACATTTCATGTCTCATGCGCATATTTGCTGATGTGTGCATGAACACATGTTTAGATGCACTTCATTCACACTGCTGGATTGAGCCACTGACACTAAAAGCCAAGCAAAATTCACAGCTTATATTAAGATTTAACATAATATATACAGTATTTAAAATACGTGGCTTGTTTGTGTACATTTCAATTGATCAGATTTAAATATACTAGCATTTTGCTATCCGTAGAATTCATTAACAATCGTCTGTGATAATAAATATTTGTATCTCGCTAAATGGTTTCTTCAGTAATGATACTTTACATACTCTAATGTTTCTGGCTTTTATAAATTAGTAAACTATAACATTATTTTAAATAACCATTCAGTAACTGTACATACCCTGTCTCTCACATATATCTATCTTTCTTGTTTCTCTCTCTGTCCGTCCGTCCGTCCGTCCGTCCGTCCGTCCGTCCGTCCGTCTCAATTCATTTAGCATTCTCTGTCTCTTACTCTTACTCGTCTTTCTCTCTGCCTCACTCTGTCGCTCTCGTTCTCGTTCTCGTTCTCGCTCTCGCTCTCTCTCTCTCTCTCTCTCTCTCTCACTCTCTCTCTCTCTGTCTCTCTCTCTCTCTCTCTCTCTCTCTGCCTCTCTCTCTCTCTCTCTCTCTCTCTCTCTGCCTCTCTCTCTCTCTCTCTCTCTCTCTCTCTCTCTCTCACTCACTCTGTGAAATCACAGAAGTTACTAGTTAATCAACCTGCTGCCAGTTCCTACAATCCTCCATCCCACAAAAGCCCACACTATGAACCTGCAGAAGTCCTTGTCTTGAACCTACCACACTCCCTCTTCCGGGAAATATTCACTCGTATAGTAAAAAATAACTGTGGAACAAAGTGACATTCACCGTATTGACCAGGACAGTTTCTAGACACCAGTGGTTTGCTCCAAATAGCCAGGCATGATTTATTAGCAGTGTAGTCCCACTACCGGTAAATCATTGTAAGGATTTCTAAGAAAAGGTTGGTAGATTTTTCATGCACAAATCAATAGGAAGTAGGTTATCGCAATCAGTCCATTACTGTGAGGAAAATGAAGACTGAAAAGCTTTTAATAAGGTGAATTATCCAAGTATATTCAATTTATCAAGTAATAAATTGTTAAATAACTGTATTATTGTTTAATCATATACACACACACACACACATATATATATATATATATATATATATATATATATATATATAATACAATTGTAATATATATATACCCAGATATATAATATAAAACTTATTTGATACCTTGTTGTGTATTCCGATATAGGGTAGAGTTAGATCATTGTACCAGTTAGAGTCAAAAAATTAAATATCAGCACACACATAAGTACACATAGACAAGGACACACGCACACGCACACGCACACGCACACGCACACGCACACATACACACATGCACAATATTATATTATGTGTAGATATATGCTATGACATATGACCGTTGTGAGCTGCTTTTAGCAATAACTAACAATGTATGCTTCATAAATTCATCAATATGTACAATAAATACATAATAAATTAAAACTACACCCTCCTGTACTCTTGTGGGGTTTCTTATACACAATATGAGCAGCTGTATTATAAATTAGGTAAAACGTCATAAAATGGGATTTTTTTATAAACAAATTGCATCAGAATTGTGACTGTTTCTTACATGTTACTTACTGTACATGGGGCAACTTGGGCATTTAAGTACATATCATGTCCTCTTTCTCTGGTCATATCTTGGACACTTGTCTGGGGTGAGTAACACTGATGATTGTTCCTTCTTGTCTTGTGCCCTACATTTCTTACCCCCCCCACACTAAACTAGCCATTTACCCATATTCTTGATTTCTTCCTCTTCATTTTAATCTGTTCATTTTCATTTTTCCAAGCACGTCCACGTTTGGGGCATCAGAGCAGGAAGTGCTGCTTTTATCCAATGAATAACAAGGTTGCATTTATCCAATGAACAACAAGGACAGAAGTTTTGAATGTAACACTGAAAGTGACACATGCTTTATTATTTTACAAATCTTGACAGTTATGATTAATTATACACAAGATACACATGTACATGTCCATTGTCCAAATTACAGTGAACATATTTGTTTATGTTTTTGAATTATTCAAGCTTGTATAGGTCATTTGTTGCCAGTCTATTTATGTATTTGTTATCCTTGTAAGGAAATAGCTAGACGAGGCATGGTATGTTTGTTATGCATTGAAACAAAATTGAAAAATGCTGAGCATTGTTTGTCTATTTATACTTAAAACACAATTTTAATTAAACAAACATTAAAGGCATTAATGGACAAAAAATTTGGTCAAATATATTAACCTACACACACAAATATAGATATTAAAGTAGACAGTGTAGTCCAGTAATCACAACTTGAAGGAAGAATCAAGCCAATTTATTTTTATATTCACTGAATAGCATGTACTCACAGATGGGTAGCCGCGTTCAGTCAATAGGTTGTTTAATAAGTAATACAGTTGAACTGAGGACAGTAGCACTAACTGATCCATAATCATGTTCACACTTGAACCTCAGACTGTGGCGGCCATCTTGGATTTGCTGGCATCTGGGACAATGAAAAGAAGGAATTTGTTAATTTCTCTGTCAACGCGTGTCCACTGGCAGTAATTCTAGTTACTCTCTGTTAATATCAGATGTATTGATCCCTTCCTGGAAGCAGGTTATGCATTAATGTCTTGAAAGAGCAGCTTTGTCAACATTTCCTGACATTAACAATGCCAGTATGGCCGCCGTTGCAAAACACGGTCCCATTAAATGCGTTATTCCAACAGAACCACACTGGCACAGCATGACGCTTTCGTTTGTTTGAATATCTCAATTTTATATACATCCTAATTTACTTCCACACTAAGCACAACTATTTTGAGTGTCATTGTTACTGTAGAATGTTTGTTTGCACTTTTTCAAACTGCATCCACATATTTATCAAAAACATGGACCTTTGACCACAGTAATTTTTATATATAACTTTAGACATCTCCTTGTACCTCCCAAACACAATTTGCATATAATTGCTTTTATCTATAGCCGGGCTTGATATATATATATATTTTAACTACACATTTTTGTCCGATTTCTGTCTTGCATGTTTTGCATCACAATATTATTCTGCCAATGGCTGACATTTTCTGTACTATCCTGATGTCACACGACCGTGAATGTCACTTTGTATCAAGTGGATTGTCTGAAGTGAACTTGCCACTTTATTATTCAGCAAAGCATGACATTAAAACAGGAAATATTCGTACAATATAATCCTTCATGTTTTGGTATACAGAGGATTTAATATTTGGAAAGATTTATTCCTAGCTTCATGGGTTCTGTGTGGTATTCAAATAACTGTTTACACATATTTAAATTGAAAAAGATGATGTCTGGTTGGTAATACTTTGTTCAGAGGCAGATTCACAGCACAAAAATGCAGTATTGTGAATAAAACTATAAGACAAACATTACAATTGCATAAATCCCAACTTTATCTTGGTACAACAACAAATATGTAACAGTCTTTACAAGTTGTGTCATTCAAGATAACAGGTGCTATTCATTGTCGTATGTGGCAACTTTAACAAGTGCGCATGTCGTTGAGCAGGTACAGCCCGACCTTGATGAGTTGGAGGTCAACATGGAGGACAATGAGGATGCAGAGAGCGCGAAGTCTGAAGTAAAGCTCGGCAAGCTGCAGTTCTCTATGGACTACGACTTCCAGAAGGGAGAGGTAATAGACAGGGGGTTGGAGAGGTACATAGGCAGGGGGTTGGAGGGGTGGGGTGGGGTGGGGTGGGGTGGGGTGGGGTGGGGTGGGGTGGGGTGGGGTGGGGTGGGGTGGGGTGGGGTGGGGTGGGGTGGGGTGGGGTGGGGTGGGGTGGCAGAGGTATGAGTGAGGAGAGGGTAGGGTGGGGCAATGCGGAACATATTGAAGGAGGGAATAAGAGGGGAGAACCAGGATTGGGAGATGTGGATTGAGAAGAAGTTATTATGACAAGGGTTCATTTGAATCTTCCCAAGTATGCATTTAAGGATATTTTTTTGGTTATTTAAATAGTTTATTGTATGCTTTGGAAAGAAACATTGGACATAAATTAAGGAAGATAGGACTAAAAGACATGAAGTTACATTAGCAAAGGATCAGTGTAGATTATATATTAGAAAGTTCTCATTTTCTCAAAGAAAAGTAATTCAAAGGAACAGATTATCAGCTTATTGTGAGGGTGCTAGTGGTGTTAATATGTTTAACAATAAAATTTACATATCATCATGCTGTCGGTCGCGAAGCGACAAAGACTGCTTCCATCACTTGACTGTTGCTCTCCATTTATCTCTCTGCTGTGAGAGTGATGTCCAGGAGTCGATCTTTATGTCTCTCAGCTTCAGGTTTCTCTTGATGGTATCTTTGAACCGGAGATGAGGGCGCCCTCTCTTTCTCTGACCAGAAGACAGTTGGGAGTAGAGAACCTGCTTTGGTAGCCTGTCTGGTGACATCCTCATGAGGTGTCCAGTCCACCGGAGATTCTTTCTGATCAGAAGATCTTCCATAGATGGCAGCCCTGTCCGTTCGAGTATTTCCTTGTTTGTCACTTTGTCCATCCAGGTTATCCTCATGATCGATCGCAGATGTCGCATCATGAAGGCATGCAGCTTTTTCACCTGTCGTCTGTACACTGTCCAGGCCTCGGCTCCGTATAGGAGGGTGGACAGCACGATTGCACGGTATATCTTGCCTTTAACCCGCATGGACACATGGTGGTTGTTCCAGAGTCTCTGGCGTAGTCGGCCAAAAGATGCACTAGCCTTGGCCATCCTCCTCTGTATTTCATCGTCAATGCATCCATCACTTGATATAGTGCTTCCAAGGTAGGTGAATTCTAGAACAGAGTTCAACTTGTTTCCATCAACCATGATATCCTCCTCTCGGGTTCTTGTAGAGTTGGGTTGGTACAGCATCTCGGTCTTCTTGATGTTAATCTTCAGGCCAAACTTCTTTGACGCATTGGAGAAAGCATCCACTATATTCTGCATCTCTTCAGCAGAGTGTGCAACCAGTGCACTGTCATCTGCGAATAGCAGCTCTCTCATCAGTATCCGAGTAGTCTTGGTCTTCGCTCTGAAGTGTGCGACATTGAATAGGTCAGGGCTCTGTCTGGACTGTATGTAGACGCCATCCCCCATGTCTCGGAAAGCATCATCGAGCATTGCTGATAGGAAGATGGAGAACAGCGTGGGGGCCAGTACACATCCTTGCTTGACCCCATTTGTGACACTGAACGATTCCGAGACTTCCCCTCCAACACTAACATTCGCCATCATTCCGGTATGTAGTGACTCGATCATTGTTGTGAACTTCTCTGGGCATCCATACTTCCTCAGTAGCTGCCATAGCCCGGTCCTCCCAACTGTATCGAACGCCTTACTGAAGTCGACAAGTACCATGTACAGTGGTCGGTCCTGCTCAATGCACTTTTCTTGTAGTTGTCGGAGACAAAATATCATATCCACGGTGCTCCGGTTACCTCTGAAGCCACATTGAGTCTCTGGAACTACCTCTGGTGTTATGTGGGTAGATAGTCTGTTGAGTAGGATCCTGGCGAAGATCTTGCCTGCTATGGAAAGAAGAGAGATTCCTCTATAGTTCCCACAGTCTGTTCGATCACCTTTCTTGTAGATGGTTACAATGCTGGCATCCTTCCATGCTTGTGGTACAGCACCCACCTCCCAGGCATTGGTGATTAGTTGGTGCAGTCTGCTGAACACATTGTCTCCTCCGTGCTTCCATACTTCTGCAGGAATTCCATCTCCTCCAGGTGCTTTGCCATCTTTCAGGCCGGCGATTGCTTTAGCCATCTCATCCATAGTTGGAATCTCATCTAGGCTTGTCTTGATAATGCGCTGCGGGATGTTTTCCAAAGCTTCTCATTTTCTCAAAGAAAAGTAATTCAAAGGAACAGATTATCAGCTTATTGTGAGGGTGCTAGTGGTGTTAATATGTTTAACAATAAAATTTACATATACAGGACTTATATAGGTTGGACTCTTGATAAGCCAAAGAGCTTCCTAGTCCACCTGCCATCCAGAGTTGAATCTGATCACCTTCCTTGTCTGGTCTTACTGTCCACCTTGCCATGCCAGCTGACCGTGTGTGTTTGTTGCAGTTGACCGTGGGTGTGATCCAGGCAGCGGACCTGCCTGGCATGGACATGTCGGGGACGTCTGACCCCTACGTCAAGGTCTACCTTCTGCCAGACAAGAAGAAGAAACATGAGACAAAAGTCCACCGAAAAACCCTTAACCCTGTCTTCAACGAAAGCTTTGTCTTCAAGGTGAGTCGATTGACTTCCCCATCACATCAGCAGTGATAGTAGTCGGCTACATTTCTCTGATATCTCACGGACCCACGGATCATTCGTTTCCAAACAAGTTCTTGTTCCGAAAACTAATTTCAGTATTGGCAAATGTGCATTCTTTGTAGCTGCACCCACAACAATCTGGAATCAACTTTTGTACAATCAACTCAATTACAATTAAATCTTCTGAAACTATAGCCCCTTTTCATAAAAAAGTTAAAACATACTTGTTTGAAATTGCTTTTTCACCTTAATTTGTCAGCGGTTCCAGGTTCCAATGACGACTTGTGCCTGTGCCTGTTTATGACTACACCAAATGATTCTATTAGTTGCGCCTCTGAGCTTGACTTGTCAAGGATATAGGTGCAAGTTGTATCTTGGAGTGTTTGCCATCAGAACTTGGGAATTGTTCCAGATTTAAACACAGTTTTAATACACTATAATTGAATTCATGTACACCTGTAATACAATAAAGATTTAGGCATTGATGGTGTTAAGAGTTGGAGTTAAAGTTAAAGTTGCTGCATCAGAATTCTGGAAATTGATTACATTGTAATTGAAACCATAAAATAATGATTTGGGCGCTGATGGTGACAGTTAAGTTAAAATTATGATTGTTGTTGCATTAAATAGATCATAAACAAAGGTGACCCAATCAATGAGCAACTGCTGCATGGTTGAGGGTCAACGATTGGTCAGCGTTTCCCAGCTGCATGCAGTGGCTCCACCTGCTGGCACCGGACGAAATTATGTGGTCACATGACTATGTTTACCTACAGGTCCAGTTCGCTGACATCGGTGCAAAGACATTGACATTCGCCATCTACGACTTCGATCGCTTCTCCAAGCATGACCAGATTGGGCTGGTCAAGGTGCCTTTGAACTCTGTTGACCTTGGCAACGTCCTTGAGGAGTGGCGTGACCTCACTAGTCCCGAATCCGAATCTGAGAAGGTAAGAATCAGACGTCTAAATATTATAAGCAGATATAACGTATTCCAAACTGTTGCAAAAATGTAATGTTGATGCTGTAAATTTATATGCTCATTTGAATTTGTTTCATAATAAGTATTATATCATTAAGCTTGATAACAGATAAAGATCTATCACAGATAAAGGTTTAATTTTTGTTGCACTTAATTAATTATATAATTAAGTATTAAATTTCTGTTTACGTAAATAGTGAAATAATTTATCAGTTGGGTCACATCTGAATCAGAACACGTGACAAGCAAGAGCAAGATTCATCTCTGTTTTTACCTAAAGCTGATTTCTCGTTGCATGCCAAATCTTCTAACTTTACCGTACGTGCTTGTGAATTGTGATGAATTTGGAACGATTTGAGGCATGTTCGTGTTGCAACCAACCATTGTGAATTCCGGTGCCACTTGGAATGCTTCAGCTAGTGCATGTTTCATTCGTTCCGCCAGTCATATTTACACTGGCAGGGTAACGTTTACTTGGCGAAACGTGTGTGCATTTTTGAGGTGTTTCTTTTTATTGCGTCGCCCACAGACAACGTCGTTTCATTATCGTTTTGTTGAGTCGTCAACGAGGCTGAAGTTTAGCGGATCACCAACGCAGGGGTGATTCATTATTGTGAATTTGTACCAGATTTCTTCAATAATGAAAACGTTGTAAGATAGTATTTATATGTATATGAGAATGCGAGTGAATTGTTGAAAGTTTGATCTGTTTAATATAAGAAAAAATCTTAATTCTCCACTATACATAGGGTAAACTTCTGATATAATTTGGTGTCAGTATAAAATATATTTTGGCAATTAAAAGAACACAACATGACTGTGCTGTCCATTGTTCATTGCCCCTGATAAAGGAGTTAGCTAGGTAGATATAATGTTTATTGCATAACCTGACTTAGTTATCAGACTTCGCATATTGAAAATACCCCCCTGATAAGATTAACTCCATACTCAAGTGGTGTAGTGGATGTCAGTGTGGGGTGGCACAAAAATCTACTGAATGGTGCTGCCTGTGTAAGTAGTGGATGTGTACATTGTGTGTGTGTGTGTGTGTGTGTGTGTGTGTGTGTGTGAGTGCGTGCGTGCGTGCGTGCGTGCGTGCGTGCGTGCGTGCGTGTGTGTGTGCACATTACAGCTGCATATATTGTGGGTGAATGTATATGTGCACACATGCATATACAAATGCATGCATATGCACACATTAACTGTGCATGAATGCGCACTTGTGGATGAGTGTGGGCAGTGTGTGTGTGAGTATAAACGACAGCAGTCTGTATGAGTGTGTATGATGACAGTCTGCACAAGTGTGTACAACGACAGTCTGCGTGTGTGTGAATAATGACAGTCTATGTGAATTATGACAGTTTGCATTAGTGTGAATGATGACAGTCTGCGTGAGTGTGAATGACAACAGTCTGCATGAATGTGAATGATGACAGTCTGCTTGAATGTGAATGATGACAGTCTGCATGAGTGTGAATGATGACAGTCTGCGTGAGTGTGAATGACAACAGTCTGCATGAATGTGAATGACAACAGTCTGCATGAATGTGAATGATGACAGTCTGCGTGAGTGTGAATGACAACAGTCTGCATGAATGTGAATGATGACAGTCTGTGTGAGTGTGAATGACAACAGTCTGCATGAGTGTGAATGACAACAGTCTGCATGAATGTGAATGATGACAGTCTGTGTGAGTGTGAATGACAACAGTCTGCATGAATGTGAATGATGACAGTCTGCTTGAATGTGAATGATGACAGTCTGTGTGAGTGTGAATGATGACAGTCTGTGTGAGTGTGAATGACAACAGTCTGCATGAGTGTGAATGGTGACAGTCTGTGTGAGTGTGAATGACAACAGTCTGCATGAATGTGAATGATGACAGTCTGCTTGAATGTGAATGATGACAGTCTGTGTGAGTGTGAATGACAACAGTCTGCATGAGTGTGAATGATGACAGTCTGTGTGAGTGTGAATGACAACAGTCTGCATGAGTGTGAATGATGACAGTCTGTGTGAGTGTGAATGACAACAGTCTGCATGAGTGTGAATGACAACAGTCTGCATGAATGTGAATGATGACAGTCTGCTTGAATGTGAATGATGACAGTCTGCATGAGTGTGAATGATGACAGTCTGTGTGAATGTGAATGACAACAGTCTGCATGAGTGTGAATGATGACAGTCTGCATGAATGTGAATGACAACAGTCTGCATGAGTGTGAATGACAACAGTCTGCATGAATGTGAATGATGACAGTCTGCTTGAATGTGAATGATGACAGTCTGCATGAGTGTGAATGATGACAGTCTGTGTGAATGTGAATGATGACAGTCTGCATGAATGTGAATGACAACAGTCTGCATGAATGTGAATGATGACAGTCTGCTTGAATGTGAATGATGACAGTCTGCGTGAGTGTGAATGATGACAGTCTGTGTGAATGTGAATGATGACAGTCTGCATGAATGTGAATGACAACAGTCTGCATGAATGTGAATGATGACAGTCTGCATGAGTGTGAATGATGACAGTCTGCATGAATGTGAATGATGACAGTCTGCATGAGTGTGAATGATGACAGTCTGCTTGAATGTGAATGACGACAGTCTGCGTGAGTGTGAATGATGATAGTCTGCACAAGTGCGTCAGATGACAGTCTGCCTGAGAGTGCATTGTGAGCGCCTGCGTGAGTGTGAATGCCGACAGTCTCTGAGACGTTTCACACTCTCTGTTCCATGCGCATAATGTGTGCCCGTTTTCTGTTTGGTAAGTACACTCTGCTGGCTGTACAGACGGATAACTACCTGGTTGAGCTTAGGAGTAACAGCTAGTGGGCACTCATCTGTGTACCTCCCAGCTTCCCGGTGTTAACCCTCTCCCTCCCATGTGTTCTACTAACCGCTTGGTGTTGTGTGTAGCCCTCCCCCGTGTCTCCACTCGTCCTTCTCATCCTCCTTTCTTCTCGTCCTGTGTCTTCCGTGGCAGTGTCACACACGTCTGGCGCGTGAGTAAACGAGAACTTTCAGACAACAAATGCAATTCATTTCGGATACAAGAAAAAGGTCCTTTTATAAAAAGGACTAAAACTGCTATTCCCTGGTGGTTCTGACAATTAGAGTTCGGGCAAAGTGGCAGTCATGATTTTAAAATATTGTTACATATACATTTTTTTATGGGAGGGCATCCGTAATTTCCCAGCATTCTAATTTGTAACAGGAAGTTTTTAAAATAACATAATAAATTATATATATATGTTGGTTTATGCAGCAATATTGTCACTTCTTACTTCAGTTTTTTTTAAATATATTGAACAATACATTTTATGAAGCCAGACAAATATTTTATGTTAATTAAAATGTGGCCCAATTTTGTAGCTTCTGTCCACTCAGCACAGCCTCTCCTCAATGTACAGTGCTGCCCTCTATTCTCAAGTACAGTGCTGCCTTCTATCGCAAAGTACAGTGCTGCCCTCTATTACCAAGTACAGTGCTGCCTTCTATTACCAAGTACAGTGCTACCCTCTATTCTCAAGTACAGTCCTGCCTTCTATTCTCAAGTACAGTGCTGCCCTCTATCACAAAGTACAGTGCTGCCTTCTATTACCAAGTACAGTGCTGCCCTCTATTCTCCAGTACAGTGCTGCCCTCTATTCTCAAATACAGTGCTGTCTTCTATCACAAAGTACAGTGCTGCCCTCTATTACCAAGTACAGTGCTGCCTTCTATTACCAAGTACAGTGCTGCCCTCTATTCTCAAGTACAGTGCTGCCCTCTATCACAAAGTACAGTGCTGCCCTCTATTACCAAGTACAGTGCTGCCTTATATTACCAAGTACAGTGCTGCCCTCTATTCTCAAGTACAGTGCTGCCCACTATTCTCAAATACAGTGCTGCCTTCTATCACCAAGTACAGTGCTGCCCTCTATTCTCAAGTACAGTGCTGCCCACTATTCTCAAATACAGTGCTGCCCTCTATCACAAAGTACAGTGCTGCCCTCTATTCTCAAGTACAGTGCTGCCTTCTATTACCAAGTACAGTGCTGCCTTCCAATCTCAAGTACACTGCTGCCCTCTATCACAAAGTACAGTGCTCCCTCTATTACCAAGTACAGTGCTGCCTTATATTACCAAGTACAGTGCTGCCTTCTATTCTCAAGTACAGTGCTGCCCACTATTCTCAAATACAGTGCTGCCTTCTATCACCAAGTACAGTGCTGCCCTCTATTCTCAAGTACAGTGCTGCCCACTATTCTCAAATACAGTGCTGCCCTCTATCACAAAGTACAGTGCTGCCCTCTATTACCAAGTACAGTGCTGCCCTCTATTCTCAAATACAGTGCTGCCCACTATTCTCAAATACAGTGCTGCCCTCTATCACAAAGTACAGTGCTGCCCTCTATTACCAAGTACAGTGCTGCCCTCTATTCTCAAATACAGTGCTGCCCACTATTCTCAAATACAGTGCTGCCCTCTATCACAAAGTACAGTGCTGCCCTCTATTACCAAGTACAGTGCTGCCCTCTATTCTCAAGTACAGTGCTGCCCACTATTCTCAAATACAGTGCTGCCTTCTATCACCAAGTACAGTGCTGCCCTCTATTCTCAAGTACAGTGCTGCCCACTATTCTCAAATACAGTGCTGCCTTCTATCACCAAGTACAGTGCTGCCCTCTATTCTCAAGTACAGTGCTGCCCTTTATCACAAAGTACAGTGCTGCCCTCTATTACCAAGTACAGTGCTGCCTTCTATTACCAAGTACAGTGCTGCCTTCTATTCTCAAGTACAGTGCTGCCCACTATTCTCAAATACAGTGCTGCCTTCTATCACCAAGTACAGTGCTGCCTTCTATTACCAAGTACAGTGCTGCCTTCTATTACCAAGTACAGTTCTGCCCTCTATTCTCAAGTACAGAGCTGCCTTCTATCACCAAATACAGTGCTGCCTTCTATCACCAAGTACAGTGCTGCCTTCTATCACAAAGTACAGTGCTGCCTTCTATTACCAAGTACAGTGCTGTCCTCTATTCGCAAGTACAGTGCTGCCTTCTATCACCAAATACAGTGCTGCCTTCTATCACCAAGTACAGTGCTGCCCTCTATCACCAAATACAGTGCTGCCCTCTATCACCAAATACAGTGCTGCCCTCTCTCACTAAGTACAGTGCTAACCTCGTTTTTACAATGTTGCCCTCCATTCCCCAAGTATGGTACTGCCATTAGTTTTCCAAGTACAACAATCACCTCCATTTCCAAAGTACAGTGCTGCCCTCTCTTTTCTGAGTACAGAATGCCCTTCCATTCCTGTGTACAGTGCTGCGCTCTGTCAGTGTGTAGAGTGCTGCTCTCTATGTTTGTAGAGAGTAACTATGTGGACACCTGATGTTATTATACAGGGTCCGTACGGGGCCTTGAAAATCTTGAAAAGCCTTGAATTCGATTGGACCAAATTCAAGGACTTGAAATCCTTGAATTTGACAAAGTAGTCTTGAAAAGTCTTGAATTTAATTGTGGTCAATAAAATATTTTTTGACTCAATTGTTGTGACGAATAACAGTCAGAAAAGGAAAAGTCTATGCAAAAAAACTCATGTGCACATTGGGCGATCAGCATTTCATTGTGGTTGGCGCCATTGTTTTCTTAGTCGAGTAAAAATGTTAATGTTATCTTAATTTACTGCGCTTAAAAGTACACATGTCATTGAAACAGTCTTGAATTTCTTTTTCAAATAGCCTTGAAAAATCTTGAATAGCCTTGAATTTCAAATGTCCAGATGTGTACGGACCCTGAGTTATACATTGTGTCTGTAGTCTGTGTCAACTGTGTCAATCCTGCTGTCATGTTTATATGTATGCTGTTGACCGCCATTCTCCTACTTGTCAAACTCCGTCCTGTAAACTGGTGCTGCCCTCTATTAGTGTCTGCCATATCCACCCCCCACCCCCACCCCAATCTCTGCCTCCCCTCTCCCACCCCTCTGCTGTCTATCCCTGTCTCCTTTCCACCCTCCCGATGTTGTCCTTCCCGAGCTAGTCACTAGGTGGCACCACCGGCCATCGAGCGAGCCAGTCTGCTGTTGTTCTGGAGTCGTCGCACTGCCGGTAGTGACCTCTAGAGTCGCTCTAGGTGACTCGAGCTGCTGCCTCTAGCTCCTGGGGTAGTGGTACGCTGTAGCGTCGACCAACTCAGCCGACGTCCTTACAGGTCGAACAAAAATAGAAATGAGCTCTTTCTTTCAGACATACCTCTTGATTTCCTTGTATTCTTATCATTTCATTTTGTCTTGTGATTTGTAAAATCTATATATTTACAAGACGATGTTTTGTATTTCATTACCAAGGTTTTTCGTCATTTATTTATGGTTTCTTCAGAATCTAACTCGCCAGTGGTTTTTATTTAACAGTAACAAGATATTTGTTTTCTATTAAAATAAATATCTTTCAATTGTCTGTGCAAAATTGTTTATTGTTTCTTTTGGTGTTCTGTTGGGGCTATTTCTATCAGATTTCAAAAATGTAAACATTTCTATTTGAGATGACATTCACATTTCTGGATACGCTGTTAGTAGAACCCGCTTAACCCTGCATGTGTCGTGCTTCATGCACTCTAGCTGCATGTACTGTAGTGGGAGTCGTAGGAATGAATGAAGCTGTATAGATGTAGTGTTGCATGGTTGGATTTGTGTTTTCGAGACAAAAACTGCATGCTGGTTGTACCGTTACTACTGATACTTCAAATAATATTGCAATCATTTATTGTATATTTACTCACATCAAGACAACACTAAAGTTCAAACCCAAGCAAAGAAAGTAATATTAAAATCGCCATATTTTATATATTAGAAAGCTAGAGGTAGTCTTTGCTAAGATTGTTTGTGTCCATTCAAAAATATTCCTTTTATACAAAAAATCACCAAACATTGCAGCTGGATGGAAATGTCTCAAAATCTACTATTTATATACCCACAATGACTTATTAAGGCTTGTATTCAAAGGATGCTGATATCCCCAGTTTGTTACTACACATAGCATATAAGATATCGCACAGTTAGATCAAAATTTCTACCATTCCTGAGGTCCAAGACTTGATTCACACCACCAAATTTTCAAAATTAAGTATCTGCCACATCAGGTTTTGACCATTTGTTACAATAGCACATGCATGTTGTTGAGCTATGTAACTGAGGCTGATTTCTGAAACAATTTGTTTCAGGGACAATTAAGATTGTTTCCAATCTCAGTGCCAGCTTATCCTGATTTTGAAACTGTTTTCTGTCCACAACCAAAACCTGATCACACACTACCTTTCACCAAAAGGGTTGTGGTTTGAATCCAGGTCTAGGTCAAGGTGGTGATGATTTAGTTGCATGTGATCGTGTAACTTGGCATTAATCAATGAATTGTGGCCATTTTCTAACATTTATCAATTCCACTTCAATAACTTACCCCCAAAATTCCCATCTTTAATTTCACTTTCACTTTCCGTTCACACAGCACAACATTTTCGCACTCACATTTATTTATTTCTGTTGAGAAATTAACCTTTGTTTACCATACCCCGTTTCATTTACTTCCTTACATGATACGATCACAGATAATATCATATAGCACTATTATGTAATGTCATTCTCATGTTACATAATGTGATATTATATTATTATGTGTGGAATGTTGTTGTGTGGTTTCGAGTGATATTGCTGACCGCTGGTCAATTTCCGCGCTGTTTTTACAGGAGAACAAACTTGGGGACATCTGTTTCTCGCTACGTTACGTGCCGACCGCTGGGAAACTGACCGTGGTCATCCTGGAGGCAAAGAACCTAAAGAAAATGGACGTTGGCGGTCTATCCGGTGGGTCAACTAATGTCACTGATTTCGTGTAATATTGTCCGGTTTCAGGGAATTATTTCACTAAGATAAAGAGCTCTTAAAGAAAATTCATCAAAACATATTTTGACTGGCTTTATGCTATAATAGGTATAATTTATACCGTGTAACATGATTTTGCAATAAAAATAAAAAGCCACGAACAGACCATGTCACTTTAAGGAAAATTCATCCTTAAACAAAATCCGTTGTTAACTTAAAAAGGTTTCTCAAAACACAAATATCCATTGCCATATCACTGGGGACATGATATCATGACATGCCAGTGACTATGTACCGCTGGCGTGTTGACAGTTTTCATATATTCAAGATAACTGTTAAGGATCAAAATTTATTTTAAAGTGCAAAATCAGGTTTAAGATTTTTAACAATAATAATATTATTAGTGAAATGGCCCCTGGTGTTTACCGTAATTATGTATTTAGTAATTATGTATTTCCGGACACCATAAAATAGATTAATGTGTATGTTTTGGACACAAACTGGTATTTTTACTTGTCCAAGTGTATACTGAATATATTGACTCCATTTGTAGATAGGTCAGAATTAACCTTATTTAGTTGTCTGAAGACACAGTTATTTTGGCAACCACAGTGCCACAGTTTCTCTTTGATATCCTTAGTATAAGCATATAATATAAAATTATTTTCACTAATTATTTTTTATTTATGCATAGGATAAGCATACTAACACTTGATCAAATGTATGCACTACTATTTCATTTATCATGTATTTAAGAATTTGTCAGATTTTATAGTCCGATTTGTCAGATGACATCTGATTGGTGGATGTATTTGTGTAATAATAAACATATTTGTGTTTCAAAATACTAACTGTATGTACGGTAAGGCGTTCTAAGTTGGTTCTAGAGACATTATTATAACCTTCAGGATTTATAGCATTGAGGTGTGACATCTCGTTTTGTTAATATATGTACATATATATATATATATATATATATATATATATATATATATATATATATATATATATATATATATATATATACACACACACATATACATACATACATAGCTTCAGTTTTAAAGAAGACGTTATATTTTGTTGTGCTAAACTATTATTATTAATTTGTAACTTTTGTGATTCTTATGGGGGGTGGGTCTATAGGGGACTTGACCAGGATTCAATGGGTGCAATGTTTGTGTATTTGTTGCATGAGTACAAAACGTCCCTGGTGTACAATCAGTTACTTTGCAGGTTGCATGTGTATTGTATTTTGTATTATTAACGTTGTATTGCAGCAGTATTCCAGAGGGAGGACTGCATGATACTCCTACGCATGCTCAGTGGATTTGTATTTCAACCAAATATATATTGCATTTATCACTGTGGCAGAAATAGGTTTTTGAATGTAATAACTGTAATGTTGACGTTATATTTGTGACACATCACATGCAGATCCGTACGTGAAAATAGCAGTTTATCAGGGAAACAAACGACTGAAGAAAAAGAAAACGACGATTAAGAAGCGGACGTTGAATCCGTACTACAACGAGTCATTCACTTTCGAAATTCCATTTGAGCAGATACAGGTAACCATGGCAATGTGTGGTGCTGCCATCTGGTGCTTCTACTTACAACTGCTTACTACAACGGCATGGTTTTGGATTACCACTACATCTGTCTGTGTGTGTATGTCTGTTTGTCATCGGTCGTAGGTAGAACTTTGATGAGCTGCTTGCATATTGATGAACATGACATTGCTTCATTTGTCTGATTCTTTTTAGTATATGTATGTATTTAAATGTGTACTTACTTTCAGCTAATTGTCAGAACATCAGTGCCCGTTTGGATTGAATAAATTTGATAATGAGCAAACATCAGATTCATTGTGATAAGGTACCATCTTTACCAAAAATGTAATATTTAAAAAAAATTATATTTAGAAGTTTATAGGATTTGAGTGAGGACATTCCTTTAAGTTTGAACTTTAAACGAGCAATTTGCCTATTACATTTTACCACAGTTATACTCAAATGTTATTAGTGTTCACAGCATGCATTCCAGAGAAAAGGATACAAATCCACACCAGATAATATTTGTTACATAAATGTTTATTGCCGTTTGGAAATAACTAGCAATTGTCATGTTCATCAATTGCACTATTGACTTTACTGACAAGCTGAGCCTCCATTGTTCCCGCAACTACTGAAAAACTACTAAAACAAATCAAAAAATCTTTATCTGATATAAGTGATGTATATATAAATATACATCACTTATATTGGATGTATATTTTCAAGTAACCGTGTAAGCAACATGCCATCAAGTGTCAACAGATCCAGTTGGATTTGAGACATCTGATGTGTGTAAGTGGAGGTCGGATGCGACTCAGCAAAGGTCATATGTTACTAACGCTGACATCTTCATCTTCTTTCTTCTATGTTGTTGTCAGAAGCAGTTTTCAGCGGCGAATTCTTCATTCTCCAGGTCCTGGTTGTCGCTTAACTTGACCACTGTGCCTGCATCTCTGTCGACTCAACTTTGTCACGCGTCGACTCTCTCACGCGTTGTCAGTGTGTTCGTGTGTGTTTTTACTGTTTTTAATTCGTTCTTTTCTCTACTCCTTCTCTCTCTCGCTCGCTCGTTCGCTGCGATCCATCTGCCGCCGGCGTATAGACCCCTATGTAAAAATCTCTCTGATGCTAAACGGGAAGCGAATTAAGAAGAAAAAGACGACCATTAAGAAGTGCACCCTCAATCCGTACTACAACGAGTCATTCTCGTTCGAAGTACCCTTTGAGCAGATACAGGTAATCGTGTGTGCATGACCCTTGACCCCCGTAGCATGTACACCGCCCTCACGAGTAGACCTAGTTGGTGCTGCCACCTAGTGGACAGTGCTGCAACCTGTGTGATAGGGTGTCAACTAGCGGATCTGCATGCCACTGACAGTTCAAGCGTTTATATGTGACGCCATATATTTTTAAGAACCAGTTTGTATCTGTTGCTTTCTGGGTATCATTGGAAGCTTTAAAATAAATCTATGCTAACGTAACATGAAGTATCACATATAAAAATTCGTAAAGCAAATGTAATTGCCAGAAAACTCTTTATTTTACCACAGTTTAATCGCTGCTGTCTCCATGTATTTTCTGAAGATTCAGAAAGTTTATAACTGTCAGAAATACAAACTGGGACACTCAAAATATGTGGCTTTGGTGTGATGGAAAATGTTTTCTTTTCAGCTATAGAAGATAAGAGTAGCTATATGTCCACGTGGTAAATAAAATATTTAACCTGAAGAATGGATAATACTGTCTGTGATATATATATATATTTATAAATATATATATATATTATATATATATATATATATATACATAACTATATATATATATATATATATATACACCTGAAGTTTTTCAATTTCACAAATTGCATGCCATATCCAGATTGGAGAAATTGATATAATTTACAGCTGTCAAATGCCTGACTGCCTTGTCAATTAAATTAGCAATTTTGACAGATATAATAAACGATACTCATTATACAGTTTGGTGGCATGTGGTTTCTTTAAGATTAACGATGCTTTCGGCTACACATAAAATGAAAATAATGTTTAAGCAAACAGCATTCACAACTGTCTGTATTTAATGTGCATCGTAACTATTGAATGTTGTATTTTGTTGTAACGCCAGAAGCGTAATGTTTCCCGCCAATGCGTCATAGTGCCAGTGCACCAGTCGAGCACTAACCCACCCAGAATGCACTGATCCAGCACAGAGCATAGGCACTAGTAACCAGTAGAGCACCGAAGCCATGCAATCCCATGCTGCGTTGTCGTTAGAACAGTGTGCGGCCATGTGGAACCAATGTATGCTGTCAGTATATGTATAGCGATGTCTCGGTGTTGGTCTTGATGTATGTGTGACAAGAAACCTCCGTTTCTATGTAATTGTCACCGGTGTGTCCTAATTACCAATAGTGCATCAGGATACTGTTCCTGTGATCCACCATTTTGTAGCAGGCACATTTATTAAATGTATTACTATTAGTTTCGCGTTTAAAATCGAAATAATGTAAATTAATTTATGTACTTATGAAATGAATCCTTTGTGTGGTTTAATATCGGAGAATACCGTAACTAAACACCAGTGTGTTGTGTGTTTGTATTGTCTGTTGGACTTTCTAGAAGGTACAGTAAATAGAATTCTTGTTTTTGTCCATGTGCTGTGTTCTGTGTATATTCTGAGTTGGGTGAACAAACACTGTTCTGTTAGGACTCTGTGCTGTCTTCTTCATTGCTTTGTATCGCAATCTTCACAGTTGATTGCTTTGTATTCCAATCTTCACAGTTGATTGCTTTGTATTCCTATATTCACGGTTGACTGCTTTGTATTGTAATCTTCACGGTTGACTGCTTTGTATTACAATCTTCATGGTTGATTGTTTTGTATTCCAATATTCACAGTTGATTGCTTTGTAGTCTAATCTTCACGGTTGATTGCTTTATATTCCAATCTTCACGATTGATTGTTTTGTATTCTGATCTTCACAGTTGATTGCTTTGTATTCTGATCTTCACGGTTGATTGCTTTGTATTCAAATCTTCACGGTTGATTGCTATGTATTCAGATCTTCACAGTTGATTGCTTTGTATTCTGATTTTCACTGGCACCATCTTTCCTTTCTTCGTGCATCACTGGCTTCGAGCAACTGACTTTGTAGCTTCTAGAAGCGTTCTGTTCTTTTTCTCTGCACTCCATATAAACAAGAGTATTGTGACAATCCAGGACTGGGGGCAAAGGTTTGTGGGACACGGTGACACAATGACAATTAAATGACAACCAGTAGCATAATGGGTGAACCAGTGCAAGGAAGAAGAAGTTTGACCAGTGGTCAACTTTACTGACAGACCAATGGAAGTAACGGGAGACGGGAGGCTGAGGAGTTAAAACACTAGACAGATGGAAGAAGTCAGCAGGATACAAACCAAGTGGATGATACGAGGAGTTAGTGTCCTTTGGTCAGCTTTGGCCAACAAAATAGTACAGTGGTCATCTACACAGCAGTCACTATTTGCTATTTGCCCTTGTTCCTATTAATTACTGCCCGTAACTGTTCCTGAGAAGCAAAATTTCTTCACATTACTTAGTTTGTTACATTACAATCTTCAAGGCTGTGTTAACACGGCCATATAAGTGAAAAGTGTGTAAAGACACTGAATGAGTCAACATCGATGGTGACATGCCACAAGTATTACTTCTGTCACCATTCTGTTGCTACAATTGCTTGCTGACATGCCCCAATGCACTCTCTGTGTCACACTGCTACAGACTGCATGGTGCCTGCCATTGAACATAAGTCACTGCTCGGATGCGAAGTTGAGCATTTATTTCTCTCAACAGCATGCTACAGAGGATTGTCTAGCAATAATGTGAAGAAGATATATTGGATACGACCATTTGTTTCCAATAAAAGGAAAGTGGCCTGCATGGTTTGTCTGAAGGTGAACTCAAGTGGTTACTCCACATGGCTGCCTTCTCCATGGGGAATGCGCCACTGGAATTGATATGTGAAGAGCACTTGTGCAGAGTTTGCTGCATGGCTTAGTTCTTCCAAGAGACATTGTCACAATGGACGTGTCTGTCAGCATGCGTTGTTCATCCTGTTGAGTAGCAGGTGGTAGATAGTCTCATTCTATCTACTTCTTCACCAGGACGCATGTGTGTGTGTGGTCTGAGTTGGGTCTCTTGGCTTTAGCAGGAAACTGTCTACATCTGCTGTGTCTTCGGCGGCCATCTTGTATCCTCATGTCAGACTCTATGTTTGTGCTGATGATAGCAATTGTCATACATGTTCTCGCATTCTGAATTTTGTGTTTGTTTGTTTGTCTTGTAACTGGGAGTGTTTGTAAATATGTGTAACACTACTATTTAAAATATCTAAGTTCCTGCCAATGTAAGAACAATCAGAGACAATTATCATTATTTGAATATTTTTTTTATTTTAACATTATTATCTCTAACATTTTGTTATTATACAAATACCCCATATTAGTAATATGTCTGTCATATTGGAATGATTAATAATTAATGTGTATTTAAGCACAGTTTTAAAATGTTTAGTGTTTATTAATTTATAAAGTGCCAAATGTATGCAATGATATTCCTTGGAACTGTATATAATGACAAATGACATGATGTATTTGTTATGGTAAGAGAAATATTTATTAGTCAGTTGTCACACATTGTTGTATGCAGAAGAGTTAAATAGTAACACGTACTGTATTTGTGTCTGAATAAGTTTGATGTAATTTCACGTTGCTATAAATAATTAACCTCTCTAGTCATGTAATTCTATCAAATCAGTAATTTATTTATCCTGCATTGTTGCCAGTGGCTTATTCTCCTAGATGTTGTGATAAATGTAATTCTCTAAAGGAAATTGTTCTTCCGCATTGCCATTAATGACTCATTCTTCATGATGTTGATGTCATTCTGTACATGCACGTGTTGATTCTAACCCACAACTGTTGCCCCCGCCCTTTGTAGAAGGTGACCCTCATCCTGACGGTGGTTGACTACGATCGCATCGGCACGTCGGAGCCGATTGGTCGCATCGTGCTCGGTTGTAACGCGGCTGGCACAGAATTGAGGCACTGGAGCGATATGCTTGCTAACCCGCGTCGTCCAATCGCCCAGTGGCACACGCTTCAGGAGATGCCGGAGAAGAACTAGGTCATCGCTCCCGACAACGAGACGGACAACGGACAAGTCACGCCCCACAATGCACTGCTCCAACCAGGTTCCACTCGCTGATCTCTGTTCGTAGCGTAGAGATCGGCAGTCCCGCAGAAAACAACTTGGGAATGGGAAACGCGAATGGATCGACTGTCGTTGCACTGCATTGTGGGTAGTCGTGCGAGAGACAATTGCAGGTGGCATGGTTTCTTGGTTCGCGGCACATTCACATGGTGAATTGTGACGTGTGACGTTTTAGGTCTGGATGTGGGCGTTTTGTAAAGAAAACATTGTTTACCCACGCCTGTTTTTGTCGTTGACGACTGATTCGTGGGTTGGATCATGTGACCATCCAGCGGCCTCTCATTGGCCGGATATGTAGTGCATATATGTATAAGTTATATATATATATTCCTGGTGCAGTTTTGCTCCTCGTCATGTCGGCAAACTGCATTAGTGGATGTATTATGGATTTATTGGAGCCATTGTTCTTACCAGGTGATTATGTAACAAGAGGATCTGATGTTTAGCTGTAACTTGCGAGATTGTAGCATCCGTTAGGACATTGTATCATTTAAACAAAGGTATTCATAATCTACGCATACTATGACCTGTGTATTTATACACAACTGGTATACCGACCCTCCGAGAAAATTGGTTTACGAATTAGTGTAAGATCTGCATCCGATTTTCTATCCTCTGAAATAATCAAGTCCCTCACTTGTTTTAATGTAGACAAACATACTCACACTTTGATCAGTAGGGAATTGCTGAATACGACCAAGCAGTTTGCTTATTGTGTGTTGTCTTATTGTTTTAACTGTTTCATGTATTTGAAACAACATCATATAGGTGTTGCCATAGTTTGGTCATGCCGCTGTAAAAGGTGTCATCAGCTGGTTTATGTCGACAGTTATGTGTATACAAATTGACAGTGATGTCCATTGTCAGTAATGTGTATATGTTGCTACAAGGTCCAAGAAAAGTCTTGCTGTACCACTGTGACCCGTACTAACAAGGTAGCAGAATTCTTCTTGTGACACTGTATGTGGTGAATTGAACTTGGGACTAGCCACAAGTATTTACTTGGACCTGTCAGTCAGAAAGCTGCTATAGCCATGTTGTGTTCTCTTATATCACTCGCTACAATAACTGGTGACAGTTTAGAAACTGCCATGGAGACTGTCCCAAAGCATAATATTTCATTTGACCGTTAGAGATCTCGGCAACGTTCACATAATAGACCGTGTACCTCAGTGGAATCTTGTCATGGCGGAATGGTTTGCCTGTTTGTTTATTTGTTTGTTTGTTAAGAGGTAGAAAGTCATAGTTCACAACAGCCTCGACCAAAACTGAAACAACATTCCACCATTGAGAATGGGTCAAACCATTCGTCTGTTACAATACCGGTTGTACAGCTGGGTATATTGCAGTTATAATTAAGGACAGTGTGTTTAGGTACCGGTAGTTGAAATAATACATAGCGGAAGTGGTTCGTATTGGAAGACATAACAAAATCACAGTTGAAGTCGTAGTAAATCCCAGTGAGGGCTTTGTCATGTGTCATGTCATTCTCAGTGCTGTATAAAATGTGTGACATCTCAAGAAATGTGATCAGATGTTGAATGTAACGGAAGGTCTAGATAGAAAGATGCAGTTTCACGAATCCGCGATGGATTCGACGTACGTTAGATTCCGCAGGCGAATGTGTCATAGAAATACAGCGAGGTTACAAGTAAATGTTTGTGTATATATTCCACTATGTTCACTGGTAAGTCTGTAGATATCTTCGTGTAAGTACGACGCCGTTCGTGCGCGACCCAGGCAGGGGTTGGCGGGTCATGTGACCATGATGGAGGGTTGATGTCACATGATGTCTCTCATCGAACTAACATGGTGATGCTCCACCTACGGCTGGTTATAATGTTCCTGTGGTGTAAACTATACTCGAAGCATGGTCCGGTATTATATATCTCTCATGTGTTTGTATAAAAGTATGTAGTAGATGTGATGCACATTGTAGTCGTACATGTACATAGCGGTTACTTTTACATTATGCGGTTGTAACTCGTATCAACTGCTCGATAAATTTTCGCAGTAGTGTATCCCTCTCTGTAACACTTGTCTTCAGTGATAAATAGCAAAAACAACGCTTAAGGGTGTTCGACATATTGCATAGCAAAGGTCCATTAAAAGGCGTTAAATTTGCCTCGAATGTACATGACTTTTATGGATAGGAATTCGATATCGATAGTTGGCTCAAAATGGATGTTTGTGGTAGTTTGTTATGTCATTGAAACTGGCAAAAAAATGTTTTAGCATCCATGTTACAAAAATATTAAGCTTTGTCAGGCTTGTCGCATTCCATTAGTAACAAACTTTACATTTCCTTACAATTAAATTTTATTTTTGCATTCGTGTGCATGTCACTAACAGGATTTAATACCAGTTAGTTTGGCCATTATAGCTGTACGTTTTAGACAGGAAGTGACCTCCTAGACAGGAAATAACCTCTGAAAGGTTCTCCCCACTTGGTCTAGGCAAATAGTTCTTAATAATCTACATGGCAGAAACCATATTTCTGTTGCTTGCAAAGATGTATTACTCTCAACAGCTTGTTTGCTTATGAATTAATTTTATGTATTACAAATAATGAGACTCAGACTTTGACAGGTTTTGAAATTACTTTGCTCTTCTTTAATTCTGTATTTCACACATTCACAAGACATCCACACATTCTGACATTATTGTAATGATGTCCTTAAAAGCCATTATAATGTGATATATAAATATAAATGATACATTCCTTAGTTGAGATTGTTAACTTTTAGCATTGGGGTGTAAACAATAATTAAGATGATGCCAAAACACACACACACACACACACACACACACACACACACACACACACACACACACACACACACACTCACACACACACACACACACACACACGCCAGTACCATAAGTGGTAGGTTTTTCTTCTGTGTAAACAAGGTAATTTCTCCTGCCAGATGTCGACAACCCAAGAGACAGTAGAGATCAATCAGTGATCATAACAGTGTTGGACTAGATGGTGAATCACAATCATTTGTCTCAGCTCTACCTTGTCACTGTGGTCATGGAACTGATATCCGTGTTGACAATAAAGGAATTTATGTTTTAGTTGGAAGCATGTGCACTTTGCGTTCTTTATTCGAACAGATTCGTTCACATAAATATTAGTCTGTTAACCCTCTACACCCCAGCCCCGGCAGTGTGTAAAAAGGCAAAAAAGGTAAGTTCTTATATAGCGCTGTATCCAGTCCTCAGGACCGTTCAAAGCGCTTTACACTTTACTTCCCTGACAGACCTGTTCAATCAGACACCATCTCGGCTTCTCTGGGAAGCATCCAGCTATATGCTACAATTAATGTGCGAAGGCTGCTCGTACACATATCCACCACTGTCTATAGCCAGGTACTCATTTATACAGCTGAGTGAACTGGAGCAATGTAGAGTGAAAAAACTTCCCCAAGGTTTTAACACCGCAGCACAGGGTTCGAACCCGGGTTCTCGTAGTCGAGAGTCTGAAACTCTACCCCTGAGCCACTGCGCTCTACAAATTATGATATGATAAGAAATGTCACATGATATGGTATTCCATTAATGACCATCCAGTCAAGTTGCTGACCATTATTGTCATTGGTTTTCAGAGTTGTCTTTCTCTGGGATTAGTGAGTCCACTACAGGTTACACATTTACCCGCGTATGGGAATTTTTTACCTCCCCTGGCCTAGACACCAGACAGAAGGGACCACCGGATTTTAGTGTCTCTTCCGAAAGACAGGCAAACGTGGGGTTACAAAACTGCCTAAGTTTCAAAACAGCGGCAGGTGGGATTGAACCACCGTCCCCTCAATTGACAATCCAGCGCTCTACCACGCGACGACCACTGTATTAATTGTATTAAATGCATGGTACACAAGGATGCAAAAGTATGTGAAATGTTGCATTCTAACGTGCTGAGAGGCATGGACACCCATTGTTTGGTTCCCAAGACAAATCGTGTAATGGTAGATACAAGATATAAGATACTTTTAGGATTTCTTAAGAGTGTCACAATAAACTAAATATAACTCATTTATTCATGCATTCAACCACTCATACACTAGCAATGATGGTGGTGGCAAGGAGATTATGCAACAGTACATTTCATAAACTAAGATAGATATAAAATAAATATAAATTCTAAAAAATACCAAGTTATCACAGTCGGTAACTATCACAGTCATTAAGTCGATACAGCACAATATTAAGAAATTACGAACCCAGTAGAATCAGGAAATGGCTCAGTTCAGAATAAACTTAGGATTTATTGATAATCTTGATTGACATGAAAATAAAACTGCTAAATGTATTCATGTTCTTTGGGGAAGAAGCTCTAAGTGTCCTGTCTGGTGACATGGTATCATAAACTGTGAAAGGATGTGTGACAAGTGACTGATGATTTGTGAACACTTTCCCATGTCTCTCTGTCTCTGTCTGTCTCCGTCTCTCCCTCTCTCTCTCTCTCTCTCTCTCTCTCTCTCTCTCTCTCTCTCTCTCTCTCTGCCTCTCTCTCTCTCTCTCTATGCCTCTGTCTCTCTATCTCTCTCTCTCTGTCTGTCTGTCTCTCTCTCTATGTCTCTGTCTCTCTATCTCTCTCTCTATCTCTGTTTCTCTATCTCTGTCTCTCTCTCTCTGTCTCGCTCTCTCTCTGTCTCTCTATCTCTCTCTCTCTTTCTCTCTCTCTCTCTCTCTCTCTCTCTCTGTCTCTCACTCTCTCTCTCTCTCACACACGCACACACACACACACACACACACACACACACACACACACACACACACACACACACACACACACACACACAACTGACTTGGTCTGGTCTGTCTCACTCCCGCAACCTTACTTCCCCTGTTAACACCCCAGTTCAATATGCCTCAGTTCTTCCGTTTTTCACACTCAAAGTGCCTAACCTTCAGACAAAGGATGTCAAAAAACAGATTCCACGAAACTCTGACAGATGCATTTACAGTTTGAAGACTCGCACAAAAGATTCTCAATCTAACCACGCAGAACTTTCTCCGAGGTCACATCTTTACAATAGTTGATGTTGGTTTAAAGGCGAGTTTATTATCCTCAACCCTTCAAAAGTCTGCTACCAGCTCCCTGGTCTACGTAGAGCGCAGTGGCTCAGGGGTAGAGCTTCGGACTCTCGACTACGAGAATCCGGGTTCAAATCCTGGCTGTGGTGTTAAAACCTTGGGCAAGTTTTTTCACTCTACATTGCTCCAGCTCACTCAGCTAAATAAATTACGTTTCTTCTCCTTCATCTCATCATCAGCTGGATACATGGACTCTATGGCGAGTGTGACATGGGCACAGATGGGGTAGGACTCCACCCAAATGACCTCTTGGTCTTCTGACATGGTTAATCCCTTCAAACCCCCAGGCATCTTACCCTTCGTGATGTATGATTGCTCTCCAAACTGGTCTACAGACACGTAATTCCATATGCCTGGCCTATGACGACATAGATGAGCACCTGCTAACGGATCCATCTTGGCATCATCTGGCAACACATGCTGCATTTCCATCACATGCCATGTAATGTATCTAATGTCGGGAAAGCGAGCAGCAGTCATGCATGTAGCTGTCATTCTGCAGGATTGTCTTGCACGCCATACTGTTATTGTGTTGGCGAAGCCATGTGCTTCAATCCTTTCACCAAACATGATGAGAATGAAGCTGGACATGATAATGAGGATGAAGGTGATAGTATGGAGGAAGAGGGGAGTTAGAGAGAATGGGTGAATAACCTTTTCTATGAGAACGTAATGGGAATGATTTATCGTTTAAATACCAATGGTTAATAATGTACACTGGGTCATTGCCCAAATGAAACTTGTCATTGCAAATAAGTTCTCAGTGTGTATCAACAATTATATAATTCAGTACTTCTGACGTTATACTTTTAAAGTTGTACCATTTTGTGTGTCATTTCCGAAGCTTTTTGTGCTTCTTGTCAGCTGTAGTCTTATACACTTACATGAAGGTACAACTATTAGCTTTCCTGCAACTCAGTCATGATGAATGTTCAATGCTGAAGTGAAATTGAAAATAAATCGTCGAGCTATTTTTGGTTGAAATGGCGGCCATCTTGAATTTGTGTCACGTGACCACATAAAATGATTACATTAAATTCCTCATGCGTTGGTACATGTATTTCACGTATAACTAAGGCCGTACAAGTATATACCAGTACTATATTGTTGCCCATATGGTAAAACGTAGGAATAGGCACCAAATCGTGGCTCTTGCATATGTTTGGTTAAAATGACGGTAATTTTGGATATTACTCGGTTTTCTTGGGCGGACATCAGTTTAAATACTTCCTTTTAAGTCCTGATATGGTAAAACATAGGAATGGACAAGATAATATCATATTTATATAGCAAAATGCAATCAAATTATGCTCGATTTTAGCTATTGTTGGTGAAAATGGTGGTCATTTTGAATTTTGGTCATGTGAACATAGTCGGACATTATTGTAAACGGTTCCATTGAATTCCTCGTACCTCAAAGCATGCGGGTACATAAAATAATTATGTTTCTGGCATGATGTAGTGTAAAGATGAACACATTTTGTAATTTACCAAGATCATGGCAGCCATCTTGGATTTGCGTGGTTCCCACGAGTTGCCCAAAGATGGCGCATTGCCATCCCACGGATTTGAGTTCAGGGACACATAATCTATATGATTCAGCAAAAAAGCCTTACACGACCAAACATTTCCAGGTTCACAAAATGGCAACTCGACTATCTGGGTAAGAGAAAAAACAAAGGTCACAGACGTGATTGAACAAGTGAGAAGACGGAAGTGGACCTGGGCAGGGCACGTCAGCAGGATACGAGAGAACTGATGGACACTGCGTATCACAACCTGGAAACCCAACGAAAGGAAAAGACCTAGAGGAAGGCCGGCGAGACGTTGGAGAGACGAACTAGACGACTACTGGAAGGGTACCATCTGGCAGCGGGTAGCGCAAGATAGGCAGATATGGAAGCAGCATGCAGAGACCTTCCACGGGACACTATGGCTTATCCATTTTAATATATATATATATATATATATACTGGTATATATACAGTGTATATATATACTATATACAGTAAAAACACAAATAAAGTGACAAAACTGTTCCCTTTGGGGACCAGTGGATGGTATTTTCACCCGAGATAAAACATTTGGATATTACAAAAATGTGTTTTCTCCAATATTGTATTTGATACTATGAAACTATACGGTAACAAAATGCAAAATTGACGACTGAACTAGGAAGTCATTCATAGGCCTACGTGCCCCTTTTATTTTTGATCTCGTAGAAAAAATCACATCTTACAACAGGTAGGCTGGCTGCTGGCACCTCAAAACACAGAGACTAGTAACAAATATCAACAACGTTATTGAATATATTGTTCATGGCTCCGAGAATGGTTTATTGTAGTATCATTTAACTTACTTTGGAGCTTATTGTCGAAGATGAGTATGACGTTTCGATCCGTCAGCTACAGACCTTGTCCACGTACTGGTGTCACGTGTGTTGCCTTAGATTTCGGCGGGATAATTTGGTTGTAGATGGCAGGCAGATGGTATCCCTGGTCTCTGTTCATGGTAGGGGCTCTCTGTTTAATATATATATATATATATATATATATATATAATAGCCTCCTTCACTTTTCTCTTGTTCCAGTTGGATTCACGGGTCAGTATTCCTGTGTTCTTCAATGACACTGAGCGTCCTGTGTCCCGGCAATGGTCTCCTACTCCTGTTGGTTTATCCAGGTTTGTGTGTTCTTTGAATCTCTGGCTGAGTGTTCTCTTGGTTTCACCTATGTATGTGTGGCTGCTGTCGATGTCACAAGTGATGTAATAGATGGTTCAACACTTCTTTAGGTGTTTTGTCTTCGCCGAAATCTGAGGCAACACACGTGACACCAGTACGTGAACAAGGTCCGTAGCTGACGGGTCGAAACGTTGTACTCATCTTCGACATTAAGCTCCAAAGTAAGTTAAATTATATACAATCAACAATGTTCTATCAATGACAAACATTGTCTAAGACAAGCATGATTTTTCTGCAATGTTACAAAACATGTATTGCACTGAAACTAATGATGTTCATAAGAATTTTTTTTAGCACTTATCAACATGGGAGGGGTTAAAATTGTTATCCCTATTTCTTCCCCTTGTGCTTTCTTCCCTTTTTCCCTTTCTTTCCACTCTTTTTTCTTTTCCCTTTTCCCTGAACGTCGTATGAACCAAACCTGGAAACGAGACATATAAATTAATACACATAAATGCCCATTTATAACAGTTATCCATCTTAACATAGATATTTAAATATGTCAGAAAGTAAAACTATGCAGTCCCGTCAGCATTTAAATATTTTTAAAATATTACATTTTATACACATTTTGTATTTACATTGAAAATAATAGTTAAGATAAATAAGATATGTCAGAAGGTAAAACTATGTAGACGATGCAGTCTGGTCAGCAATTAAATATTAAAATATATTACATTATATACATATTTTTATTAACATTAAAAATAATACTTAGATTCATCCTTTATATACAGTATGTAACATTTCTTCTGCATATGCAAGACAACTGCATAAGTATGCCACTTTCACAGTGGTTATTACGCATATATATTGTATCTGACATACCTCTGAACTCAACTTCCTTCATAGACATAAAAGTATATAACTATTTTTGTGAACATGTTCATAAAGTTGGCAGTATATTATTCCAAACAAATTTCATAATTACACAACTAGCAATGTTCTACTTACTTCTATGTTTCAACGACCACGTTTTACTCGGGAGGCAAGGAAATGTTCGACAAACGTCAAACCCAAATCAGCCATAACCGACCATGCGGACAGACACAACTGTGTGATAGACTGGGAGGGAACGAAAGTGGTGGATAAAGAGACGAACAGGTGTGCGCGTTGGATAAAAGAAGCCATCTGGATTAGGAAGACGAAACCAACGATGAACAGAGACGAGGGGGGCTACAGACTAAGTCACGTGTGTGACAGACTGCTCGCCACGCCATCTAGCGAGCAGTGACCACTCAACATTCAGATTTGAATACAAAGCAATCAACTGTGAAGATCAGAATACAAAGCAATCAACTGTGAATATTGGAATGCAAAACAATCAACCACGGAAATTGGAATACAAAGCAGTCAACGATGAAGATTAGAATACAAAGCAATCAACTGTGAAGATTGGAATACAAAGCAATGAAGAAGACAGCACAGAGTCCTAACAGAACAATGGTGGTCGAAACATAGAAGTAAGTAGAACATTGCTAGTTGTGTAATTGTGAATTTTTTCGGAATAATATACTGCCAACTTTGATGAACATTTTCACGAATGTATAACTGTTATGAAAAATCGTCGGCGCGTCACACTCACTTTGAGTATGTGGCGAGGGGCCATGAGACGTAGTAGGAGAACGTCCACGGCCGACTGATGCACTGCTTCACCCGGACGTTGCGTAGATGCGTCGACTGCTCCAGATTGTGGCTCTGTCGCTGAAGTGTCAACTCCTTGCTCCTCACCAGGGCGCGCCGCTCTTCCTCCGCCTGCTCCGCTTGCACCTGCTGCATCTGTGACGAGACAAAGACACAACCCCAGAATAAAACACTTCTGAAGACACAGCCACAGGATAAAACACTTCTGAAGACACAGCCACAGGATAAAACACTTCTGAAGACACAGCCACAGAATAAAACACTTCTGAAGACACAGCCACAGGATAAAACACTTCTGAAGACACAGCCACAGGATAAAACACTTCTGAAGACACAGCCACAGAATAAAACACTTCTGAAGACACAGCCACAGGATAAAACACTTCTGAAGACACAGCCACAGAATAAAACACTTCTGAAGACACAGCCACAGGATAAAACACTTCTGAAGACACAGCCACAGAATAAAACACTTCTGAAGACACAGCCACAGGATAAAACACTTCTGAAGACACAGCCACAGAATAAAACACTTCTGAAGACACAGCCACAGGATAAAACACTTCTGAAGACACAGCCACAGAATAAAACACTTCTGAAGACACAGCCACAGGATAAAACACTTCTGAAGACACAGCCACAGGATAAAACACTTCTGAAGACACAGCCACAGGATAAAACACTTCTGAAGACACAGCCACAGGATAAAACACTTCTGAAGACACAGCCACAGGATAAAACACTTCTGAAGACACAGCCACAGGATAAAACACTTCTGAAGACACAGCCACAGGATAAAACACTTCTGAAGACACAGCCACAGGATAAAACACTTCTGAAGACACAGCCACAGGATAAAACACTTCTGAAGACACAGCCACAGGATAAAACACTTCTGAAGACACAGCCACAGGATAAAACACTTCTGAAGACACAACCACAGGACAAAACACTTCTGAAGACACAACCACAGAATAAAACACTTCTGAAGACACAGCCACAGGATAAAACACTTCTGAAGACACAGCCACAGGATAAAACACTTCTGAAGACACAGCCACAGGATAAAACACTTCTGAAGACACAGCCACAGGATAAAACACTTCTGAAGACACAGCCACAGGATAAAACACTTCTGAAGACACAACCACAGGATAAAACACTTCTGAAGACACAGCCACAGGATAAAACACTTCTGAAGACACAGCCACAGGATAAAACATTTCTGAAGACACAACCACAGAATAAAACACTTCTGAAGACACACCTTAGTTCTAAGTTCTTAGGTGGTTTCCTCCAAACAGCCCAAACTTGGGCTAATGCAGGAGTTCTTCTCTAGAATTAGTGAGTCAACTACAGGTTACACATTTACCCCCTGTGTGGGATCTTTTACTTCCCTTGGCATAGACACCAGATAGAAGGGACCACTGGCTTTTAGTGTCTCTTCCGAAAGACACAGGCAAATGTGGGGTAAACGAAATTGCCTAAGTTTCGAAATGGCGGTAGGTGGGATTGAACCACCGTCCCCTCGATTGACAATCCAGCGCTCTACCGCGCGACCACCGCTCCCCACCTGTTTAGATTAGCGCTTTTTGAGGCGTGATCATGTGGGCTTTAATTATATGCATTTACCTTAAGTTATACAATTTATATCATATAATTATTACGCAATTATTATCATTATTAGCATTTTAATATGATAATTTTTATGATAGATTAGCTGTTATTTTTTGTTTAATCATATACTTTTTTAGTTTTTAGCGTACTGGGGAATAATAAGTAATGTAACGATTGTGTTATTTAATTTTACTGTTTCATGTATAGGCTTATATTTATAATGTTTACACATATATATATATATATATATATATATATATATATATATATGTATGTATGTATGTATATATATATATATATATATATATATATATATATGTATATATATATATATGTATATATATATATATACATATTTATATATATGCATATATATATATATATATATATATATATATATATATATATTAATACTTTATCCATATATACATATATATTTTAATAATAATTTATCATCCAATTTTACCTTCTATTTATACTTTATGTATATGCACCTGAGAGCAATACTATTGATTTGGGCGTTATACAAATAAATTCTATTATTATTATTATTATTATGAGACAAAGACAAACTGTGACGACCAACCACCATGTGTTCACACAAGTACCTAGGGTAGTAGGGTGTATATATTTCTTTGTTAAGCCCAACAGAAAGAGAGGTGTGGGTAGTGTATAGTGGTTAGCACTTCCACCTGTCATGTCGACACCCTGGTTCAGTGCTCGTTATGATACTCGTGTTGTATTTGGTGTAAAAACCTGGCTCTCAACACTGGGGACTGTGTATCCCTCATGAATCAGTCAGGTTAATGTCAGTCCCGTCTTAATTTGGGACGTAAAAGAACCACTGAGGACGACAAGCACCCTGGCAGTGACCACCCTCAGTGCCAGCGCGGACATGTTGGTGTAAATGTTCTGAAAAAGACTGACTAGTTCAACGAGACCTCGTAAGATCATATAACATTGTAACCACAATATACAGAATTGTCAGTTAATAGAACCCTGCTGAGTGCTGGAAATAACTAGAAACGAAATTGGTTTAATTGTGTGTTTTAAAGCGGAACTCCACTTTGTCCACTGGGTGGGGATAGACTGCCCTTGAGACAAGAGCTCATGTCATGTTCTGTCCTTATTCTGTCACTTCCATAGAATCACTGCTTCCTCTACTCTCCTATCTCTAGCTCCCCCACTCCCACCCCAATCCTACACCCACCACCCCTCCTAATTGAACAAAGATCACAAAGATCACCACCCCACCCAATTGAACAAAGCCCACCACCCCTCCTAACTGAACAAAGCCTTCCACCCCCTCCTAGTTGAACAAAGCTCACTACCCCACCTAATCGAACAAAGCTCAACACCCCACCTAACTGAACAAAGCTCACAATATGCTCCTAATTGAACAAAGCTCAAAACCCCTCCTAACTGAACAAAGCTCAACACCACACCTAATTGAACAAAGCCAGCACCCTTCCTAATTGAACAAAGTTCAACACCCCTCTTAATTAACTGAACAAAGTTTAACACCCCACCTAACTGAACAAAGCTCAACACCCCACCTAATTGAACAAAGCTCGCAATACGCTCCTCATTGAACAAAGCTCACCACCCCTCCTAATTGAACAAAGCTCACCACCTCACCTAATTGAACAAAGCTCATCACCCCTCCTAATTGAACAAAGCTCACCACCCCACCTAATTGAACAAAGCTCAATGAACAAAGCTCACCACCCCTCCTAATTGAACAAAGCTCACCACCCCACCAAAATGAACAAAGCTCAACACCCCACCTAATTGAACAAAGCTCACAATACGCTCCTCATTGAACAAAGCTCACCACCCCACCTAATTGAACAAAGCTCACCACCCCACCTAAATGAACAAAGCTCACCACCCCTCCTAATTGAACCAAGGTCACCACCCAACCTAAATGAACAAAGCTCACCACCCCGCCTAACTGAACAAAGCTCAACACCCCACCTAATTGAACAAGACTCACCACCCCTCCTAATTGAACAAAGTTCTCTACTCAACTTGCACTACTCTCAAATGTCTACACCTACAGTCTGTCTGTCCTTGTGTCCATGTCCCCAGTAGCACACTGTCACTGGCATTCACTTTCACACAAAAGAAACACTGCATTTTTCATGACAATTCAACCGAAACACAACTACCTTGTACTTTCGTCCACAGTAACACCTAATGACAACATGCACACATACACTCAAACTTAATCTTATTACTAACTTTCTGTCTGCGTTCTATTTCCGCTCGTACAGCTTTTTGTTCTTCTACCAAGCGACGGAGTTCGGCATCTTCATGTTGCGATAGTTGTTTTTCGACTAATGCCATCTGCCTGAAAACCAATCATTGCCTTTTAAAATCACCCCTCAAGTTTAGTTTGTTACTTGTTTTGTTTCTGATTCAGTTTGCGAAAAACCACAACTCAACCTAATAAGTACTACGACATGTTTGTTAATATTTTTACATGGTTTTGATTAAACATTAATAATAATAAAACTATTTTTCTAATTCCTGCATGGCGAATCGATGCGCTGTACAAGACATATAATAATTATATCAATAAATATAAATTATATAAATTAATATAAATCAAATCAAATTTTGGTTTAAGATGTACACTAGTAAATCTTTGTATGTAAATTATAGAAATCATATACATCAATTAAAAATAAATTAAACACAGTTTTAAAGATGCATAGTACTAAATCTCTGTAAATTATATAAATTGATGTAAAATTAAAACGTTTACTAAATCTGTGTATGTAAATTATCTATACATTAATATAAAACATAAACACTGATTAAAACGTATATAACAAATATAACATTAGATAAACAACTAACTTTAATTGATGCTGGTTCCAACATTTTACGAATTTAAAATATAGCATAATCGTAACATTGTACTTTGTATTGTCCCACAACAACGTTACACTTTACAAATATAACAAAAACATGACAAATTGTTTTTTGAAGGGAGGGAGGGAAAGGGGAGTGAGAAAGAAGAGGAGTGGTGGGGAAATAGTGGGAGAAATTTATGAAGAGGACTGAACGATAAAAAGAGTGTTAGAGAGAGGCAGAGTGAAAAGATGGGAAGAGGAGATGGGGCAGGGTGGAGGAGAATGTGTGAGGAAGGGGAGAGAGAGGGTGGGACAGATATATAGATTGGTAGAGAGACAGAGGCAGAGAGAGCAAGAGAAGAGAGAGCAAGAGAAGAGAGAGAACGAGCGAGATAAGAGAGAGAGGGGAGACACAGACAGAGAGAGATGAGAGAGATATGGAGAGAGAGAGAGAGGGGAAAGGAACGTGGGTTTCAGGTGGGGAGAAAGGGAGGGAGGGAGGGGGAAAGGAGGGAGGGAGGAAGAGAGGGACAGAGAGAGAGAGTGAGGTAATAGAGAGAGGAGAGAGAGATGGAGAGAGAGAGGGGAAAGGAATGTGGGTATCTGGTAGGGAGATAAGGAGGGAGGGAGGAAAGAAGGGAGGGAGAGAGGGACAGAGAGAGAGAGAGAGGAGAGAGAGAGAGAAGGAGAGAAAGAGGGAGAATGGAGAGAGAGGGGAGAATGGAGAGAGAGAGCTTACATGTCAAAGTCAGTTCCCTGCAGTCTGTCCGCCTCCCGTCTGATCATCTCAGCCCGCTTGTCAGCCTCCTCCCTCTCCCGGATCAGTCGGTTCATCTCGTCCACCTCCGCCTGCAACGTCCACTCACTGGTCAGTGTCCACTCACTGGTCAGTGTCCATTCACTGGTCAGTGTCCACTCACTGGTCAGTGTCCATTCAATGGTCAGTGTCCACTCACTGGTCAGTGTCCACTCAATGGTCAGTGTCCACTCACTGGTCAGTGTACACTAACTGGTCAGTGTACACTCACTGGTCAGTGTACACTCACTGGTCAGTGTCCACTCACTGGTCAATGTACACTCACTGGTCAGTGTACACTCACTGGTCAGTGTACACACACTGGTCAGTGTATACTCACTGGTCAGTGTACACTCACTGGTCAGTGTATACATACTGGTCAGTGTACACATAATGGTCAGTGCACATTCACTGGTCAGTGTACACTCACTGGTCAATGTACATTCACTGGTCAGTGTCCACTCACTGGTCAGTGTACATCACTGGTCAGTGTACACTCACTGGTCAATGTACATTCACTGGTCAGTGTCCACTCACTGGTCAGTGTCCACTCACTGGTCAGTGTACACACACTGATCAATATACACTCACTGGTCAGTGTACACTCACTGGTCAATGTACACTCACTGGTCAGTGTCCACTCACTGGTCAGTGTACACACACTGGTCAGTGTACACTTACTGGTCAGTGTACACACACTGATCAATATACACTCACTGATCAATGTACACTCACTGGTCAATGTACACTCACTGGTCAGTGTCCACTCACTGGTCAGTGTACACTCACTGGTCAGTGTACACTCACTGGTCAGTGTACACACACTGGTCAGTGTACACTCACTGGTCAATGTACATCAATATTTTGTTTGCAATTTACAGTTTGCAGATGCATCATTCAAATTTGAAATAAAATTATTACTATATAAATATATATGTTCATATATATTCATATATATATATTATATGATATATATATGTGTATATATATATATATATATTATGTATATATATATATATACATAATATATATGTGTGTAAATATATATTATATATATATGTATATATATATGTACATATATATATATATATATATATATATATATATATATATATATATATAATTATATATATATAATTATATATATATATATATATATTATACATATATATATACATATATATATATGTAAATATATTATGTATATATATGTATATATATATATATATACATATATATAATTATATATATATATATATATACATAATATATTTACATATATCTATATGTATATATATGTACACATATATATGTATACATATATATATATATATATATATATATATATATATATATATATATATATATATATATATATATATATGTACACATATATATGAATACATATATATATATATGTGTATATGTATATATATATATATATATATATATATATATATATATATATATACACATATAAAGTAAGTAATGTTTGTAAACACTCCCTAAAACTTGTCTACTCTATGGTTAGTTTAAATCCTGTTGCATCTTAATAGTTAATGCCTTGAGTGTGCAACTAATTATGCTCTAATATTATATCTAACCCTGTTCTTGTTAACATATCCTAACCTTTTCAATACCTGAGACACTATCCTGAAGACAGTTTGGTAACACAATCTACAAGTCATTACCATCATTCACCATTTGTCACCCATCAAATACAAGTTACCATTCACCATTGCTTATAATATAAAAGTCTCAATACTTAACACCAGTAAACGTGATTCTTAACTCACTATGTATGAACTCTACCCTTCTGTTGTACTTATCATCAAATATCTACCATCCGCCATCATCACTAACAGCCAAGCTAAACATACATGATTCATCAATTACCATCCACCATTTACCATTTACAAGCGTCTACCATGCATAAGCACCATGGACCCACCGCGCCCAGTCTTCTACAAGCATCACACCATGCAGTATTTAAGTTCCACCATTTTCCTTTTCATGCCTTTTTCCTCCACTTAAGAATCCTCTTTTCATATTCCCATTGTGCACTTTTATTTTCAGCACCGTTTTAACAAACCAATTTTACATTACAGCGACAATATATCACTACCAAACATGGGCTGGTTCCTCCTGTAAAAACTGCTAACGTTAAACACGTTTTGGAACTCTGTAAACATTCCAAATGTTCAAAAATGCCAAAACACCAAAACAGTTTTAGAAAACCACAATCTCTTGACATATGGAACCTGAATATTGCATGAAATATGTGGGCAGTAACAGTACCAGAGCTGTGTGCAACATTTTCCAGCATCAACTGGACGTACAAGCGAAGCATAATAAACCCAAAATTACAAACCTGTCGCTTCGCCTGTTTAAGGAAAGTTTTAAATGTTAGCTCACAGAAATCACGCAATTGTAACACATCTTAAATTTTAGTACACAGCTTTGTATATACAGATGATTATTTTAGGAACAGGAAATGTGAAATGAGCGTAAGTTTGTAGGAGCATCGGATAAGTGAGGACATTTTGAAAGAAGCCGATTTGAAGAGCATCACTATGAGGAGTAGAAGGCTGGGTAGTTGAGTCACATGAAGAGAAAGAAAGAAAAGGCAGTTCTCCTTACAATCAAACTTTATATCATCAAGATTTGACATAATAAAAAATTTCTTAAAATATAAGTTTATATCTTCAAGTATTAACTTAGTAAAACATTTCCTGACACACTTCTTTCTCACATTCCTTACAATATAAGTTTATATCCTCAAGTATTAACTTAGTAAAACATCTCCTGACACACCTCTTTCTCACATTCCTTACAATATACGTTTATATCCTCAAGTATTAACTTAGTAAAACATTTCCTGATACACCTCTTTCTCACATTCCTTACAATATAAGTTTATATCTTCAAGTATTAACTTAGTAAAACATTTCCTGACACACCTCTTTCTCACATTCCTTACAATATAAGTTTACATCTTCAAGTATTAACTTAGTAAAACATTTCCTGATACACCTCTTTCTCACATTCCTTACAATATAAGTTTACATCTTCAAGTATTAACTTAGTAAAACATTTCCTGATACACCTCTTTCTCACATTCCTTACAATATAAGTTTACATCTTCAAGTATTAACTTAGTAAAACATTTCCTGATACACCTCTTTCTCACATTCCTTACAATATAAGTTTACATCTTCAAGTATTAACTTAGTAAAACATTTCCTGACACACCTCTTTCTCACATTCCTTACAATATAAGTTTACATCTTCAAGTATTAACTTAGTAAAACATTTCCTGATAATCCTGTTTCTCACATTCCTTACAATATAAGTTTACAACTTCAAGTATTAACTTAGTAAAACATTTCCTGATACACCTCTTTCTCACATTCTTTACAATATAAGTTTATATCTTCAAGTATTAAGTTAGTAAAACATTTCCTGATACACCTCTTTCTCACATTCCTTACAATATAAGTTTATATCTTCAAGTATTAACTTAGTAAAACATTTCCTGACACACCTCTTTCTCACATTCCTTACAATATAAGTTTATATCTTCAAGGTTTAACTTAGTAAAACATTCCCTGACACACTTGTTTCTTATATTCCTTACAATATAAGTTTATATCTTCAAGGTTTGACTTAGTAAAACATTTCCTGACACACCTCTTTCTCACATTCCTTACAATATAAGTTTATATCCTCAAGTATTAACTTAGTAAAACATTTCCTGACACACATATTTCTCACATTCCTTACAATATAAGTTTATATCCTCAAGTATTAACTTAGTAAAACATTTCCTGACACACCTCTTTCTCACATTCCTTACAATATAAGTTTATATCCTCAAGTATTAACTTAGTAAAACATTTCCTGACACACCTATTTCTCACATTCCTTACAATATAAGTTTATATCCTCAAGTATTAACTTAGTAAAACATTTCCTGACACACCTATTTCTCACATTCCTTACAATATAAGTTTATATCCTCAAGTATTAACTTAGTAAAACATTTCCTGACACACCTATTTCTCACATTCCTTACAATATAAGTTTATATCCTCAAGTATTAACTTAGTAAAACATTTCCTGATACACCTCTTTCTCACATCTTCAAAGATTAAAAGCTGCCATGGAGATGAAGTTAGAGAGAAACTCAGCTAATCGGTCGTTTTATGCCCATGTTGAGACAGCAAGATCACTTCTGTGAGGAAAGATTTAAAGGCATGGCAGATGGAGGAAGACTGGGCCCACAACGGGAAGAAGGGGAAGAGACAACAAAAGCCTCCAAAGGGAAAAGGCAGGGAAGAGTGACAAAAGTGTGAAATTATTTCATTAAACATTTTACAACATAACGTCTCACTCAGTGATTCAAACATCTGCTTTGTAATCTCTTTAGCATAAAATCAGATATATTCAAAGATAGTAACTAATTTACTATGACAAAAGCATTTATAAATGTATTAAAACACCATCTGATAAACCGTATACATGAACCAGGGACATGTATGGCAGACACTGTTACATGTACTTAGATAAACAAATTATATATTTGAACAAGTAATGGTATATCTTTTAGTGCAAAGTGATCATGCCCATTATATAATTATTATGGGCTACACAAACAAGGAAGGTTACAAGATGGCGTCTTTCCAGATGGAAGACGGCTGTTATCTGCAGATTACCTTCATCTGTAATTCAGCCAATCGGTCTGCATCTCTCTGGATTGCCAGCATCGCTTCATATTTATGCTCCTAAAGCAACACACAGCCACAACAACAATAAAACATGTTTGAACTGGCTCCAGTCATGAGTTTATGGCCAAAGGATGTTTTGTTAAGTGACAAAACGGTTACTCCAGACTGAAATGTTTAAGGATAATTTTCATGCAAGTACATACAATTCCACATAATGTGAATGTGGATAACAAATAATTAAACATATCTGCAGTATGAAAGATTTTCTTAGCAACATAACTTTTGTAACAGACAAATATCATCATTATGTACAGAATATGGTCTTGGTAAACGTGTTGGTTAATTTTGGTAACCAACTTTATTTCAATGTAAATGTCCAACATGATTCGTTATGACACCACCCTTCACGAGATAACCCCTAATGAAATTACCCCTTAATGGGAATCCCCTATGACCACTGCTTAACAGACTACCGTTTTGATTAGTTAATTCCGTATTTTACTTTTGAGGTCATTAGTTAGTTTCGTATTTTATTTCTGAGGTCACTAGTTAGTTTCATATTTTATTTCTGATATTAGTTAGTTTCGTATTTTACTTCTGAGATTAGTTAGTTTCGTATTTTATTTCTGAAATTAGTTAGTTTCGTATTTTATTTCTCATGTTGTTAATTAGTTTCGTATTTACTGCTGACTTAACTAGCTACACAATTCCAACGATTCCATCCTCACCTCCTCCTCCTTCATCCTGGTTATCTCCTCCATCCTCTTCCTCCTCCCCTCCTCCTCCGCATCCCTCTTCCTCTGCTCCGCACTCGCGATATTCCGGAGCATCTCTGCCTCCTTTTGTCTCGCCGCCTCCTGTAGCTCCTGAGCTTCACTCCTTCTCCGAGCTGCTGCTTCCTTCTTTCGTTCTGCCTCTGCCCTTCGTTTCTCCTCCCTCTCCTCCTTAGCCGCCGTCCGTGTTGCCTCCTTCGCTGCCTTCTCGGCCTCCTTTGCTTCCGCCAATCGCCTCGCCTCCGCCTGTTTCTCCTGTATCCGCTGATGACAAACAGGTTTGTTGATTAGTTTCGTATTTTATGTTATTTATTAGTTTCGTATTTTACGTTGTTTATTAGTTTCATATTTTATATTATTTATTATTTTCATATTTTATGTTATTTATTACTTTCATATTTTATGTTATTTATCAGTTTTGTATATTATCTATGTTACCAATATTTCATATTTTATTCCATTTATTTACTAATTGTTTATTTTATATCTGTTATTTATTAGTTTTGTGTTTTATTGGTTTGTTAATGGTTTCTTATTTTCTTATTTATTAGTTTCAGATTTTATTTCTGTTATTGGTTAGTTTCATATTATATTAATAAAATACTTAATAAAGCATTTCCTGACACACCTCTTTCTGACATTCCTTAAAATATAAGTTTATATCTTCAAGTATTAACTTATTAAAACATTTCCTGACACAACCGTTTCTCATATTCCTTACAATATAAGTTTATATCTTCAAGTATTAACTTAGTAAAGCATTTCCTGACACACCCGTTTATAATATTCCTTACAATATATGTTTATATCTTCAAGTATTAACTTAGTAAAGCATTTCCTCACACACCCGTTTCTCATATTCCTTACAATATATGTTTATATCTTCAAGGACTAACTTAGTAAGACATTTCCTGACACACTTGTTTCTCATATTCCTTACAATATATGTTTATATCTTCAAGTATTAACTTAGTAAAACATTTCCTGACACACCTCTTTCTCACATTCCTTAAGATATAAGTTTATATCTTCAAGGATTAACTTAGTAAAACATTTCCTGACACACCTCTTTCTATATCTTCAAGGATTGACATAGTAAAACATTTCCTGACACACCTCTTTCTCACATTCCTTACAATATAAGTTTATATATCTTCAAGGATTGACATAATAAAACATTTCCTGACACACCTCTTTCTCACATTCCTTACAATATAAGTTTATAATTATCTTCAAGTATTAACTTAATAAAACATTTCCTGACACACCTCTTTCTCACATTCCTTACAATATAAGTTAATATCTTCTGACACACTTGTTTCTCACATTCCTTACAATATAAGTTTATATCTTCAAGGATTAACTTAGCAAACATTTCCTGACACACCTCTTTCTCACATTCCTTACAATATAAGTTTATATCTTCAAGGTTTAACTTAGTAAAACATTCCCTGACACACTTGTTTCTTATATTCCTTACAATATAAGTTTATATCTTCAAGGATTGACTTAGTAAAACATTTCCTGACCACCTCTTTCTCACATTCCTTACAATATAAGTTTATATCTTCAAGGATTAACATAGTAAAACATTTCCTGACACACCTCTTATGCTCCTTACAATCAAATTTTATATCTTCAAGGATTATAACATAGTAAAACATTTCCTGACACAGCTCTTATGCTCCTTACAATCAAATTTTATATCTTCAAGGATTATAACATAGTAAAACATTTCCTGACACACCTCTTATGCTCCTTACAATCAAATTTTATATCTTCAAGGATTATAACATAGTAAAACATTTCCTGACACACCTCTTATGCTCCTTACAATCAAATTTTATATCTTCAAGGATTATAACATAGTAAAACATTTCCTGACACACCTCTTATGCTCCTTACAATCAAATTTTATATCTTCAAGGATTATAACATAGTAAAACATTTCCTGACACACCTCTTTCTCTTCAGCCAATTTCGCCTTTGCATCCTCACTCTCTTTGGTCTGCCGCTCCAACTCTTCCGCTTGCTCCAGAGCTAGCTGCCAAAACACAGGTCAAAGGTTGTGTCAACAATCTATATATTTACATATCTACATATATATGATGTGCTTAATTTTTAGACGTTTTTTTTTTACACAAAAAGTCCAGATAGTTCCATTCTTGAGATTCAAAAAACCCATATGAGAAATTGTTATACAACGGAGCAAGTCAGAAACCATGAAAAAAATGGAATGCAGAGAGTATCAACATTTTAGATACAAGATTCTGTTACACATGTATTTGGCTATGGCTTTTAGGTAAAAATAAATCATGTATATCTCACTACGTGGTGTAGTCATCACACGCTACCTGTTTCTCCACCTTCCGAGCTTCGCGCAGAGCTTCCTTCTCAGCAACGATACTCATCCTTTTCTGCCTTGTTTCCTCGTTCTTCCGTGTCTTCTTAATCACCTTCTTTTTGACAAACTTCTCAAAAGCCCCTCTCTTTCCAGTTTCCGTGGCCTGCAAGAAATAAAAAAAATCTATATGAGAACTGATAAAAATGGCGTCTCCAGTGAGGACTGTGTAGTGTGACCAGCTATCGGTGTTTAAGCCAAAGAATGTCGGATAAATCCATCCAGTGTGAGGGCCATAAGATTCTTCTTCTTCTTCAATATACTGGACTGGGCCCTTTCCAGGCATTAAAATTCCAATCGAAGCCTGTGCACTTGTGTGTGTGTGTGTGTGCACTTGTGTGTGTGTGTGCGTGTGCGTGTGCGTGTGCGTGTGCGTGTGCGTGTGCGTGTGCGTGTGCGTGTGCGTGTGCTCTCTTAAAACAGTTAATATAAAAACAAAATTTATATTAAAACGTTAATAAAGTTATTCTATGAACCTCTGGTGATTTAAAAAATTATTATTATGATGTACATAGTCTTATGAAGAAATTAATGCAGATGTTAAGGCCCGAAAGCCAGTTCTGAAAGCCTCTGGGCATGTGGTGGCTGATAGGCTTGTGGGGAGCCTATTCCACTGTCTAAGGGTTGCATGAAAAAATGAATGGTAAATGGCTGGGTGGTCTGCCCGTGCATGTCGAAAACGCTGGGCTCCCCGCGTTCTGGGGTCACTCCGTTGGAAGTACTGGTCTAAGGTGATGTCAACATGACTGGTGTTGATTTTGTGAAGGAGACTTAGGCGGTTGTTCTTCTTCCTCGTTTCCAGGCTTTCTCAGTGTAGATTGGGGTCATTCATCCCCACGTGGCAGACAGATATTAGCTTCTGGCTCAGTCATCTTGCCCGATCACTTTGCAAAATGCAGCATTTATACTCAGCCAACATACTCCAGGAAGTAATTATATTCACACACAACAAATACTACTCAGCCACCCACAAGAATTGTTGACTGGGTAATTAATTATAAAAAAGATTATTGGTTTTCCCGGAGTTGAGGGCTCTGTCTTAGAACTGGGGCAGAGGTGGGGTGGATGTCTGCACTGTTCTCACAGGTGAAACACCCTCAACCTACAAAGTCAAATTCTAGTTTGATTCAGATGACTTCCATGATATTATGCCGTGGTGGGTATCTGCCAGGGTCTGTAACTCTGTATGTGGTTCCCACCCCTGGCTTGTGAGGATGGGACGATTTGTCAATCGGGTACTTTGTTTCCAGGTCACCAGTCAACATGGAGGTTTTTTTTTTTATTGAATTGAAATTAATTTTAACAACAACAACAACAACTACTACTACATTTTAAATACAGTGCATACAATACATTTATTTGTTGAAAAAAGGGTAAAAGAAGTACAATACTTATCATGTTTACCCTTATAATTGCTTAATTTCATACATAAAACATCTGAACAGTGCAATAGAACGTGCGACAACACTATTTACATGTGTAACCATACGACATTTAAATAAAAAAGACATTGTGACATTTATTGAAGAAAAAAACTTTTATAATAATAAACAATGTAAATGTTTAATTTTGTTATCTACTTTATGTTCGCAAAATGGTCTGGGACTCTAACACATAACTATTCAACAGTCTATCTGTATAAATGTTTTTGAAATGATGAATATTTTTACAACTAATCAGTGATTTATCGAGGGAGTTCCAAAGTTTAACTCCAGTAACAGAAATACGCATACTTTTTAAGTTAGTATGTACATGGATTTGCTTGAACTTACATTTATGTCCAGCTAAGGAGACACAATACATCACAACATTGGTCAGGGCCTAACTTTATTATGTATCTGCGAAAACAATACAAATTATATTTTCAACAACGACTCATTCTATAAAGAACACTGAGTTGGGGTAATTAAATAAATACAACTCACCTGTGCTCCTTCAGTTACATCCTTTGCTACGTCAAACAGTGACGTAACTTCTGTTGTTTTCTTTGCCCCTGCAAACATTACGAAAATTGTCATTCGAACTGTCAAAACTGCAATGACTTCAATACAAACTACACCCGTGTGTTGCCTCAGATTTTGGCGGAATAATTTGAATCAAACTGGCACAAGAGAAAAGTGAAGGAGGCCATATACATAAAACAGAGAGCCCCTACCATGAACAGAGTCCAGGGATACCATCTGCCTGCCATCTACAATCAAATTATCCCACCGAAATCTGAGGCAACACACGTGACACCAGTACATGAACAAGGTCCGTAGCTGACGGATTGAAACGTCGTACTCATCTTCGACATTAAGCTCCAAAGTAAGTTAAATTATCTACAGTCAACAGAAGGGTCTAGGCGTATGAGACAGTGGAGGTTGAGCTCAGACATGGATACATACTACAGCCTTTCAGAGTCCTCTTTCTCCGACCAAAGTGGTCGGATTAGAGAGGTTCCACTATAATGATGTTGTCATTATTACTAAGTGTACTACATGAGAAGATATCAGTCCATTTGCTTCTCCACTCACCGTCTACCATAGATGGTGTCTCAGTAGCTATGTCCATCACGTCTGCAAGGTCGTGGGTCTTCAACATGGCTTCTTGTATGGAGGCCTGCCATTACACACACTGTAGGTTAAAACTGGTGTTTCTGGGGAGTGCTTGAATGTGATTGTGTGCATGCGTGCATGTGAGCATTTTTGCGCACGCACGCACGTATGTGTGCTTGTGTGTGTATGTATGAATTATGTATCAGCTTGCAAATGTGTGTGTGTGTGTGTTTATGTGTGTGCATGTGTGGGTGTGTGCATTTGTGTGCGGCTGTACATGTATGCATCATATATCTGCATGCAAGTGTGTGTGTGTGTGTGTGTGTGTGTGTGTGTGTGTGTGTGTTTGTGTGTTTGTTTGTGTGTATGTGCATGCAGGCTTGTGCATGTGCATATGTGTGTATTGTGTATGTATATATGTATGTATATATGTATGTATGTATGTATGTATGTATGTATGTATGTGTGTATGTGTGTGTGTGAGTGTGTGTGTGTGTGTGTGTGTAGTTGTGTGCCTGTGAGTGTGTGTGTGTGTGTGCGTGCGTGCGTGCGTACGTGTGTGCGTGTGTGCATGTGTGTGTATAATAACTGTAATATCAATGTACACTTTACATAGACACAGGAACAAGAAGCATTGGGCCCAGTATTGGGGGCAGGAGCTGGTTGCAGATAATAAAATAATTGCATGCATTCATGTGTTAATGCATGGACGCATGTGTGCAAATGTGTTATGTGTGGATTAGGACATATGTAGTTAAGTGTGTCTTTGAGTGGATGAGTGTTGGTATGTATGCATGCACACATGTCTGTGTCCACATGGACTAAATTGACACGAACAAGTTAATTAGATGTTAAATATGTCCATAACTATTCAGTCTCCGACATGGTCTCAGACAATAGCTATGCAGGGAAGATGACAGGATTCATTGAGCCAAAATAAGACAAACATAGAAGACATACATGTAGCAGCTGGATCTGTCACACAGAGAGTCAATTAAACACCACAGCTCACCTTTGACCCCAATGCGTCATCTCCCTGTCCTTTCTGACTCCCACCAATGGCAGATGTTTTGTTGACTTCTGACACCAACTTTGTAGCACGCCCCACTTCTGACACCATTTCGCCATCCTGCCTTTCGCTCGATTTCAACTGTTCCCCTACATCCAAACCAACCCCAGTCACTTGATTATCGGGCTTGGTTTTTGCCGATTTCAAAACAATTCCCACAGCTTCATGACCTTGGGATGACCTTGCATTTTTCTTTCCAACACTTTCTCGCCGCGCCACCGATTTTGACCTACTTCGCCGTCTCTCCAGCGCCCCCTTGTGGCCACGAGTGGAAGGTGATTCTGAATCAGCCATTTTTTCTGTGAGGTCACTCTTTGTCTTCGAGCTGCTTCCACCGGAATGGTGAGACCGCAAGCTGGCAACAGAACTCCGCCTAGTGGCAGGCATGGGAACTGATGGAGGATGGGGAGGTCGGGCGAGTAAGTCTGGTGCCACGGCTGTCGTGGATGGAGGGTGGGGCTGTATCCCCGATGAAATCCCAGACTTTGACAGCCAACTTTTCTCCGATTTTTGTTGACCTACATGTGTAAACATAATTCAGTGTTACTAATTCACTTTTCCTTTCATCAACAAACATTCCCGCATGTCTGTGTAGTTAATGTAATTTTTATATGCTTTACCTGCCATTTTAACGTTTCTGACAATTGTAAATAGTGCTACCCTCTTGTGATCATTGCAGCAAGTGTCCAAACTTGCAGATATGTCATAATAGAGGGTAAAAAACACACAATCCAGTTTATGTAAAAATGTAGATATGTCATTATGGTTGTTGGGTGTATATGTTCTTAACAGGAAGTTTTTTCTATGTTAAGAAAGTGTTTAAAGATAGTCTTTTATTAGACATTTTAATTAATTCAAATTGTTCTGACATGATGGGCATTGTTTTAGAATGTTTTCTTTTTATTGTTATACATTTTAAAATCAGTGTTTAATTTATATAAACTTTTTTTTAATAAATTGACATACACAGTTTTAACATTGTATGTCTTAAAACCATTAATTTGTTTTATATTAATTAATATAATTTTCATACCTCATTTTATTATTGTGCATTTTAAAACCAATGTTTATATATATTATATATATATATATATATATATATATATATATATATATATATATATATATATATATATATATATATATGTCAATTATATAAATATAAGTTAATATCAATTAAACACTGATTTTAAATAATATAAATATATACATATATCTATATATATATTTATATAAGTTATATAGTCTATCTATTTAATAATATACATTTATTATATTGACTGTTCAACACATATACATCGATCCGGCATGCAGGAATTAGCACTACAGTAACATCTAATAATTATTATAAACAGAATGAACACACTAAATAAATCTGTGAAAGTTGGCAACAGCCATTGGAATGAAGTCTGTAACTTACCCATCTTGTCAACGTCTCCCTTGGCTGACACAGTCACTGCCGATGAGACATCAGAACTGAGATGCCCTGTCACCTCGACCTTGATCACATTCAGGGTGTCAGCGTCACCTGTGAAATCAATTTTGTAGTTCATGAAAACAGCTTTTTTCCATTTCTTTATATGACGTACATCTGTCTTTACCAGGGTTAATCCCGAGGTGGAATTATGGGACCAATAGATGTTGGTCTCTTCCAAAAGACACCCACCAATGGGAAGAAAAATTGGCCTGTGCATTGTGTGCTCTGTTGCCTAGCAACACGTCTGTCAAGCTATTCAAAATGGCTGCCAAACGTACAAAGCATTTGGATATTGCTATGTATATCTTGTTGAAATTCTGACCCAAGAGATTTTCTTTATAACAGACACACACAGATGATTTTTGAAGTGACGACTGTATGCTGGCATGTTTGAATAAATTAGCAGCCACAATTAGTAATGCAATTCATTACTGTTATCAACATCGCTGGCAAAAACAAAGCTCGACAGATCTCACACACATAATTCTGATTGCCACGCAAGTAAACAGCATCAGAGTGGATCGATCAATTGGCCAAGTTTTCAAATGGCCATAGATGTTCCCAAATTGAATGTTGTGTTCTTCCACTTAGCTGCATGTATGCCTCCACCCCTCACCTCGCTAACCCCACCCCTCATGTCCCTAACCCCACCCCTCACCTCACTAACCCCACCCCTCACCTTGCTAACCCCACCCCTCACCTCATTAAAAAAGGCAAGTTCTTATATAGCGCAGTATCCAGTCCTCAGGACCTTTCAAAGTGCTTTACACTTTACTTCCCTGACAGACCTGTTCACTCAGACACCATCTCGGCTTCTCTGGGAAGCATCCAGCCATATGCTACAATTAATCCGCGAAGGTTGCTCGTACACATATCCACCACTGTCTGTAGCCAGGTACTCATTTATACAGCTGAGTGAACTGGAGCAATGTAGAGTGAAACACTTGCCCAAGGTTTTAACACCGCAGCACAGGATTCGAACCCGGGTTCTTGTAGTCGAGAGTCCAAAGCTCTACCCCTGAGCCACTGTGCTCTATTTTGAATGTCGCTGAGATACAGGATATCAACTTACCTCTGACGCTGCCATCAGATGACAGTGATGCTGACGCAAGCTGACATGGTGACGTTTCATGAGCAAACCACGTCCCTCCATTCACCTGGAACGAACCTGTAAAAACACCAACATCAATCTCCTGACGTGTTTTATATAACACAACAGAAATTTTCATTTTACTCTGGTTATTTATTTTATTATTTATTACAATTTCATACAATTACAATCCATAGGTCATATGACAGTAATAATCCCATTATCTATAATATCCGAACATCTTTAATATGTACTATTTATCAACTATTTTATTATTTATTTTTTAATTGTAATATAATTAACTATTATTTATTTTTAATATCTACTATTTTTAATATCTACTATTTATCAACTATTTTATTATTTATTTATTTATTTTTAAATTGTAATATAATTAACTAATATAAATTTTAGTATTGTTAAGACTAATATTATTTATTTCTGTTGAACATTTTTACTGATATACGACTACTAATTTTACAACTACGTCTTTATTTTTTATTTTAAGGATATCTGTATATTCATGTACAGTGTAATGCGCCTCTGAACGGTTTTATTGCTGGCGTAAGACCACCTAAAGGTGCACGTCCGCCATTCCCCGACCGCAGGGTACCCTATAAAATCAGCATTATGCAGGATGTCTGAATTTCTGTGAGCACATAAATTATGTATAGTGTGGATTGATTATAATTGACGTTTTTGTGCAGCGTGACATCAGAGCTGTCAAATCATGACAGCTGTCATTCGGTGCATTTCTGCGTATAGGGCGTGTAAGTCTCGCGCGCGAAAACGAGGCTGGGGGCAGTTGGGGGCAGGAGGTCCATATTCTCCATGTTAACGTATAGGACTTCGTTTTGTTTTTGGTTGTAATAATCGAATTGTTCCAGTCTAACAATTTCAGTTATACAGTCCGAAAGATTATTACAAGCAAAAGCAGTGGAACACTTTGCCAGTGACAATGATCACGGAAATCATGAATTTTAACCGATTATAATGGTGGTTGCCATGGCAACAGCGGCAAGTACTTGCGTTTGGCGATCTTGACTAATAATGAAAAGTGCCATTTTTCGCACAGTACAACCTGTTTGGAACAAACGTATACATGTGTTATGATTATGTGCATTTAGACAATTTGTCAGATATAAGTGCTTATCGAAACCACAACGTACAGGTATGTAAAATGCAAAATCCGTCAAAAAACACATACGGCTAAAATTTGTGGGGAGTATCTATTATCTGCACTACATAAATCGCTATGTCTATGATAGTGTGGTAAACTCAATATTAAATCGGACATTTAAGATAAGAAAGGTATAACACAAGATATTTATGTCCTGATTTTCCTAATATTCATCAGTCGGAAGTTACAACTGTCATCCATCGAATATTATTCTAATGACCAGTCCCCAAATCAGCTCCAATCGCGCGGAGTCTCGCCGTGTATCGTGACATACTTACGGGCCCTATTAATACATTTGTCATTTTGCTTGGTGATGTAATCAGGGGCAATCCGTGGGTGGTTCAAGCAGAAATGGAGGGGTGTAAGGTTTTAAAGAAGTTTGTGGGAGCCTGAGGTATTAAAAGTTCACGTATTTTTCACTGAACCTCTGTCTATGGAGGGTAAATAGGCTGTGAAATTGTCAATAACAGAGCTGATCAAGATTAATAGGAAATGAAGGAAACGTTATAATGGTCGCCTATGGAAAATGCCAATGTGGTCTGAGTCCTGCTGGAGATATGGCGTAGACAAATACTGTTATTTATTATTATATATATTATTTATCCTTTCTCTGGATCTCTTCACGTTTGAAATCAGCATCTGAATTGTCGAAACGTTGGATCTTACCTCCGTAGACTGGCACTAGGGGTTGGGCCGCATCCCCTGCATCGATATGTACGCCACCTGGTGTTGACCTATATAAGAGCAGTGAAATGTATTATTACAATAAATATTTTTCCGACAAAACAATTACAAACACTAACTTGTCACCTGTAGACTAATATGCCTACATACAGTAATTTGTATGTAATAACTGGATAAATATCCATACTCTGGAAGCCACAGTGCTGTGATTTGCACTATTTACAGTTAGATTGTTAACTACTAGGTCCAAACAGTGGTACACGTACCACTTACCACAAGGAATGGAGCCATCATAGATGATAACGTATATAATTTTATCACTGTTATATTTAAGTCATTTTTATATTAAAAAGTGCATTAAGATTTAATTGATGTAACCTCACATTTGTTTTTATACTTAAATATCAATATGAGATATGATATTCTGCAATGGTCTTTTCTTCTCATCTTCTTTCTCTGCCATTGCTGTTTGGCCTCCAAGAACTAATTTAAGACTGTCATTCTATCTTATTTTTTTCTTATTTTTACAACAGTATCTTAACCCTTCTTTCTACCAAGTCCTGCCCATCTTCCAAGTATTTTAATCTTAGGTGTTCTTTTGTGCTAACCTCTTATCTCAAATCCTTTAATTCTATTATTTTGGTCATTTCTCACAACTGTCCACTATTCCATAAATTCCGGTTAAGCATATCACCAACACTTAAATGATATAAAAATAATTAATAGTTTTCTGCAGGGGAAATTACCTCGTTTTTTTTATTATGGTGACATATAGAAATATTGTAAAAGAGAAAATGGAGCTGGATAGGACACGCACACATTCAGGAAACCACCAGAATCAATCACCCGTCAAGCCATCACATGGAACCCCCCAGGGAAGAGGAGAAGAGGTAGGCCACGAAACACCTGGCAGACAGACACGGAAAAGAAACAAAGGAGATGGGATACACCAGGAGAGACATGGAGAGGATGGCCACGGGCAGAAAATGGTGGCGTTCCTTGGTCTATGCTCCCAGCGATCAAAAAGGCATAAGAAAGTAAGTATAGAAATACTGCGCCTTGCAAAGAATTATTATACACTTTTTTATTTGACTTAGTAACTTGATTGTAAACTGTATGACTTTTATGTACCTTTCAATGCCGTGAAGGGAGGCCATGGAGAAATCATCAGAACAGTCTGTTCTTGAGCCAGCGATCGCCTGAACTGTCGACGAAAACAGAAATCAATACATCATTCAAAATATCACACACCTCACAAACTAGACACAATGGTTTAAATTGATTCAGACTTTCTTCTTTTTCACGCAAATTTATTCGTCCAAACTTCCTCTCAATCCATCGTCGCCGACGTGTCTTATGAGTGGGGCCTCTCTCGGATAATGACATCTGTTATGACTAAACTACATCTGTCGCCATGGTTACCGTAAAACAGGATGTCATTAATCACATTCTTTCAGCAGAAACATTGACACGGCAACATATAAAGCTTGGTCGAGCGGTTGACGATATAAAACTGTGAGTTTGTTTGAAATACACGAGAGAGCAGATACATTTCTGACTGGGAAATGTGCAATGTCTCTTTCATTGACGAACGTTGTGTGAAATAAAAATTATGCAGAAATTAAACTATGAATTTTTTCTAAATCCTTTTTCACATCTTGTGAGAGGATAAAGGGACAATAGCAGATAATATGCTCCATTAATTCAGTGTCCATTTTTATTCTCTATTACAGTTACTGAATGCGTTTTAATAATTTTAAATAATTCCTGATTAAATCAATCAATAAGACCTGATTAAATCAAACTACATCCAGTTCTGAAACAATTTTTTTTCAAATAAAACAAAACAAATAATTACAACAAATAATTACTTTTGACTTGTGTAAAATTGGACAATGCTGTATTCACAATGGCCTACCTCCATCATAAGGGGGGTAAGGGTCAAGGTCACCTTGTGACCCGACCTCATTACTGCTCAAGTCAGCAGTACCACCATCATCTATGTAAGAGGCACACAACATGCAAGTCATGCATCAATCTACATGCAAATGTGGCATCTACCCTGTGGTACAACATGCAACAAATAGTTTTTGTTAAATAACAAAATTATAAAATAAACAATTAACAAAAAAAACAAAACAAAAACAAGTGCAACTTAAAAGCAACAAGTATATTATCACACAACTTAAAAGCATCATCACTCAAATTGTGACATGTCAGTTGAGAAATATACAATCAATTTATAAATTACACAGAAGAGAAGTATATGGGTACACCATGTATTCACATAAGTTTCTTACATAATCCTCTAGGATATAGCACATAATCTGTAACCCCACCAGAATTGCCATCTGGAATTAAGGTTTTAGTGAAGCATTTACCATGTGGTGTTACATTGATTAAATCGAGACTAATTAACTTGACAAATTTGCAAACGTATTTGTGCATTTGCTGTTTGCGTGTATGAAGTCATGCATGAGTGCACGATGCACGTGTAGAATGTGTATGCTTGCCTGAGAACGTATTGTTTTAAACAATCAATGGCAAACACACATACAGCACACTACTGAATGTTCAACACAAGGTTTAATAAATTGCCATGACTTAATTAATATTATACATTCAAACAAACATTATGTCTTTTTTCAGGGAAATGCAAAAACAGTAAAAACGTTAGTGCTTTAGTCCTACCAAAACCATTAAACACAACGAATATGTGCATTAAACACTAAACAACAACAACAAATTAATACAGTGTGCGAACAAAACTACACTCAAAACCCACAATTTTAAGACAGATATTCTATAATTTCAACAAGGAGCCGTGTCTATTAACAAATTCCACCACAATCCTTGACAATATGGCACATAGTGATTTTCATTGCTGATTAAAACACTTTTCTGTACAGCATCTATGTACAGCAAATTGCAGGAGCAAATTCAGATAAAGACTCGATCATTCACTGGATAAAAGAATTTTATTTATACCTCAAGTAGGTTTCCATTGGTGGCATCACGTCGACAGGATCCGTGCACGACAACAGGAAATCGCATTCCTAAACGTGCACACCAACATGCAACAATCATGCAGTGAAACTCTGCACTAAACAACCATTCCATTGTCCGATTCCAGGGTGGCCTTTTCCATGCACCGTTGGATTGCAGAGTCAACTACTGTACAGGAACAAACTACTGTTACGGGCCCTACTTTGCATCATACTTCAAAAGTTATTGCAGTGAAATTACTGAATCAGAGTTATTATCCAGTGGGATGAAACCTTGATAAGAGTATTGATATGTTTGTCACACTGGACCATCACAGAAATATTGTATATATTAGGAAAACTGGATTACGTAGTGATATAAATTAAACAAACAAGATGTCGATTCGCAGGGTACTTAACTGAATATATGTTAAGATATTTTTACAATTCCAGAACACTTCATTAAACAAAACATCATTTGTTGTCATTATAATGATGATTGACACTGTTGCAAGTGTTTTTTGTCAGCTTTCTGGTTTTTTACATTTTATTTCAAATCTCAAGTAAACTTATCAGTGTATCGCAAATTAACTTGACTTCCCTGTGTCCAAAATAACAAATATATTATAGTCCTGAGAACGTTTAATGGGAATTTTCATGGTAGCGTTGGTGTAAAACAGGAAATTTTACAATTAGTTAACTATATGAATAAGTGAGACTGACATGGGGGTGAAGTACCATACCTTGGGTGGGTTGATGCATAAATTGTCAACGTTTGTGTGAGTTATAAAAGTCTAAAAAGGATGCCAATTCCACACCAAAACTGATTCCATATCAGTATTTTGACTGAAATGTAGCATCACCGTATTAAACCGTTTACCAAAACAAAATCACCTTAATAAAAAAAATGAAATTCCACATGTTTTACATTTAAAGAAAAATAGCACAAATCCCCTTTTTGAGAAGGAAAATGTTCTGTACCCTCACAAATGTTGACAATTTCTAAGTGGCCTTTCGAAACTATGCTCTCTCCAGTTTCCGCTGAAGAGCGGCCAACAATGAATTATACTTTACCAGAAGTGGACAAAGAAGATCGCCCCGACTGATAGCTCAAACTTTCAGCTAAAGATGTCTGCATAACGGGCGTGGGACCACGAGAGGGAGGCTCCCGGGGGGTAGCGACCTCTAAATGGTAACAAAGGTCAAACATCCGGGTATACACGTGAATGCAGTAACAAGAAATATTACTTTATTAAACAAGATCATGGTAGCAAAATATATAATCACAATAGGATGTGTAAAAAGAAACATGTTTCTGACCCCATCTGTTAATTATGTACCATTGAAAAAATTATATAGTTAAAATGTATTTCAGTTCTGTTGTATGACAAAATGTCAGTTCAAAATTTGTCATTATTTTAGTTTTTTTTTAACTCATGCTTAATTTGGTTTTACATATAACATAATCTAAGATATGGCAACCATCTCCAAAGAACCATGTTTCTTTTTTACTTGGTCTCACATTGCATCGTGTGACACATTGGAGGTGGAAGCTGTGAGGTTTTACATTAGGTAATGTAAGATGGTGGCATGTATGTGCATTGCTGTGCAATGTTTTGTCTTGGTTAACCTCTATAGTTACAAATGCACATATGTTCAATGTTGCAGTTAATTTTACAGACATCTAACAGCTCCCACCTTAATTCTATGAATAAAATAATTTGCTCCATAAACAAACAAAATGGCATCAAGATTCAAGCACAACATCATATAACATAAATAATAACGTAAATGAAAATAGCAAGTAACTGTACATTAGTAGCCTAACTCACAATGCAACAAGTTGACATTGTAGTCCATGTATAAACTATTACTTCTTCTAATAATACCGGTAACTTTTACATTAATTTACGAATTCCTGAGGGAAAACATTCTTAAAGAACCATGCACTGAAAAATGTGATATTTTATGTAAACCAAAAATCCCTTGATCGCTACAAGTTATTTTATGTACACCACTGCATGGCTTCTAATTAAAAAAAGAATGTATGCCTAATTTGCCAGTAGCAGAATAACATAGCTATATTAGAATATCAGAAAGACTGTTATTGCAACTTAATTCTATCAATAGGTATTCACTGATATTGCAAGATAGTTCTATAAATAGGCACTCACTGATATTGCAACATAATTCTACAAATAGGCATTCACTGATATTGCAACATAATTATGTAAATATATTTTTGACCCTGCCCATTATACCAGAAAACTTCACTTCTGACGGTTGCTGTATGTTGCTACATAGATATAAATAATAATGTTTTATATCTATGGTTACAATCATAGCACACAACAAACATTCTTAAGAGCTCTTTCTTTTTAAACATACAAAGTATCATAATTTTATTATTCCATCACCCAAATATGGCCTAATGAAACCCAACTATTGGCATTGTTTCCCTGCATGCAATGAAAACAAGAAATTGGTGGAAAACTTTCATAAAATCCCATGAATAATGAGCAAATTAATTTAACAAATTGCATTTCATTAAAACACACCTGAGCATCCTGGATGACACATCTAGTATGGTTTATACCATATATATCACAGTTTCAAAGAATAAAAAGTACCAGACATAAACCATTAAAACTAGATGTAAACAGTTAATGTGAATGAGGGTGTTTAACTAGGGTGGAGGGTACTGGTGGCTGTAAGGCTGATGACACCGACCAAGTATTGTCTCGCCAATGTGGTAAGGGTGAATCTTCGTCGAAGTCATCATTTTCTCTCCTGAAATCCTGAGTGATGATGTTGGCGATGAAGATGGTGGCCTGCAAATTAATAATACATTTATTATTGTGCAATATAATAAATTCTTTTTAGTGTCTTAGAAGAAGAAGAAATAAGAAAGAAGAAGAGAGAATACAGACCTTCATCAACAAATGCCTGCGCAGAATCCTACACCTGAAGTGGACAGACAAGGTACCCAATACTACACTCTGGAAAATGACCTATAACTGCTAAATAAACTAATGTGTATAATTACATTAACATACTATTTCTATACAAATATATTTTGCATAAAAAACCTGCTATGCAATATTTATTTGTTATTTTATATAAGTATAATAAATATTCAATAAATATTCATAACATAATTTGGATTGGTGCAAAATACTGAGTAAATGTTATTTTCAAGGATTAACATAAAATTGTTTTATTTAATAAAACCTCAAGAAAGGTAATTTAAAAAATGTTCAAAGAAATATAAAATCTAGAATGATAGTTTGTAATAGCTGCTAGAAACTGACCTTTCTGGAGACATTGTGATTGACACACGTGACACAGGTGTTGTGTAGTGTCCTATAAATGTGTCACCATCCACTGTCACCATGTCACTAGTGGTGACAGGTGTGACAGTGTCACCAGGCCACCTGTCCTCAACCTTTGTGTCCTTGTCCTCATCAGACGTTCCTTTGTATGAGGACGTTGTACTACTGCAAACACAACAGGTGATGATGAAGTGTGTGTGTGTGTTTGTGTGCGTGTGTTTGTGTGCGCGTGTGTTTGTGTGCGCGTGTGCGCGTGCACGCGTGCGCGTGCGTGTGTGTGTGTATTTGTGTGTGTGTGTATGCGTGAATGTGTGCGCATGTGTGTGAGTGTTCTTATGTGCATACATGTGTGTATGCATGTGTGTGTATGTGTGTGTGGATGTATGTGTGTGTGCACAGGTTTCAAGAGTCATAGCCAGTGTGGTTACTACCTATATAGTTCACCAGAGCATGCGTTTCATACAGCCCCTTGCCTTATCATTGCAAAACCATTTCACCAACAGCAGAAGGGTGAAGCTCTGACATATGATCAATGATGATAACGTGCCAAGACACCCAGGACATGCACTTGATGAGAGTGATGTAAGAAGCTGACTGGTGGACAGACTACCACCTATAAAGGAGCAAATGTTCACACCATTGTCATGCACATACGCCTTATCTATATATAACACCAAGAATAAACTAGATGTTATAAGGTTTGGGGATAAAAAACAGAAATTCTCATGACCAAACCAGGAGACACACTTGTAAACTTCCCAGCAGAAGGTGACCAAGAGAGATCATGGACCAGCTTTTGCAACACCATCTTCAACTTCACAAAAGTCACACTTGAACAGCCGAAAAAGAAGCACCAAGATTGGTTTGATGAGTACAACACAACAGTTGCCAGTCTCCCCAGGAAGCTTCCACAAGCTGGTTCAGTGACAAACAGTCGTCCCCCAAGCATGACCACCGGAAGCAAAGTTGACACTGAGCTGGAGGATGACAGACAAATGGAGGGCAGGGAAACTGCAGCGAAGACTTCCATGGGACACCTGTTCCTGGAGGAAACAATTCTTAATCAAACACCGTCTCAACTTCTCTGGGAAGCATCCAGTCATGCTACAATTAATGCATGAAGGCTGCTTCTACAAATATCCACTGTCTATAGCCAGGTTCAACTAAGTGAACTGGAGCAATGTAGAGTGAAAAATCTTGCACATGGTTTCACACCGCAGCACATGATTCGTACACATGTTGTCTTTGGTCGAGAGTCAGAAGCGCCACCCCTGAGCCACTGCGCTCTACTGTGTCTGCAAGTGTGTATGTGTCTGCATGTCTGTGTGTCTGACACCAACTCACCACCGCGTGGACTTGAGTTCCCGCAGGTACTGGCTGACGTCTCCCCCTGGCTGTGACCTTGTGTCCAGCATGTTGTCATGTGGGGTGTGGAGAAATTTCATGTGTGTCTTTGCTTGTGTCTCTGACAGGCTCGCATCTTCACCTTCTTTCTCCTGAGCACATCACAACCACTTCACTGGGGATATGTACAGTCACTTCACTGGGGACATGTACAATCACTTCACTGGGGACATTTACAACCATTTCACAGGGCACATCAAAACCACTTCACTGGGGACATGTACAACCACTTCACAGGGCACATCAAAACCACTTCACTGGGGACATCTACAACCACTTCACTTGGGACATGTACAACCACTTCACTGGGGACATGTACAACCACTTCACTGGGGACATTTACAACCACTTCACTGGGGACAAGTACAGCCACTTCACTGGGGGCATGTACAATCACTTCACTGGGGACATGTACAACCACTTCACTGGGGACATGTACAACCATTTCAGTGGAGGCATGTAAAATCACTTCACTGGGGACATGTACAACCATTTCACTGGGGACATTTACAACCACTTCACTGGGGACATGTACAACCACTTCACTGGGGACATGTACAACCACTTCACTAGGAACATGTACAATCACTTCACTGGGGACATGTACAACCACTTCACTGGGAACATGTACAACCACTTCAGTGGGGACAAGTACAGCCACTTCACTGGGGACATGTACAACCACTTCACTGGGGACATGTACAACCACTTCACTGGGGACATGTACAACCACTTCACTGGGGACATTTACAACCACTTCACTGGGGACAAGTACAGCCACTTCACTGGGGGCATGTACAATCACTTCACTGGGGACATGTACAACCACTTCACTGGGGACATGTACAACCATTTCAGTGGAGGCATGTAAAATCACTTCACTGGGGACATGTACAACCATTTCACTGGGGACATTTACAACCACTTCACTGGGGACATGTACAACCACTTCACTGGGGACATGTACAACCACTTCACTAGGAACATGTACAATCACTTCACTTGGGACATGTACAACCACTTCACTAGGGAAATGTACAACCACTTCACTGGGAACATGTACAACCACTTCAGTGGGGACAAGTACAGCCACTTCACTGGGGACATGTACAACCACTTCACTGGGGACATGTACAACCACTTCACTGGGGACATGTACAACCACTTCACTGGGGACATGTACAACCATTTCACAGGGCACATCACAACCACTTCACTTGGGACATGTACAACCACTTCACTGGGGACATGTACAACCACTTCACAGGGGACATGTACAGTCACCTCACTTGGGACATGTAGAGTCACTTCACTGGGGATATGTACAGTGACTTAACTGGGGACATGTACAACCACTTCACTTGGGACATGTACAGTTACTTCACTGGGGACATGTACAGTGACTTAACTGGGGACATGTACAACCACTTCACTTGGGACATGTACAGTCACTTCACTGGGGACATGTACAATCACTTCACTGGGGACATGTACAATCACTTCACTGGGGACATGTACAACCATTTCACTGGGGACATGTACAATCACTTCACTTGGGACATGTACAGTCACTTCACTGGGGACATGTACAGTCACTTCACTGGAAACATGTACAGTCACTTCACTGGGAACATGTACAACCACTTCACTTGGGACATGTACAGTCACTTCACTGGGGACATGTACAGTCACTTCACTGGGGACATGTACAACCACTTCACTGGGGACATGTACAACCACTTCACTGGGGACATGTACAACCATTTCACTGGGGACATTTACAACCACTTCACTGGGGACATGTACAGTGACTTAACTGGGGACATGTACAACCACTTCACTTGGGACATGTACAGTCACTTCACTGGGGACATGTACAGTCACTTCACTGGGGACATGTACAATCACTTCACTGGGACATGTACAACCACTTCACTGGGGACATGTACAACCACTTCACTGGGGACATGTACAACCACTTCACTGGGGACATGCACAATCACTTCAGTGGGGACATGTACAATCACTTCACTGGGGACATGTACAATCACTTCACTGGGGACATGTACAATCACTTCACTGGGGACATGTACAACCACTTCACTGGGGACATTTACAACCACTTCACTGGGGGCATGTACAACCACTTCACTGGGGACATGTACAATCACTTCACTGGGGACATGTACAACCACTTCACTGGTGACATGTACAGTGACTTCACTGGGGGCATGTACAACCACGTAACTGAGGACATGTACAACCACTTCACTGGTGACATGTACAACCACTTCACTTGTGACATGTACAGTCACTTCACTGGGGGCATGTACAGCCACTGCATTTGGGACATGTACAATCACTTCCCTAGGAACATGTACAATCACTTCACTGGGGACATGTACAACCACTTCACTGGGGACATGTACAATCACTTCACAGGGGACATGTACAATCACTTCACAGGGGACATGTACAATCACTTCACAGGGGACATGTACAATCACTTCACATGGGACATGTACAATCACTTCACTGGGGACATGTACAGTCACTTCACTAGGGACATTTACAACCACTTCACTGGGGGCATGTACAACCATTTCACTGGGGACATGTACAACCATTTCACTGGGGGCATGTTCAACCATTTCACTGGGGACATGTACAACCACTTCACTGGGGACAAGTACAGCCACTTCACTGGGGGCATGTACAATCACTTCACTGGGGACATGTACACTCACTTCACTTGGGACATGTACAACCATTTCACTGGGGACCTGTACAACCATTTCACTGGGGGCATGTACAACCATTTCACTGGGGACATGTACAACCATTTCACTGGGGACATGTACAACCATTTCACTGGCGACATGTACAACCATTTCACTGGGGGCATGTACAACCACTTCACTGGGGGCATGTACAACCATTTCACTGGGGGCATGTACAACCATTTCACTGGGGACATGTACAACCATTTCACTGGGGACATGTACAACCATTTCACTGGGGGCATGTACAACCATTTCACTGGGGGCATGTACAACCCCTTCACAGGTGACATGTACAACCACTTCACTGGTGACATGTACAACCACTTCACTGGGGGCATGTACAACCACTTCACTTGGGGCATGTACAACCACTTCACTGGGGGCATGTACAACCACTTCACTGGTGACATGTACAACCATTTCACTGGTGACATGTACAACCACTTCACTGGGGGCATGTACAACCACTTCACTGGGGGCATGTACAACCACTTCACTGGTGACATGTACAATCACTTCACTGGTGACATGTACAACCACTTCACTGGGGACATGTACCACTTCACTGGGGGCATGTACAACCACTTCACTGGTGACATGTACAATCACTTCACTGGTGACATGTACAACCACTTCACTAGGAACATGTACAGTCACTTCACTGGGGATGTGTACAATCATTTCACAGTATGGTATTTATATTAACACTCCTGGTATTTACATTCACACTTCATGTATTTACATTAACACTCCTGGTATTTACATCCACACTGCTGGTATTTACATCTGCACTGCTAGTATAGACATTCACACTGTTGGTATTCACATTCACACTTCTGGTATTTACATTCAAACTACTGGTATTGATAGGCACACTGCTGGAGTTTACATTCACACTGCTGGTACTTACATTCACACCTCTGATGTTGACATTCATACTCCTGGTATAGTAATTCACACTCCTGGTGTTTACATTCACACTCCTGGTATTTATATTCACACTCCTTGTATTTAAATTCACACTCCTGGTATTTACATTCATACTCCTGGTGTCTACATTCACACTCCTGGTACTTACATTCACACTCCTGGTATTTACTTTCACACTCCTGGTGTTTACATTCACACTCGTGGTACTTACATTCACAATCCTGGTATTTATATTCACACTTCTGGTGTTTACATTCACACTCCTGGTGTCTACATTCACACTCCTGGTACTTACATTCACACTCCTGGTATTTACTTTCACACTCCTGGTGTTTACATTCACACTCGTGGTACTTACATTCACAATCCTGGTATTTATATTCACACTTCTGGTGTTTACATTCACACTCCTGGTGTTTACATTCACACTCCTGGTACTTACATTCACACTCCTGGTATTTACATTCACACTCCCGGTATTTAGATTCACACCCATGATATTTACATTCACACTGCTGGTAGTTACATTCAAACTAGTGACATTGACAGTCACACTGCTGGTATTTACATGCACATTCCTGGTATTTGCATACACACTCCTGGTATTTAGTCACACTCGTGGTATTTACATTAACATTCCTGGTATTTACATTCACACTCCTGGTATTTACATTCACACTCCTGGTATTTACGTTCACACTCCTGGTATTTAGTCACACTCCTGGTATTTACATTCACACTGCTGGTATTTACATTCACACTGCTGGTATTTACATTCACACTCCTGGTGTTTACATTCACACATCTGGTATTTATATTCACACTCCTGGTATTTACATTCACACTCCTGGTATTTACATTCACAGTCCTGGTATTTACATTCACACTCCTGGTATTTACAGTCACACTCCTGGTATTTACATTCACACTCATGGTATTTATATCTCACTTACGTCATCCCCGTACATGAGCACGGACTGAGCGAGCCGTGCCAGACTCCCCGAGAAGGCTTTGTTCAGATACACTTTGTCGAACTCTGTGAGACTGAACTCACCCGGGGGCGTGAACAACACTAGCGCCCCTTTGCGAGTGGTGTAGGTCTTAGGAAGGAGCAGCTCGCGATCGCCACGGAAACTGCGGGCGGAGATGGCGGATGTCATGCGTGACTGCCTCCGTACGTACCGCTTCTGGTGCAGGATGTCATCCGGAACCAGGACGGGCAAACTCGTGAACTCGGCTGACACCATCTGGAAAGGTTGGCAAAATGTCATTTAGAATGGAAGCAAATGATTAAAAGATATAAATCTTTAATACTGTTTTGTTTTAACCACAGCTAAATACTTAAATACTATGCACTATATAAATATAATATATATATATATATATATATGTATATATATATATATATATATATATAATTTATATATATATATATATAATTTATATATATATGTATATATATGTATGTATACATATATATATCTATATATATATATATATATACATACATACATACATATATATGACTGTGGATGTATGCGTTTGTGTACATGCATGTTTATGTGTAATGTGTACAAAGGTTAATGTCCTGATATTTGTATGTAGATGGTAGTTTGTCTTTTGACTGCGATTTTTCCACCACATTGATGTTCGTGAAAATCTTCATCAAGTTGGAAGTATATCATTCAAGTACAATTTCTGATTACACAACTAATAATTTCTACTCACTTCAACGTTTCAACCACCATCGACGGCCTTCTTCAGGAACTGAACAATCAGTTCCTGAAGAAGACCATCGACGGCCTTCTTCAGGAACTGAACAATCAGTTCCTGAAGAAGGCCGCCGATGGCGGTTGAAATGTCGAAGTGAGTAGAAATTATTAGTTGTGTAATCAGAAATTGTACTTGAATCACATTGATGTTTTTGGCAATCTATTTTGTCCAATTCCATTTCAACTTTATCAACACACACACCCGCGCACACGCGCACACGCGCACAAACGCACGCGCACAAACGCACGCACGCGTGCACGCACACGCACACGCGCACACACGCACACACGCACCCACACGCGCACACGCGCGCGCGCACGCGCACGCGCACGCGCACGCGCACGCGCACGCGCACGCGCACGCGCACGCGCACGCGCACGCGCACGCGCACGCGCACGCGCACGCGCACGCGCACACGCACACGCACACGCACACGCACACGCACACGCACACGCACACGCACACGCACACGCACACGCACACGCACACGCACACGCACACGCACACGCACACGCACACGCACACGCACACGCACACGCACACGCACACGCACACGCACACGCACACGCACACGCACACGCACACGCACACGCACACGCACACGCACACGCACACGCACACGCACACGCACACGCACACGCACACGCACACACGCACACACGCACACACGCACACACATTGGTGTGCATATGTGAGACAATGTGTGATTCCTGCATATATATTTTGATAAATGAGATGCAACATTAACTTGGAAACACACGGACGTCTATACAACTTAAATTAACATCTCACACAACTAAATTCTTAATATGGATCTGATCTGCACTTTTCATGTCACTGTGACCAGTCGGTATTTCTAATACATGAACTCTCCATGTTCATGTTGAGTTGTAGTAAAACTATTACAGCAAAATGTTATAATAATTTAACATGTACTTTGTGCATATGTTTATTTTGATGTGAACCATTAGTTGATAAAGCAGATCTTGAAATGCCACGTTATCTTACATCACACGGTGTTTTAGCATCCCATATAACCGAACAGATAACATCAATCCATCTGTACTTTTCATGTCATGCCAGTCGATGTAATATACTTCAATGTTGGGTCACACTCAGACTATCGTAACAACAATGGGTGCGTTATGAGTGTTTTTTCTCCATGTAACCCATTAGCTGATTCAGTAGACATTCATTTGAAATGTCACGGTATATCATGCATGCAATGTTTCTACATGCAAGGCTGGCATATGTTATTTGTCTGACAAGACTGTGATAAGGGCAAGTGGCATGATGTGCGGAACAATATAGGAACAATTTATAGTGCATTCAATTTTATACTGTTCATTAATTGTATCCTGAATGTTACAATATGGCATATTACGATGTGACTTAAACCATTGTTTCTGTTTATACAACAACTGAAGTAATTGTGCTTGTTTTCCCTCAGTATATTTAGGTGGAGAAATTCCGTATTCACTGGGGTAGGAACGTCGATCTGGTCTATGTAAATGTGTTTGGATGTGCACATGTATTTAATGCACAAACAAACTGTCTCACAGAACTAACAACAACTACAACAACAAAACAAAAACAAAAACATTACACATGCATGTATTATTATATCTATTTTGTACTCATTACCCTATTTTATATGTTTTATTGCTGTCATTTTAAATACTCTGTATGCTTGTTATGATTGTTATGTCTCGTTGCTTTACACTTGTTTGTCGGAAAATAGCTCAGATGAGCTTAGATGTTATCAAATTCTCATGTAAACCAACGTTAAATAAAGCTTCTTGTATCTTGTATTATGTACACCCTGTGCATTCATCACATGAAACATCTATAATTAATAATTAACTGCTTGGCTACTAACCGTGCAAGAGTCAATATGACCAACAAAGTGACTGTTGTTAGTAGTGATTTAATTAAATCACCTACAGACACACTCAGTTAATGTAATCAAATACGTAACATTTATCAATCATTATATCATAAGCAGATCTATTTAAAGACGTATGAAAATTGATGTGTGGATCAATACCACGTCTCGGATGCCTACTATTTGTCTAAACCGATTCCTTGAGAGTCTAAGTTGCCGGCCAATCATGCATGTGAGATCAGTTTATGCCCAATAATTTTTGTGTCAAACAATGGAACTGGCTGTTATTAATATCTCATTTGAAGAAGCACACAAACTGCTGTGGCTCCATTGAAAGCGACATGGTCCGTTCGTGACTTTTAATTTTTATTGCAAAATCATGTTATACGGTATAAATTATACCTATTATAGCATACAGCCAGTCAAAATATGTTTTCATGTACCGTTTAGGGGTTGAAAATAGACACGGTAAGGGGTGCTTAACTCTATTTACACATCCACCATGAGGCGTTTTTGAAACCATTGTAGGCGTGGCTAAAAGCCCAGAAGGAAATGCATGATCACGCGATGCAGTATCACGTGAACACAAGTTGACGCCACTAACACCACACCCAGCCAGGTGCACAGCTCCCAGTTGGTAAAGGTCACTCGCAGCGATTTGAGTGACAGCGTATATAAATATTCGACGTTTAACATTATGAAGTCAGTTTTGTTTCAATAACTCATTTATTGGCAGTCAGGACGCTACAAAACTTATACTGATTAACATGGTTTTGCAATAAAAATAAAAAGCCAGGAACGGACCATGTCGCTTTAAGATAATGGGTCAGTGGCTAAACAATTACAGCATTGCCTGTGGTGTGTAAGCCTAGAGCACTGACTGAACCTTGGCTCAGCTCAGTGTGGGTTTAATTTAACACTCATTAACAACTCTGGCCAGTAATATAATAGTAGATATAACACAGTGTTACACACCAAGTTATTAGTCGTTGGCAGCATTAACCCTCCAGTCTAGTCTATCAGCGCAAATGACAGATCCTGTTTGATTCAATTTAACTGCTCTGATGACAATATAATGACTGTATTTTAAGACGCCTTATAAATGATCATTTAATTCTGCAATGGCTTGTTTATTGGAAGCCATTGTCTTATATGACAGGCATTTCTTGTGGTTATTGTGTTGGTAATTTTATCCTATAACTACATAATATTATACATGGAAAATCAATGGTTGAATAAGTTAGGCCTCAATTTGAAAAGGATATTTTATATTATAGTTCCAAAATGGAACTGTGGTTATATTCCAAATTTTGTACGTTTTTAGCAATCAAGCAATTTACTTCTATAAATATATGTGCCTGTGATCGAGTGCTAAATAAACAAAGATGCTGCATGAATGATTGATTTCGCTTTTTTTACTGTTCACACCCACATATTAACAGCCTGACGCCCACTGTAATCATTGTTAATTATTAATCTATTTCAAATTCACACAGTCCACAAGTTGCATGACAAACTGTGAAGTTACACACTCCAAGATGATCAGCCAAATGAACCATAATCCCCTTGTGTACAATCACAATTAAGATTTGCCAAACTCCTTCAATCCCACAGGTTTGGCTTCAAGTACATCAGAACTGGTGGAGACATACATGTATTATTGTAATCATTCGCCAAGCAGTCCAACGTCCCAACACTCAGGATTTTAATTATGCATGTTGCAGACTTACTCAACAAGAGGAGATTGCCCTGACGACAGACAGGGTGTCGAGTTGTTGGTCTATTTGTAACAACCTTGCTACTTCCTCGATGCAGATTCGCCTCGCGATCAATACAAGTTGTAATTCACAATGATTTTAATATGAACTCTCACCACATGTGGGTGAGATATAATGAGCGATGTCATAACTAGTCACTGACAAATAACTACACATTTCTATAATTATAACAATTTTATTTAATGAGTATTAATAAAGAACAAGTCTTGAATGACTCTGCAACCTGTCTTCAGTGACCACTGTCCAACCAGAATTTTTTTGTAAGACTGCAAACCTCTTTTGTATGACCACCGTCCCACACAATTTATCTAGTAAGACCACTGACCCAATATAGCCTGTCTTATAAGACCACTGTCTCCACACAATTGTCTTATAAGACCACCCGTCTCCACACAACCTGTCTTGTAAGACCACTGTCATACACAACCTCTCTTGTAAGACCACTGTGTCCACACAATCTGTCTTGTAAGACCACTGTATCCACACAACCTGTCTTGTAAGACCACTGTCTCCATACAATCTGTCTTGTAAGACCACTGTCATACACAACCTGTCTTGCAAGACCACTGTCATACACAACCTGTCTTGTAAGACCACTGTCATACACAACCTGTCTTGTAAGACCACTGTCATACACAACTTGTCTTGTAAGACCACTGTCATACACAACCTGTCTTGTAAGACCATTGTCTCCATACAACCTGTCTTGTAATACCACTGTCATACACAACCTGTCTTGTAAGACCACTGTCATACACAACCTGTCTTGTAAGACCACTGTCTCCACACAACCTGTCTTGTAAGACCACTGTCATACACAACCTGTCTTGTAAGACCACTGTCATACACAACCTGTCTTGTAAGACCACTGTCATACACAACCTGTCTTGTAAGACCACTGTCATACACAACCTGTCTTGTAAGACCATATTGTCATACACAACTTCTCTTGTTAGACCACTGTCTCCACACAACCTCTCTTGTTAGACCTCTGTCCAACACAGCCTGTCTTATAAGACCACTGTACCAGACAACCTATCTTGTAAGACCACTGTACCACACAACCTGTCTTGTAAGACCACTGTCCCACACAACCTCTCTTGTAAGACCACTGTCTCCACACAACCTATCTTGTAAGACCACTGTCTCCACACAACATGTCTTGTAAGACCACTATCTCCACACAACCTCACTTATAAGACCACTGTCTCCACACAACCTCACTTATAAGACCAGTGTCTCCACACAACCTCACTTATAAGACCTCGAGTCCACACAACCTCACTTATAAGACCACTGTCTCCACACAACCACACTTGTAAGACCACTGTCTCCACACAACCTGTCTTTTATGACCACTGTCCCCACAATATGTCTTGTATGACCACTGCCCACACTGTCCGACCTCTCTTGTAAGACTGGAATCAGTCTCCAAATATATTATCTCTTAGATGATCACATATATCATGTTGATTAGTAAGCGTAAGACTAGATCGACATGTTCTCACAAACAACTTTTTTATTAATTGTCTTCACAAAGTGTCCTTCTGTGTTGACAATCTGTTGTGTAAAATCAACGTAGACAACGCACAGACAAACTGTCTTGGAAGACCATGCAGTATATGTTATCAGTGATCTATTATTATATATATAGCTATAGACAACCTGTCTAGTGTGAACACTGTCATCGGGCACACATGCAGACAACCATGCATGCAGCGGCTGCACGCATGTTCTCGCACACATATACTGACATAGACTATATATATATATATATATATATATATATATATATATATATATATATATATATATATATATATATATATATATATATATATATATATATATATATATATTATATATACATACTCCATGGAGATTTTCACAAGAAATCTACAAACGATTAACTCACCCTATCGTCTGCAGGGCTTAGATCAACGGCTAATTCCAGCTGCCCGTCCCAGGTGCCTTTTCCACGAGCCAGATCGGTGAAAGTTGCCATGGCCGTCAGACTTACAGACCGAAGTGTCAATTTCGTCGTCCAGGTAATTGCCAGCTATATTTGTCAAAATTAAGAAGGCTGTCCTGTCCGTCTAAACAGATACTGACTCCGCAATACACTAATCAAATCAAATACAAAATCTCCATTGCGCGACTAATTTCCTCTTCGGACATCTGTAAACACAGAGCGATTGCAATCACGCAGATTTGTGTATTGTCTGAGACACACGACACTTTGGTTGCCGGTAGAACTCACTGGTAGAACTCTATTTACTCGGCGCCAAGGGAACATCTCGCTCACTGATCTGATAGGCGTGAATGCCCCTGGCAGACGAGTCCATTTTAATTACCGAATATTATTTTATGGCATTACTGGCTCGTGAGTATGAAGTGTAAGCATAATGAAACATATACAACCCTCCATCTGATGTAATCAATATCATAATGCTGCATATTAAACTTAACAAGTGGATTCATATAAACAAGTGGATTGCTATAACATTCTATCCACCCTTTTGTAGCAGTGGACTTGCCAATGGTACATCCCCTTCCGTTTCCGGTTTTCAGCGTCCAAAACATAAACATGGTACGAAGTTGTTATTTAATCTGTGATTATCACAGCTAATTTAAATCATCATGCTTTTGTTACTTCACGGGTAACTGCCTTAACATCGTAGTTTCATTCCCTTTAGTCTGATGTTGCATCGAATGTTGAAAATATGAATTTGGACACATTTATGTCGACATGTACTCAGCCGTTGCCACGTATACGCCGGTCGTAGGCCTAAACATTAACGACAGCTAAAATTGCACAAGAAGTGCCAACTATTTTTTGTGACTTGCACGGCGTTCTAGACTTGTATTTGTATGCGCTTAATGTTCAAGTGTCATATAATAGACTATAAATGTCATGAAAGAACGTATACTATAGACCTATCCGTTATGATCAATAATAATTCGGTAATCTTCCGGTTAACTCAATAACTGGCCTAATTTATTAAGCCATTTAGGGCCTTGTCGAAACGGTTTGTCCACCTTTTTTCGATATGTGTTCGGAATGTCATTCTACATCATTTCCGGTACAAAGAAGTAAGATATTATTTTCTTAAATTGCATTGTAGATCAATTTAATGCCATCAAGATTCAAGTTGACATAAACAACAAGCCAGTGTCACAGGGCATGAACAGTTATCGCACCCCAGACGCATCACAACTGCAAAAGCGATGCCTTGCGATTTACGGATATGTGCCCAAACTGAAGGCTACATCATTAATTTTTATTCTATATCATGCAGATTTAGTTGTTTTTAATTTAGAAAATATTGCTAATTGTTTTTATTTCGACTTCGCAATGCACACGCAAGACATCGCGTTTGCGGTCATGTAAGTAGATGTGCGGCCTGGCACTTCTTGGGGAAAACCCCTTTGAGACTCAACTTAGTTTTAGACAAATAGCTCTGTAGTTTGCATGCAACAGAATAATAATAATTATTACTACATATTACCATGATGCATATATGAAGATAATGACAAAAGGCAAATATTGATGCAAATTGGCTTTGGATGTCATGAATGTATTCCATCAAATGGCATGCATGATTTCTGTTTCAGGAGCCAGCAGTTGAGTCGATGAGTCGGTATGTCAGCCCAATCAACCCGGCTGTCTTCCCACATCTCACCATCGTTCTGTTGTGCATAGGCGTCTTCTTCATGGCCTGGTTCTTTGTGTATCCTTTTTCTGTCACCATATGTACACACGTTTGGTGTCATCACCAAATTATATCCAAACAAATACCATGATTATATGTTACTAAAGCACCTAGGCTAAATGTGGTAATGTACTGAAATGTTGTTATGCATTAATTTAGCATTCAAATATTTACACTTTTACATGGCATATTGTCATGTTAAAATAACGCCACAGGTTCGTAGTATCAAACATTGTTGATGTATACGGTAGATTAAAACTGGTGTGGACCTGCATGACTTTTGTTTTGGTGAGAAAATATTGTGTACATAAAATATATAAAATGTTGACTCTTGAGATAATCATGGTGCACTGCCAAAGTGGTTAGGGTAGTTGGCAAACATATTAACTGCTATAATGCAATATACAATACAACTTCATTTTGGATTGTTCGCCAGTATTAACAATATAACATTATGAAAATTGATTAGTTATATTTGAGCAGTTACGTTTTCTGGATATACAGCGGTTTACAAATAAAAATTATTATTTTGATGGTGTGAAATTGGTTATGTAAATTCATTTGTCTGTTACTAACTCCTTGACCTCATTGTCAGTTATGAGGCGACATCTACAAAGTTCAAGCGTGACATATTCAAGGAGCTGCTTGTATCATTTGTGGCATCAGTATTTATGGGTTTTGGCGTACTCTTCCTTCTCCTCTGGGTTGGCATCTACGTCTGACCAGGTATGTATGAATGTCGTAAAATGGTGTCTTGGTACCCCAGTGGTCTGCCTTACAAATTACAAATGCCAAGAAACAGCTTTCAGTAACTTTAGAGTTTGTTGAAGGGACGTGGAACAAAAATTGCAGAATTTTTAATACAGCATGCCATCTCGAAAAACTGCGTAATTTTATTCTTAAACTGTATCAGCGTGAACACTCTTGTGTAGTTTTCTTTCATTACCTGTCAAAGGCAAATTTAATATTGACCAATTTTAAACTATTTATTTACTTGTTACGTTTTAGTACAATTTCTACTAACGTTTTAACAGGTATTGTTTATATCATGGACGTTTTAATAATATACTATTTTGTAATATATTTCTATTTATGTATTTATTTTATTTTCTTGTACATGTTAAACCTATTTTTACAAAACTGCAACACGGAGTGGTACCACTGAAATGGCAGATGGGAATCAAAGTGTGTGGATAAACGACTCATGATGAGTTGATAACAAATATTGTGGTAGTTAATATCCCTACTTTCATAGGCAATAAAGCCGTTTTCAATGTAAACAATCACAGAATTTGTTGCTATGACACCTAAATTGTTACATCTGCATGGTTTATGGTGTAGCATTATAACAGTCGTTCACGTACATAAAAGTGTAGCTCGACTCCTGATATATAAAAGTGTAACTTGGCTTCTGAATTGGAGGCATTAAGCAAAATCAATAAATGAGCCAGCGTATTTGTATACATGTCAAGCAAAACTACAAACAAGGCTAGATGTCTGCCTTCATGATATTGGATCTTACTAGAATCTTCCACTTTGAAACAACACTCAGAGTTAACCATCCATGTGGAAATGTTGATTGTAGTTGCTAATTGTGAATTTGTGTTAACTGAAAAGTGCATTACACCAAACCTTTTGTTATCTTTTAAATCATCTTAATCATATACACTTATATACTACTCTATTACTAGACTAATCATCATGCTTACTGCTGTTTCAGAACCGTCACCACTACAAATTCAAGTTCACATGTTTGCCCAAAGATTTACCCTTCACATTTCCATCAAGAAAGACGATATTTCTGGGTGCAAAATGGACAGTATCCACTTGCATTTACAGCAGTGATCGCAGCGAGGAGTGGACCAAATCAGTCTCAGTCGTCACCATGGCTGTATCCAGAGAACGTTTTCTCTTTTTTATTTGTTGTACATTTAAGAAGATAATTATGCAATAAATTGCTAGCTTAATATGTTAAACAAATTAGTTGCGTGTCATTTGTATGTATGTTGGCTGTAAATATCATAGTTACATCAACGGCAATACACTATGAACAGGTTCATGGTGTGTTGGCAAGCAAAGATTGTGTTTAAGAGTTATTATGTGGATAGTCATCATTATTTAGTCACATACATAACGCAGCTTTTCAAACAGGTGTATTTCCAAGCAAAGTAATTGCCAACAGTTTTTTAATAAGTCTGATGAAAAGAAGGTGTATAAATGACATACTACTACGTTTATTGCCACAGTTCTCCAAAAATATTTACATGGTGTTCGTATATCGCAAATTGTAAAAAATAATTCTGTAAACAATTACTCAAATGAGTAAATGTGCTAATTTTATGGGATGATTGGATGTTGAACTGATTTATTTTTTGTAAAGAAAAACTTACTCGAGTTGTGGTGCCTTTACTGGGCTGAAATATGAGATAACATTTGTGCTACAAATGTTCAAGGTTTAGTTTTGATAACGAAAGGGATTACAAGACGAAGATATTTGAATCCACGATTGGTAAAGAAAGCAGTGGCGACACAGCGAGGAGATAGTTAAGTTTGCCTGGTTTGCGGATTGGTCACCAGGTGGCACCACTAATGATCAGCGACATGTAATCTAGACTCCAGGTAATCGTAGTCAGGATACAGCAAGACAGTTTACTATGCCACTCTAGAATACTGACTCATTTTCGCCACTGTAAACACATTTTTGATTTCGTATTTTATATAGCGATGGTAATGCATCGTTACATCATCCCATATTGCTTCATGTATAATAAAAACGACATTAGGGTTGGGCATCCAAGTCAGACGGAACCCCCTTACAAAAAAGAGCCATTGGTATTCCACTGATTACCATTGAATTGGACTCATTGGTACTCTCAATGGTAATTTAAAATACCATTCGATACCACTGAACGGTACAAAGAATCCAGATACCATTTAAAATATCATTCATAAAACCATTCGGATACCATTCAAATACCCTTGGCCATAATACTCCCTAGGACCATTCAAGTACCATTCAAAGACCAATGGTATCTGAATAGTATTTCAATGGTATTTGAATGCTGTCACAATCCTATCACACGGATGTTCTGTTGGGTCTAATCGATTGATGCCAACAGCCATCGCAGTCTTAAAAGTAAAAAAAATGCAGACAAAGGACTCGCGTTGGGTCCCAAACTGAACTACGTCTGTTCCATTGTACGGCTGTTGTTACATTGTACGGCTGTCGTTCGATGGGTTTACACGGTGTCTTCAGATTACCAACAATGACAAGCATGGTTTAAGTCAAGTTTGGCCGAGAAAGAACTATCTATTTGTGATCGGTAATTGGACGTGAATCATCGAAGCAGCCATACTGTGGAATTACTTGCCCGGAAACATTAAATTACTGAACACTTTTTTAATTCATTAAAAAACACATTTAAAAGCAAATCTCTTAAACAAGCATACGGTTCAGTCACTCATTTTAATGGCATTGCTAGTGTATTTGTAACACTTTATTAACATGTGTAGGGCCTACTATAAATGTAAGTGTTATGCGTTTATATTTTACTATTTCCAAATCAATATATTTACACTATTTATTTATAATAATTTTTCTCATACACAAACAGTGTGCGTAGCTGCGTGGTTGCTTAGTATAAGAAGGGGCTGGTAACACCAGTGATGGTTTCGGAGACTTGATTCAGCATTACAAAGATTGTTCTGTAATATTAATCATAACAGTAGGAATATGCCTACTTTTGTTTAGAGAACGAATGAATTTTTTTATTGATGCCACGCTTCTTAAAAATAATCTAGGAAAATGATTGTTTTATAGACGAGAGGAGAAGAAACGTATCCCAGCGAAAACACAAAGACACTTAATAATAATCTAAACAAATACTACCAATAACTTGATAACTCACAACACTGATATTTACAGCAATCCACAATTTAATACTGCAAAGAAAGTCTCTGCACTCTGACAAAATACATAATGTCACAATCTTGACAGTTACACGTCACTGAAACAACATCACAGAGTCTTGGCTCAGACAGCGTATGGACCCATCCACTCCCGCACAAAGACTCCCCGACAACGGCACACATGAGGGGAAACGGGCTTACTTCCCAACGACTGGTAGCCTTAATGACATCGACGCGATTACGTACGACAACATTTCTGTACGACGTTTTCCCTTGGTTTTCTACGTACCATAACATTATTGTCGTACGCTCCAATTCATCCGATTTGTTTGATCTCGCGATTTTATAAATACACTTTTCGAAATTTCAAATTGCTCCACAATTTTGTTTAATTGAATTTGGAATGCAATTAATTGATTGATTTTTTCGGTTAAATAATATCTCTTCAAATTAGCTGTTGGGTCACTTAGAACGTATTGCGCCACTGCTAGGCAACATTATCACCCCTTTAGATGCTCGAATGCCGCCCCCGCCCCCCCCCCCTCGCCCACCAACATCTTAGATACACCACTGGGAACACTCTCGCTCGCATTTCACGAGTTTTAAACTGTCTTCTTGAACATACAAAATAACTGTACAGTGCACGTTCGCACATTATTAAAGTGTTTGCTTACAAGCGTATACATCTATATGTCTTATATAAGAAAAAATATATGTTCCTTTGGTTGACAATCAATTATATACTGTATGTCACAGGCAGGTATGGAATATAACAAACATTAAATATATTAAATAGTAAGACAGTGATTGTAGACGTCGTCTATTACCATCTGCGGCAGTGTATGTACATATAAATAGACGGAATAAAACGTTTTTCCACAGAGGAAAAACATACATTGGTAATTTACATGTCTAGTGACGTTGTGTAACCAGCAACGCGTGTCTGGAACCAGCCACGCGTGTCTGTAACAAGCCACGCGTGTCTGTTAACCAGCATGTCTGTAACCAGCGTGTCTGTAACTGGTATGTCAGGTGGATA
>OZ024861.1:49316512-49326512 GCA_964017155.1 Oasisia sp. SBJ-2009
ATGTAAATACTATGCCAGCTGACAGGAAAGTGCCTGATAAGCCTAACAGTACAGTCTTACAGACGTCAATGTTGTCATATGAGTGAACAAGGATATTGCACCATTATGATGACAATATAACGCAGACACGTCACAGTAGAGTGAAATCACCGATCATACAAGCATTTCTATCTGAAAGCAGAACACGCACTAGGGAGTGTTTCGGATTCGTATCAGAGTCTACCTACAGCTACAAAACGTTCCACACAAACACCGATTAATAAAACATGCAGGTGTGACTCGATTCGTTACATACGACTCATCAACGCAACTCAGTTAGGATCGTATGCACTCTGCCTCCTCAATGCGACTATCAATTATACATCGGCGTCAGATGACATTTCGGAAACGACTCCGCAACACGACAGCAGCGCTAAGCGCTAAGAGAACGTACACGTAGATAGGCTAAATCAAGTCCGTGTTCCCGGAAAACCTCTTATTCTAGCCGCGGTCGCCATGTGTGACATGTGGCTGCTCAAAAACCACTGGCTTCTAATCAGATTCGTAAGATACAAAAATCCTGAGTCCACCTGTCTTACTGACAGTCTGACAATATAGTGCCTATCATTACTACAATCTACTGGTTGGTGATCCGATTTCTTGATTATTATCATTAATATTGTTATTACGTGACATATTTACCACTCAAGATTTGTTTACCGATCTTTTCGGCTGATATAAACAGTTCGAAAAAGCATGTTTCTTTACAGGTAAATATGTCACACAACATGTGTTTTTAAACAGTTTCGAATAATGAAATTAACAACCAATACTGTAAGATAGAAAGTATTATCGTTTACAAGTGGCGTGAAACGTTCACATCAAGGTGTGAAGTATGTATATCAAGGCATGAAGTGTTTATATCAAGGCATGAAGTGTTTATATCAAGGTATGAAGTATTTATATCAAGGTATGAAGTATTTATATCAAGGTATGAAGTCTTTATATCAAGGTATGAAGTCTTTATATCAAGGTATGAAGTCTTTATGTCGTATGAAGTCTTTATATCAAGGAATGTAGTGTTTATATCAAGGCATGAAGTGTTTATATCAAGGCAGGAACTCGAGCTTTCTCAGTCGCCGCCCCGACTCTGTGGAATACACCTTCTGACATTAAATCAGCTGAAAACATTATTACATTTCGCCGTCATCTGAAAACCAATCTGTTTAATCTCACCTATCCACCCTAGCCTCTTAGCGCATTCATCCAACTGATGACGACCTTTTGCACTGCCCATGACTACGATAATGCTAATCCACTGGTTTTGCTGCGCAACTGAGCTCGGATTCTGAGGATATTGGCGCCATAGAAGTCATTTATTTATTATTTGTTATTTATTATGTATTATGCATTTCCTGCTGATCAAATACATTTTGGTAAGTTATTCCACATTCGTGGGATTGTTAATGCAAAGTTGCCATGTCCGATCGTGTTGTAGTTGTAAATTTTTGTTGTTGTAAATCCAAATTCTTGTCATATACAAGTGAATTCCGATTTAACGATATCTACTCCGCTAGTTTGTTCCGATAGTTTTTCCCGGTAAACAAACCCAATGGATATTAGGAGTTTCCTGTAAGTGTATTTCACCAGACTAGCATTTCATGTACAACGGTAAACGAATGCGATGGTTATTTTGAATTTCTCGTAATCGCTTTTCCTTAAACTTCAGCATTTCACGATGTCTTTGTTGGCGCCACCTTTTGTGAATGTCAGTCCATTTCCGTGTCCATTTCCCAGTCATTTCAGAAAAGTAATCCGCTTATGGCTGTGTTTTTTACTGTTTTCTCAGACGAATGATCTACAAACAAGACATGATCTCCCACTCGGGATGGTCAATTTCCTGTAAGTGCATGCCGTCTTCCCTATCACAAGCTCCCGGCAAAAGGAGTTATGTTGCTGTGAATTACATGTATGCGACAATATCCATCGATTATCGGCAAATGCTGCAAAGTCTGGTGGAATATCGACATCTCCCAAAGCTTGATCAGGCGGGCCAGAACGACGCACAGAGGAATACCATAGCAGACAAGACGCCATCTACATTATGCAACTGCACATATAAACATCTAAGCAGAAATGTATAGGGTTTAGGCCTGTTTGTGACCTAGTATAGCTGACTTGCACGGATGTCTGTGTTGAACATTGTTGAACCTCAGGCTTGAAGTATATTTGCAACAGACTATAACTTGCGAATTACAGACGGATTGTCACCAGTCAATAGTGACTCCGTCTTAACAAATGTTGATCTGAATGCCGTGCTTTACTGGGTTTAATGTTGTTAGGCCGTACATGTCACTGCGATCATCTCAGTCAAAATCCGGGCAATGCACCTAAGGTCAATTTTTCAAATGATAAATGCCGAAATATCCAGTGTTTTTAACATCGTATTTCTGTATTTTGTATCGTTGCTACCGCACTAAAATAGTAACAGGTACGTCGACAAAACAGAGTTTAGTTGACAAACTGCAGTGTCAGTGCGGCGACATGTGAAACATACACACATGCACACACGCACACGCGCACACGCGCACACGCGCACACGCGCACACGCGCACACGCGCACACACGCACACGCACACACAAAACACACACGCGCACCCACTTACAAACATACATACATACGTACGTACGTACGTACGTACGTACGTACGTACATACATACATACATACATGCATGCATGCATGCATGCATGCATACATACATACATACATACATACATACATACATACATACATACATACATACATACATACATACATACACACATACACACATACACACATACACACATACACACATAAATACATACATACATACATACATACATACATACATACATACATACATTACATACATACATACATACATACATACATACATACATACATACATACATACATACATACATACATACATACATACATACATACATACATACATGCACGCACGTACTTACGTACACACGTATGCATGGACGCACGCACGCTCGCATATATGTGCATTCACACTCGCAGACGTATACAAATGTCTGTATTAAATAAATTACTCTATTAATTACATAAATTAAAAAATATATTATTTAAATTAATTACAGTAAAATCGTATGTTAAAACAAACATGGAGTATTTTGATAGTGTATTCAACACCATGATATTAGCGAATTGTTTAATCGATTTGTGTTCGCATTTAGAACAGATAACTCGTTGCAAGATCGAAGACAACATGGGACATTTCCAATTTGTGGTAATGACGTGCTTGATTTGTGGCCAGATTTACAAATAACATTAATCACGCTAATAATGGCGGTATAACATGGAAGCGGTCGGCGTGAGTGTGCCATTACCGTTGAGCTCTGCTTGCATGCCGTGTATGTGTCTGTTTGTTGATATCACCAATATCATTACACCCAATCCCCGCCTTAACGACTTGTCAAAATGTGGCTTTATGGATGCGCGTCATTGCCTATGATCACTGGTCGGGTAGACCACGTCAAGCTTCCGTTAATTGCTTTTTGATGTTAAGTGACCACGTCAAACGTTCCGTTAATTGCTTTTTGACGTTACGCGTTGATTCCAGGCACGGGGAACAAGTGGCGAAATCTCGTGCTCATAAAGGTTAGCGGTAACGTAATTAGCTGTCACCCATGGGGTGCTTGCGTGGATATCGACGACCCTCGAACCGTAGACCTTCTTTGTCATTATGTAACAGAGACCGACACAAACAACGTGAGCGCAAGGGAAAGGTGTCGTGTTGATGTGTGACCCAGGATGTACCGGTGTGACATGTGGCAATGGCGGAACAACAACACAAGAGAGCGCAGATTTGCGAAAACAACTGGGCCAGAGGAATTGTGGGAGTGAACAGCATCGACAAGCGGAGAATGTAAGTGCTAAGAGGAGGTTGGCGTGTATAGTAAGAGAACGTTTTTTTTTAGTAAGAGAACGTATTTTTTAAATAAGAAGCTGGTGGAGTATCAGTGAAATTGGACTGGACATGTGGGCCGGATTGGTACAGCGGCTGGTACAGAAGATAGATGCCAAATGTGTGGAAGGGAAAGAAGACGAGGACGACATCGTTTACGTCAGGGGTATTGTGTCGAGAGAGATGGGTGGATTGTGGAATAGAGAATGAAAGCCAGAAATGGATGTGTGGATGGATGGATGGATGGATGGGTGGGTGGGTGGGTGGATGGATGGATGGATGGATGGATGGGTGGATGGATGGATGGATGGATGGATGGATGGGTGGGTGGGTGGGTGGATGGGTGGGTGGATGGATGGATGAATGGATGGGTGGGTGGGTGGGTGGATGGGTGGATGGGTGGATGGGTGGATGGGTGGGTGGATGGGTGGGTGGGTGGACGGACGGACGGACGGGCGGGCGGGCGGGCGGGCGGGCGGGCGGGCGGGCGGGCGGGCGGGCGGGCGGACGGACGGACGGACGGACGGACGGACGGACGGACGGACGGACGGACGGACGGACGGACGGACGGACGGACGGACGGACGGACGGACGGACGGACGGACGGACGGACGGACGGACGGACGGACGGACGGACGGACGGACGGACGGACGGACGGACGGACGGACGGACGGACGGACGGACGGACGGACGGACGGACGGACGGACGGACGGACGGACGGACGGACGGACGGACGGACGGACGGACGGACGGACGGACGGACGGACGGACGGACGGACGGACGGACGGACGGACGGACGGACGGACGGACGGACGGACGGACGGACGGACGGACGGACGGACGGACGGACGGACGGACGGACGGACGGACGGACGGACGGACGGACGGACGGACGGACGGACGGACGGACGGACGGACGGACGGACGGGGGCAGGGGCAGGGGCAGGGGCAGGGGCAGGGGCAGGGGCAGGGGCAGGGGCAGGGGCAGGGGCAGGGGCAGGGGCAGGGGCAGGGGCAGGGGCAGGGGCAGGGGCAGGGGCAGGGGCAGGGGCAGGGGCAGGGGCAGGGGCAGGGGCAGGGGCAGGGGCAGGGGCAGGGGCAGGGGCAGGGGCAGGGGCAGGGGCAGGGGCAGGGGCAGGGGCAGGGGCAGGGGCAGGGGCAGGGGCAGGGGCAGGGGCAGACAGACAAACAGAGAGATAGATAGATAGATAGATAGATAAGAGAGAGGATGGGAGAGAGCGACAGAGAGAAATAGAGTTGAGAAAGAGAGGGTGAGAGAGAGAGAGAGAGAGAGGAGATAAATAAACAGATAGAGAAAGGGTAGGGACAGAGAAGAGTAAACATAAACCAAGGAAGAGTATGGAGATGATCCTCGGTGTGCCCACACAGTCCCGTGTACACCGGTCACTCACCGCCCATCTCCTTGCCGTACGTCCATTTGGCGTTGCGCACCTTCACGAGGACGACGGTGAGTCGCTCGGCCGTCGGCAGGTAACTCAGGGAGAACATCATGTTGCCGTAGTCGGACGGCCGCTGGCGACACAGGCACATATTATATTATTACAATTGTGTTACTTATATTAGTAATGTTATTATTCACCACCTCCACCTCCACCTCCACCTCCACCTCCACCTCCACCTCCACCTCCACCTCCACCTCCACCTCCACCTCCACCTCCACCTCCACCTCCACCTCCACCTCCACCTCCACCTCCACCTCCACCTCCACCTCCACCTCCACCTCCACCACAACCACCACCAACACCAACACCAACACCAACACCACCGACAACAACAACACCAGCACCATTACCAGCACCACCAACACCAACACCAACACCACCACCACCACCGACAACAACAACACCAGCACCATTACCAGCACCACCAACACCAACACCAACACCACCACCACTACCACCCGCCACCACCACCATCACCACCCAATTACAATGCCTAACATTTTGTATCACATTGAATCACTCAACTCAAAGGAAATTATCCACAAGTCGATTTGTGGAAGCCCTCATAACAAATATATCACGGAGATCCCCTGTCAACTACCATGTCTGCCTTCCCCAAACTGGCACCGATTCATAATCATTGGCTTTCGCCAGCGCCGTGGCTTTATCGTATATTTTCATATATGGAGTCTATTTTGGGCGACAATGTTCTCAAATAGCGTATTACTGTTGCGAGTGATTCACTTTCTACGGTAATACCCGCTCACACCCATCTTGATTCACACGCTGCCTGGCAGAAGGCGGGGGAGTCCACTGTAACCAGGTTCTATCAGACGCTTTGTCAGACGGCGTCAAAGAGAAGGCGGGAGACGAATCTGTTTTGTCCTGGGCGGAGCTTTAGAGATGCGGGGCACGGGTCAACCGGTCGTAATTTTACCCGACCGCCCTCGTGGGCATACAATGTGCGCTAGGGGAGTATTGTTTCTAGGAGGCTATATAATACTCTGAGCTCAGTGGCATGTATAGATAGATGATTGAGCATTTCATTGTATTTACTTTCGAATACTTTTACTACTTTTTGTGTCATAATTACACGGTATTGACTTTAGGAGTCGTCTGTTGTACAGGGAACAATTTAGAGCGCAGTCGCATGGTTTATTTCTAGTTCTAGGGTCTCTTTCGTTTTAAAGATGTTGATGTTAATAAAGACTATTTTAAATTAGAGGGTGCATGATATGCTGTAGATACAGCAATTGTTGTTGTTGTAGTTGTCGTTATTGATGATGACGATGACAACGACGACGATGATAGTGAACATACATGGACTGAGAAGCAGTATTAGTATACGAAATGTTCGCTGTAGTTGGCCAAGCGAAAGATCTTCTAAAGTTATGCGCAGGTGGTAAAGAGTAGACCGACCGTCTGTTTTTGAACTAGAATGATCAGCTATCAGTTCAAAAGATCGTGATTGTTGATGATAATAATGGTGATGACGACGGCAATAATACTGACAGTGATGATGATGACAATGATGACGATGATGATAATGAAGAAGATGTTATTGATGACAACAGTGATACTACCATTGATCATAACGACGATAATGAACACAATGGTGATGATGATGATGGTGTCGGTGTCGGTGTCGGTGTCGGTGTCGGTGTCGGTGTCGGTGTCGGTGTCGGTGTCGGTGTCGGTGTCGGTGTCGGTGTCGGTGTCGGTGTCGGTGTCGGTGTCGGTGACGGTGTCGGTGTCGGTGTCGGTGTCGGTGTTGGTGATAATAATAAATGATCATGGCGATAACGACGGCGATGATGCTGATGAAGATAACGATAATTGAGATACCGATGTTGAGGATAACGAGGATGACGACGATTATTAAAAAGAGGTCGAGAAGGGAGCCGGGTGAGGGGAGTTGACGTCGCTAGTGGCGGCCTCACCTCGTCCATGTCGCGTAGGTTCATCCAGATGCGCAGGGGATGTCGCACCTCGATATCTCCCACCTTCAGGTCGGCCTCTCCCAGCAACTTGTGGCGGGCGTACTTGTCGGACGAGTACACCTGTCACAAGACCCAGCTACATTAACGTACTTGTCGGACGAGTACACCTGTCACAAGACACAGCTACATTAACGTACTTGTCGGACGAGTACACCTGTCACAAGACACAGCTACATTAACGTACTTGTCGGACGAGTACACCTGTCACAAGACACAGCTACATTAACGTACTTGTCAGACGAGTACACCTGTCACAAGACACAGCTACATTAACGTACTTGTCAGACGAGTACACCTGTCACAAGACACAGCTACATTAAAGTACTTGTCAGACGAGTACACCTGTCACAAGACACAGCTACATTAAAGTACTTGTCAGACGAGTACAAGACACGGGTGCGTAGGCAGTTGCGTGCGTGCTTGCGTAAGTTGTATATGTATAATATTATATATATATATATATATATATATATATATATATATATATATATATACATACATACACACATACACACATACACACATACACACATACATACATACATACGTACATACATACATTCATACATACATACACACATACACACATACATAAATACATACATACATACATACATACATACATACATACATACATACATACATACATACATACACACATACACACATACATAAATACATAAATACATACATACATACATACATACATACATACATACATACATACATTCATACATACATACATACATACATACATACATACATAGTTTTACATACATACATACACACATACACACATACACAAATACATAAATACATAAATACATAAATACATAAATACATAAATACATAAATACATACATACATACATACATACATACATACATACATACATACATACATACATACATACACACATACACACATACACAAATACATAAATACATAAATACATAAATACATAAATACATAAATACATACATACATACATACATACATACATACATACATACATACATACATACATACATACATACATACATACATACATACATACATACATACATACATACATACATACATACATACAACAATCATTGCAATGAGTTTTCACGGATGGCAGCAAGTGAGATCTCCACAGTTTCAATTAATCTTCCACGACCGAACCATTCATTAATTCGCATTAGTAGCACAACTCCCCAACGGATGGGATGCAACAATGTGCCTATTTCTGATGAATGTGTTTGCTTTGCCTCGCAGATGTACCGAGCTCTTGTTTTCCAATCCAATCCATCTCTATACGCCCAACGCGTGTCGTGTTTCAGCCTGAATGCGTGTACATCCATGCGTGCGTGTATGCTTGTAAAATAAAACCATGAAAGAGCTGGGTTGCGTGTCGGCACGCGCACGTGTGTGTGTGTGTGTGTGTGTGTGTGTGTGTGTGTGAGTGTGTGTGTGTGTGTGTGTGTGTGTGTGTGTGTGTGTGTGTGTACGCTGCGCGATTAATCCGCCTGACGTAAAGCAACGTTAGATCGCTAATTGCGGCGTTACGTAAGCCCGCTCTGTATAAATTACACCGCCATTGGCGCTTAGTGCAGATTGTGCGCGTAGATAATTATGAGTAATGAGTCAGGGCGAAGTACGCTCGCATGTGACACGACTGGAGCGCAGCACGCACGGACAGGCAGCACATTATGGACAGGTGGTATACACGACAGGCAACACATGCGGATAGGGAGCGTTCCGGGACAGACAGCATACACGGACCGGCAGTACACATGGACAGGCAACATATACGGACAGGCAGCACACACCGATAGGTGGTATACACGGACAGAGAGTTCTACACATAGTTCTAGGACTCTCTTGTTGATATACCATTGTTATGACAGCGTTGTAATACCAATATATATGCATTGCAAAACATGCTGGACACATTACACACGCATGAATACGTACGATACGTCTGTAAGCAAACACTCTCGCATGAATGCATCGCATACCCACACGCACACACGCGCATACGCACGCACACGCACACACGCACACACGCACACACGCACACACGCGCACGCACGCACGCACGCACACATACACACACATAAATACACACACGCGCGCGCACGCACGCACACACATCCACACACATACACACTCACACACAAACACACGCACGCACACACGCACACACATACACACACGCGCACACACACACGCACACACGCACACACGCACACACGCACACACGCACACACGCACACACGCACACACGCACACACGCACACACGCACACACGCACACACGCACACACGCACACACGCACACACGCACACACGCACACACGCACACACGCACACACGCACACACGCACACACGCACACACGCACACACGCACGCACGCACACACACACACACACACACACACCTGCAGTAGTAACGTCTTCAGAGGTAGCTCATCCGGTTCGACCGTGAACAAGAACCGCTCGTGATAGGTGGGATTCGTCGTGTCCCGTTGCACCTACAACCACGTGACACGTACAGTCTCTGGGCGCCATCTTGTATCCGCTTTGCAT
>OZ024861.1:49331512-49339012 GCA_964017155.1 Oasisia sp. SBJ-2009
CGATGGATCGTCTTTCAGGCGGTGTCTACAGACTAGTTGTCTATAGACGGGTACCTTGATGCAAAAAGACAACGTCAGATATCTAGACTATGACATGTTGCGCTGATATGTTTGTTGTGTATGATTTAACGTGTATTTCGTTTTAATTCACCGAGTTTCGTGGGCGAATGCGACGTAAAAGTCGGGAATGAGGCGTTTATAGATGTTGTTAATCTACAGTTGGCAGCTGGGGACAGGATTTAATGGCTGTCTACTCAGTCTGCTGACGTAACAGGCGGAATAAGACATATTTTGATTTGTCTTCTTGTAAATGTTCTTCTTATGATTAACTCCCAACTCTGTAGTAGCCACATGTACGAGGTAGAACGTTGTTGAGCCTTTCCGTGTTTATCGTCTGAACAGTTCGAGACATTTACCCCTGGGTGGGATCTAGTTCCCTATGTGGGATCTACTTCCCTGAGAGGGATCTACTTCCCTGGGTGGGATCTACTTCCCTGGGTGGGATCTACATCCCTGGGTGGGATCTACTTCCATGGGTGGGATCTACTTCCCTGGGAGGGATCTACTTCCCTGGGTGGGATCTACTTCCCTGGATGGGATCTACTTCCCTGGGAGGGATCTACTTCCCTGGGTGGGATCTACTTCCCTGGGTGGGATCTACTTCCATGGGTGGGATCTACTTCCCTGGGTGGGATCTACTTCCCTGAGAGGGATCTACTTCCCTGGGTGGGATCTACTTCCCTGGATGGGATCTACATCCCTGGGTGGGATCTACTTCCATGGGTGGGATCTACTTCCCTGGGTGGGATCTACTTCCCTGGGTGGGATCTACTTCCCTGGATGGGATCTACTTCCCTGGGAGTGATCTACTTCCCTGGGAGGGATCTACTTCCCTGGGTGGGATCTACTTCCATGGGTGGGATCTACTTCCCTGGGTGGGATCTACTTCCCTGGATGGGATCTACTTCCCTGAGAGGGATCTACTTCCCTGGGTGGGATCTACTTCCCTGGGTGGGATGTACTTCCCTGGGTGGGATGTACTTCCCTGGGTGGGATCTACTTCCCTGGGAGGGATCTACTTCCCTGGGTGGGATCTACTTCCCTGGGTGGGATCTACTTCCTTGGGTGGGATCTACTTCCCTGGATGGGATCTACTTCCTTGGGTGGGATCTACTTCCCTGGATGGGATCTACTTCCCTGGGAGGGATCTACTTCCTTGGGTGGGATCTACTTCCCTGGGTGGGATCTACTTCCCTGGATGAGATCTACTTCCCTGGATGACATCTACTTCCATGGCAGGGATCTACTTCCCTGGGTGGGACCTACTTCCCACGTCATTGACACGACGTACGACTTACGATGTCTCTTCCAAAACACAGGCAATGCGGGATGAACGAAACTATCCACGGTTCGAAACTGCGGTCAGTCGTGGGATTCGAACCCCGACCCCTCTACTCATCCCATTCCACCCGCGCTATATTCCAGATTTCGGATTTGGTATGGGGAAATAAAACAATGATCACAGGTCCAAGGGTAAGGCAATCCTAGATTTGCCACGCCGGTCACCAATGAGAGGGGTAAACAGCGATAACGTTCACACAAACGCATCTGTCCACGCCGTATGACTGCTGGAGTCAGACCACATTTGCACTTTCTATAGGCGACCATTATAACGTTTCCTTCATTTCCTACTAATCTCACGGTGCTCTGTTATTGACAATTTCACAGCACATTGATCCACCCTCCGTAGATACAAGTTATGTCAAAATTTCGTGAATTTCGCATACCTCAGGCTCCCACAAACTTCTTTCAAACCTTACACCCCTCCATTTCTGCTTGAACCACCCACGGATTGTCCCTGATTACATCACCAAGCAAAATGACAACTGTATTAATACGCAGAAATGCACCGAATGACAGCTGTCATCATTTGACAGCTCTGATGCCACGCTGCACAAAAGCATCATTTCTACTCACTCCACACTACATATGTGCTCAAAAAAATCCAGACGGGTAATGGCGGGTGAACACCTTATTGTGGTCTTACATCTGCTTCCACGAACCCTATCTCGTCCGACAACCTGCCTTCATCAATCGCCCGTCTTGTGGAGAACAACGGTGTCTTGGCCACGAGCGATATCCCTGCAGTAAGAAGCCGGCTAATATCGGGCGGCTAATTCCGAAGTGACAGCGACCAATGTCTTGGAAAATGGAAATAAATCTCCGTCGCTGCTGGGCCGAGATGACCACTGTGTCCAGGGCGGACGTTAGTCGCTCCGGCCACGTAACGAGGCTGGACCGACTCGAATTGCGCATAACGTGTGACGAGGTCGGAGAGGACAGAGACACTAAGGCCATTAGGCCTAGTGACATGCCGTATGGCGAGGTCGAAGTAAAGACTTCATGGTATAACAATGCAGTTTTTAACGAGTTTGACTGACCGATTGTTTTTTTTACAATTGTCTTCTAATAACGCCGTGGGAATAGCGTAACAATACATGTATGAATGTCTTGTAAACATAGATAAATATCGTGCATACATGCGCCTTATAACAGCTGGATCTATGTGATTTTCACTAAACGTGGTTATCATGTCAGTAACATAATAATAAGCGAACTGATAAAAGTTTCAACTGTCATCAAGTCCAGTTTTCGTACAGTAAAACAACCACGCTAACGGGAGAGGAATCTATGTTCTCAATCCATTTAGACAACGTCGCACGATATCCAACTCCGGATAATCTGCGTCCGGATTAACAAGATCCATCCCTATCGCTCCGGGTGATGTCATAGTAACGTCACCGACATCACATGTCCTACCCGTGCAAAAGTACCACGGTGTTATTGTTTGTGATGAGGTGAAGAGCGGTGGTCAAGAGTGAGGAGCGGTGGTCAAGAGTGGGGAGCAGAGGTCGCGCGGTAGAGCGCCGGACTGTCAATCGAGGGGACGGTGGTTCAATCCCACCTACCGCCGTTTCGAAACTTAGGCAATTTCGTTCACCTCATATTGCCTGTGTCTTTCGGAAGAGACACTAAAAGCCAGTGGTCCCTTCTAACTGGTGTCTATGCCAGGGGAAGTAAAAGATCCCACACAGGGGGTAAATGTGTAACATGTAGTGGACTCACTAATTCTAGAGAAGGACAACTCTCAAAATTAAGCTCGAAAATAGTATAGTCACAAATATGTGGCTAACATAGAGTGATGAGCTAACCATAAGAAGAAGAAGGTCAGGTGCGTTCGTCATCGATGTGCCAGGTGAGGCACTCACTCACTCACTCGCCAACTCACTCACTCACTCACTCACTCACTCACTCACTCACTCACTCACTCACTCACTCACTCACTCACTCACTCACTCACTCGCCAACTCACTCACTCACTCACTCACCCACCCACTCACGCACTCACTCACTCACCCACCCACCCACTCACGCACTCACTCACTCACTCACTCACCCACCCACTCACGCACTCACTCACTCACGTATTCACTTACGCACCCACTCACTCACCCACCCACTCACTCACTCACTCACTCACTCACCCACTCACTCACTCACTCACTCACTCACTCACTCACCCACCCACCCACTCCCGCTCACTCACCACCCACCCATCCACCCACCCACCCACCCACTCACCCACCCACCCACCCACCTACCTACCCACCCACTCACTCACTCACCCACACACCCACTCATCCACCCACCCACCCACCCACTCACCCACCCACCCACCCACTCACTCACTCACTCACTCACTCACTCACTCACTCACTTACTCACTCACTCACTCACCCACTCACCCACTCACCCACTCACTCACTCACTCACTCACCCACCCACTCACTCAGTCACTCACTCACTCACCCACCCACCCCCCGCTCACTCACTCACTCACCCACCCGCTCACTCACCCACCCACTCACTCACCCACCCACTCACTCAGTCACTCAACCACCCACCCACCCATCCACCCACTCACTCACCTGTCGAGTCGACGGACTCTGGGCTCACTTTGACGTCGTAGGTCGGCTGGTGAGACGGCAGCTCTGGCGGCACGTCGAGGCACGGAGCGTCGCCCGTGTCGAAGTGCTTGAACGTGCCCGAGGCGCTCAGGTTCAACTCCGACTCCGATGTCACCTACGGGTGCCAAATACAGGTCACGGGGTCACATAGGAGAGGGTCACAAAAACACATGTCACCTACTGGTGCCAAATACAGGTCACGGGGTCTCGTAGGAGAGGGTCACAAAAACATATGTCACCTACATTTGCCAAATACAGGTCACTGGGTCACATAGGAGACCACAAAGGGACCACTAAATAAATACACTACTTACAATGCAACCGGATAATCGTCAAAACAATACCATACACAATACAACTGAATACTTATATATAATCGCTAAAACATATATTACAATTATATATGTTCGAGTTGACGTGAACAAGTCTAACTTTTATTTGGTTGTAGTTGTATACCAGATTTCTTGTCACACATGCTATCAGACATAATTTACATTTATGTCACAACATTTTATGTTATTTGTGTATACATAGCTTGTAGTGTTTTCATTGAAGACTATGTTAACACTATTGAACAGAGGCATACTTTGGAGACCAGTGTTTAAATAAAGTGTATTATTATTATTCGTTTTTCCTGTTATTATTTTATTATCGTGGCGTTGATGTCGACGTTGACACGTACTGGTGGTTCGTTGGAATATGTATCTCTGCGGCTCGCGGTGGCGATGGAATAATAAGTACCGCTGAAAGGGTCCAGCGTACCTCCCGTGAGTACGGGCAGGTGGTACAGACCCTCACGAGGATCCAATCTTATGCAGGAGTGCCCCCTTGTGTAGGGGGCAATATACGATACAGTGTGGCCGGTAATTAAATTAATGGATCTGCTGGTTTTACAATATATCGTCGTTGTCTTTTACTAATTGTTTACAAAACTAATGTCGTTAAACGTCGATCGCTTTTAGAATGTAATTGGCAATTGTAAATTCTTTACAGGAGACATGGTATATAGTATAGGGGATGGTATATAGTATTATAATTATATTAACGTTGTTCTTATATTGCAAATATCCGTAGTAAGTATCGTCTAATATCGTTCGATAACTTGCAGCGTTGGATTTTATTTATTCTAAGCGAGTTCAGAAACATAAATCATTAATGGATATTACTGGCAGTGATTGATCGCAAATATTTATCAATGAACGACTCCGCTGGGAGCAACCTCTTTACTGGAATGTCTCGTTATACCTGATTTTCTATTATTTTTATTTTTCTCTGTGCGATTTCGGGGTAAGAATTGGTAAACAAATATTTATAAAGGCTAAGCCCAAAGCAATACCAACAAAATGCGATCTTTGCACAACCAGATAGGGATTATTTTGTGACGTCATATCCCCTACACACGCTGCAATATGCATGTTTTGCAAGCAGGGTTGTAATTATAATTTAGTAATTCGAATTATTTCGAAGGATAAACGTTACTGAAGATCTAATTAGCTAAATACCAATGTTCGTTTGATAATAGCGCCAACAGTTTGGTGTGTGTTATTACGTCACGTTATTGCGACCGAGTCAGAAACGTATCACGACAGCTGCCAAGAAAAGCGCTGATTGGAAATGTTCAACTTTGACATTTCTAGGCAGTTAATTGAAAAATGACGTATTTATGACACCGATTTAATTGAGTTGATGATTGTCAATAAGTGGAACGATTAGCCACTTAACACTGTTGAACAAGATTACCACCCAGAGCCGAACACAGAGGGTATGTGGACAAAGGGCATTGGGAGTCCACCCATTTGACATTTGAAGGTCGGGAGGAATAAGTCGTTGTGTGTCCAGCACGTCTGTTTTCCTTCCATTTTGCATCTAAGCATGTTTACGCTGCCGCACGATGTCTCAGGATTAAAATACCAGAGATGATTACAGAGAGAACAGAGATTGTATTCATCAAATGGAGAATGATGTATAAGAAATAGAGGACGTTATTAAAGTAGTTTAATAAGACAGCACATTCTACTACTAGAAGACAAACAAACTGTTACACTCCGGCACAAGTTTTGGCTAGGTTCAAATATTAAAACCGAGTTGTGATATGCGATATCAATATGTCAATTAAAACCATTTAGAGGCGCATTACAACACCATAAAGATTTCCTTTAAAAAGGTAAAACAGAAATGCATTTGTAAAAATAATAATCAGTATAAATTGTTCAATATAAATAAATAACATCAGTCACAATAGTACTGAATACTAATAAATACGAGTTAATTATAGTACACGTTAAAAATAAATAAATAAGAAAATAGTTGATAAATACTAGATATTAAACTTTTCATATCCTTCACTGCTGACAGTCGTCAACCTGGACTGCGTTGTGTCCGGCCCGCTGATCAGTGCCCACTAAGACTAAACCACTAATGTAAGACCACAATAATGTGCTCGTCCGCCATTACCCGACCAAAGAGTACCCTATATATAGACACAGCATTATGCAGGTTGTCTGCATTTCTGTGAGCACATTATGTAGTGTGGAGTGAGTAGAAATTATGTTTTTGTGCAGCGTGGCATCAGAGCTGTCAAATTATGACAGCTGTCAGTCGGTGCATTTCTGCGTATTAAAACAGTTGTCATTTTGCTTGGTGATGTAATCAGGGACAATCCGTGGGTGGTTCAAGCAGAAATGGAGGGGTGAAAGATTTGAAAGAAGTTGTGAGAGCCTGAGGTGTGAGAATTTCACGAATTTTTCCCAGAACTTCTGCCTATCTATGGAGGGTAAATATACTGTGAAATTGTACGTCAATAACAGATCTCTTCAATGCATGAAGTGTAGACACCTGTCAGTTTATTTAATTTGTACTTTATTTGTACCTACTTATTGTCTTTTATATGTTTTACATTAATTTTACAAAATGTCATACTCATTATTTTATTATCAATATACCATTTATTTTAATAATTATCTTTAGCTAACTTATTTATTTTATTATTTACCTTAAGAAACTTAATATTCTAATTCTACAAAACATGTATACATACTCATGTACAGCGCCTCCGAATGGATACGTCTAGATTTATGGCGCTTTATAATTGTTCTTATTATTATTTATTATTATTATTATTCAAGTTTAATAGGAAATGAAGGAAACGTTATAATGGTCATCTATGGAAAATGCAAAAGTGGTCTGAGTCCTACTCACCATGTAACACGGCTCCTCGTGTTTGGTCAACTGCTGTTTCTCGGAGCTCGGCGGACCGAAGAAAGTCGGGAAGCGCCACACACCGAGCATCCGACAGATGGCGGCCACCGACGCCACCAGCGCCACACTGACGGCTAGCAGGATCAGCGCCACCGCCCACTCCTCCGCTGCCATGGCAACGGGGCCGCGCGCGCCACCACCAGCACCACTCCTGCAAGCAAAATCAAAATGGCGGACGTTGTACCGTTGTACGGATGGGGCGAGTGGGTGTGAT
>OZ024861.1:49344012-49491512 GCA_964017155.1 Oasisia sp. SBJ-2009
CGGGCAGCAACGTTAATTTAATAGGCATCTTCAAAATCGTTACATTTGATGGATCTCGTTTAGCAATTTATCATCGTGTTAATCGTTCGTGTAAACTGCGATGATCCACTCCGGGTGCACGACTAACGAAGGATCGTGTAGCAATTTAGCTCAGACATCTGATATATGACTGACGTTGACTGTTAATGTTAAAAAGTGGCACACTTCAAATGTCTAGGATCAATCGTGGAAGAGAATGGGGGCAGGGAATCGGACTCAAGCAGAGAGTGAGTACAGGTTGGAGACCCTGGAGGGAATGCAGTGGAGAGTTGTATGATAGGAGGGTGCCGGTGAAGTTTAAAGGGAACATCTACAAAACAGTAGACAGACCAGTGTTGTATGGAGCAGAGACCCGGGCAACAATAAAATGACAAGAGGACCCTACAAGAGGTAAGGATAGAGACGAATGAGATGAGGATGTTGAGATGGATATGTGGAGCAACATAAATGACAAGAAGCAAGGATAGAGACGAATGAGATGATGATGTTGAGATGGATATGTGGAGCAACAAAGAAAGATCAGATCAGAAACGAGTATAAGGAACACAAGCATCCAAAAGAATAACCGAGACACAACTGAAATGGTACGTGCTTGTAAAGAGATGGGACAAATAGAACACCGTGAAAAGAGTACTAATGACAGACATAGCAAGAAGAAGAGAAAAAGGTCGACCAAAGCCCAGGTGGAAATATGCGTGTAAAAGAGACACGAACACCGCGTGTCTCAACGCAGTCGAGGCGATAAACAGGGCGATGTGGAGGAAGAAAACCAACAGTCACACCGACGAGTCACGTGAAAGGGGAACACTCAGAAAAGAAAAAGTGTACAGTCAATGTTACATGTACACCGTTAAATAATATACAATATAAACTATATATTCCAATATCGTGACCAATTAAGCGGTTTTAATAGTCCATCATTTAAACATGCAATTTGAGTTCAGTATGCTGTGTACATATGAGTTTCGAGTCGAAACGTATACATTATGGACAGTATAAGTTATACTGTCCATAACGTATACGATTACTATACTATAACGCAATATAGTTCGAAGGCCCTACTATATAATTTACGAGTTTATGACAAACCTATCAGAGTGTGTCTCTCTAACATTCTAGCACGTTTTCCTCCCGACTGACGGGGAGACATAGTTAATAATTAATTGGCGTTTTTGTAGAACACGACACTGCTGTCGCCGGCTTATGGAGGCCACATGAAAATGGCGACGAGATCGCAAGATATAATTGGAGATAAAGTGTGATGCGAAAGTAGCATACATCTTTTGTTGTTCAACGTTTTCCTGTATTTAAGAAATAGTCGATCTGCGATGTCAATTTCTTCGTCACGATCTCTTCATACTTCCATTGATATAAGGATTTAAATCCGAGTAACTGCAAAATTTATCTACTTGTCAACTTTTCTTTTTTTAAATACGAAAACTCTAATTATTCTTTTGATTGCTTCATCGGATAAAAATAAAACAAAAAACATTCATTTGTTCAGCGGTCGTTTAATATACATTTTTTGCTTAACGCATAAATCAACTTAACGCACACCACACACACACACACACACGCACGCACACACGAACACACGCACGCACGCACACACACATATATATTATATATATACATATATATATATATATATATATATATATATATATATATATATATATATATATATATATATATATATATGTATATATATATATATATATATATATATATATATATATATATATGTATATATATATATATATATATATATATATATATATATGCGGTGCGGCATCATGCCTGCATACATCCAACACGCCACCAAAGCATAACCACTTGTAATATATTTCATTCACTACATTAATTAGGATGACTTACATTGCAAGTAGAAATTGTAATAAATGTAACATATTCTCGAAAAAAAATTTACTTGATTTAAAAAAACTGAAACCACATATATAACCCCTTAAATGTATGGTTTAACTCAGAATGTAACTTTTAAACGCATGGTTTATACCTTATCATCTAGTGATGAGGTTATTTATGCCAGACGTCGCCAGACAGGGGGAATTCGACACATACACTTGAAGCGCACTTATCCTGTCTTGTCGTGTCGATTTCCATAGAACGACGCCCGGAATAACTACCGCTGCGATTGCTATTTGAGGAAGGTCATTCCTACTTCCGCTGCTAAATAAAGAGACCCCTCACTTGTCACTGAAACCTTTTCGCTAGATGCGGGCTCTTATCCAGCGTCACAAACGGCTATTTCTGCGAATGATTGCCACAAAAGACTTCAAACGAGGTCGACTTCGTGCTGTTCAATCCGCTGATGAATCCTATAAATATATCCGCAATCACGTGACGGATGTGCTAATCTGGACCCTGGCGATTAACGATGACGTTTCGACGCCGTTCAAACAAACGCCTTGTGAAATTCTAATACGCAGAACCGCGGGCGATCGGTGTACCAAAGCTTCCTGTAGCGGCAATATTAATAAGCCTTTTAATGCCAGACATTTGGCCATCTGCGCGATTTATTGGAAATGTCACGTTGACGGTTGTTTTTTGCCCTGTGTACTGATTGTCTGCCGCCGAAACAGAGCTCTGTTTGCAACGTGTAATGGCAGTGGTCACTCTCTGTCTGGCGACACAATGCATGTTACAGTGATTCAGTGATTCACGTCGGTAAACGGTCAGCATGACGTCGCCTCGCATGCCACTTAATCGTGCACGTTGACCAGGCTCCTGCATCGATGGCGGTCACGATTAAATTGGCTGTCCTCGCGATAACTGTTTGCTAGTGCGAATGATTCAGACGTATAGTCACCATATGTGAGTCAGGGTCCTGATAGTGTTTGTAGTTAGTAAATAAGTGTAAATGTTTATTGAGTTTTGTAGCACCATATATATATATATATATATATATATATATATATATATATATATATATATATATATATATATATACTAATAATAATATTCTATGGTGCTGTACAGTATAAGAAAAGGCACAATGAAAGTTTATATAAATATTCAACATAGTACACACATTGATTTAAAACAAAAGGCTAAAATAAAATAAATATGTACTTAAATAGATTGTTTAATAAATAATAATAATAATAATTTATTATAATAATAAATATGTTTAAAATAACAATAACTAATCAGAAATAGTTAGTGAAAATGTTACACCCAAATTGCGGTCTCTACATCACTAAAAACAAAATTATTAAGAATATGTCTTTGACAACATTGTGCAGATATATTTCTCTTTGGATAATGCAAGTTTTATAAGGGTGTTTATAAATATTTCTGACCTCCCCCCCCCCCCATTTCGTGTGGGATTGAGGGTTTCAGCGGTACTCGGGACAACCCAGCGAGACTATCACATGCGCGCACATTTTCTCCCAGTACACGGCGTTATTATTTCACAATCTGTCGATAACTGTCTCTATCCATGTACGTGGCGTGTAGGTACGTTTCGTCATAACGTACTTCCACAATCTCCAACGACAGCACCCGATTCAATGCAGATCATATTGGAGGATCTCCAAGATAAAGGTCAGACAGTTGCTCAGCTGATCGATTCATTTCGACATAGATCCTTGGCTCTTTGTTAGCATGATCTGAGATCCAGCATTGAGCCTACCCATTGTTGACACATGGCTGTTGTGTGTCCGCTAACTTGTCAACGTTCCGGGATTAACAGCTGTCTCAATATCCTCAAGTAGACCCTGTAGACCCGGTTACATGATTCTCTGGCAGTTCGTATGGGAGACAATCAGACAGTCCATAGCGGCTTTGGAAACGTTGCTTTGTGTTCCACAACGCTTTTATTTACTCTGTCTAAAAGGTCACGACCCCCATATAACCTCATTTACATGTGGCAAAGTCGGGTTGTCTAAATTTAACTTTCAACTTCAGCGCTAATAAACAAGGTCGCGTGCGTAGGGGTCATTAACTCTTATTCACCGCCAACGGAAGCGCACTGGAGCGCGACGTTTATATCCCCAACCCAAATAAGTTTGTCTTCACATACATGTGCATCTCGGCACCATATTTCACTCCACATGACATCCTTGGACATCGATATACCACGTCTGAAGAGATAACGAAATTCGCTCGAGATTCCCTTTTAGATATGTGATGAGCTGCTGTTGCTGTGATATATAAATGATATTTCTTAATAATTGCTTTTACCGATTGTATTTGTAATCCTCTAAACTTCCTAGAATTTATTTATTTTACTGTACTCTCTTATACAGCACACGTTATTTACTAATCGTTTCATCTCTCGAACACCTAAGGAGGATTTCTCAACGAAGGACCAATATATGTATTTTGGTTTGATTAGATTGTATTTGATTTGATTAGGAATGTGTAACCATAATTATTGTCTAGTTATCTCAAAGTGGACCAAACAGTTTCACTACGTATTACATAAAATACCTTTATTCAGGTGCTCGTAAAGAGTGTGTTTTATGCTACATGGGACGCACGTTTTGACTTACCAGGTAGGTTCCGCCACAAGACATGTACATTAAAATTACCACGTGAAACGACATTTCTCTTCTAAGTGGGCGTACACAAATATTTATATCATATTTTCCTGCAAAACGTATACAATAATAATACTTCTGTTCAGTTCGTTGAGACAAAATGCGCAGAGCATGATCCCACATTAATGAATTAATATTGTTTTACATTACAGACTGTAAACACGGAATTCGAAACAACTCCGTTACGAATACTTGTTTTCACCACGTCTACAATATAAACACAAGCAGAACCACGTGGAAACAGTGTCACGTGTACTGTGTAAACATGCAGAGGTTGTCCACGTGTCCACCTGCTCGTTACTCATTGGTCAAAAAATGCCCTGTAGTGGAACCTACGTGGGGAGTCAAAACGTTCACACAGGACTAAGCAACAACTGAGCCAGATTAATCAATGTCTAAGCACAACGATTCTTATTATATGGGCCTCAGAAAAAATATTGGAAACATGTTTTCTACATGGCGACCCAGGAAACAGCTTGTCTGGGCTACATTGGCGGGTTTAAGCTAGCACTGCTAATTGTCCAGAAATAATTGCTCATTTTAGTGCAATACATAATTCATGTCAACTGAGTCCTACTTCCATCGGTGTCAAACGGTGTAGACAGACGCTGAACGGTACATAACAATGGCACTGATGATAGATAACGATGATCACGATGATAGAGTGACATAGATTATAAAAATCCGTCAACGAGTAGTCAGTAAAACGTTGGCAAAGAAGTCGATCAAAGAAATCATGATGTTGTTATAATCACAATAATGATGGCAATGATGATGATGATGATGATGATGATGATGATGATGATGATGATGATGATAATAATAATAATAATAATAATAATAATAAACCATAAAAGTTGTAAGCAGAAACAATTTAAAAAATCCAAAATTATAAATAGCACCCAGGGCTACATCCAGAGATTATGGTGTCATCCTTGTAAGTTTTAAAAATACTCTCGCAAAATAAAAAAAACGAACAGGAGGCATACAGTGGGTTGATGACTTGTGATATTTCAAGATCGGGGCTGGAGGGGCTAGGTTATCGTTCGGGGGGCATTGTCCGCCATTTTGTGTGTGAAACATGGTTAGGGTTGAAAAATAATAATACCGGGTAGAACGTGGTATGTTAATCCGGTTTTCGTAATAGTTTCGCCGATGTATTATAATTAGCGAATTATTTTAAACGCATATACACGGCAAGCTAATGCTAGGCTGAGCGAACAGCCGCGAACGGTCTGGTCTCTAAAGAGTAACAATCGATAAAGAGCGGATATAATATTTATGAAGAGAAGATTTATTTGTAAACAGGTGCTTATGTAATAGGAGTTGCCGAACAGTCTGCCCAATGAATGCCACACCGCCGGCCACTAAGTGCTCTCTCCTCGCGTTACTTGGCCGATTACGTTTGCTTCGTCCAGTTTATGGCTGGACACACAAACAGCTATTGCTGACCTGAGCTTTGGGACTCAGCGAAAGGGCACGGGGGAACAAAAATAATCATGAGGGACTTGTCTGAATGTATGTAGCCATACCAACATAGGTCGAAGCACACACATGACCCAATTAATGTTATACCGTTGCGCCCGGCGTATGTAGAAATATAGGTCGTTTCAATAAAGCATTAGAAACACAGGAAGGGCCGGGATAAACGGGGGAGAGTAGGGGATCATTGATTTACATCCCACGTGACCAGTTGCCTAGCAAAAACTCCATCAAACCATCGAAATGTGATTCAGAACATAATATGGTTCTTTCGTTCATTCCGTCTTATGTTTTGTTGAAATCCCAAAGAATAGGAGGTCGAAAAATTGAGAGTTTGCGAGAAAACATACGAATGTTATTAACGCTAAAGATGAAGATCTCAAATAGCATGCACTTTGGATTGTTTATGTCCTGTCATAATTTCATTTTCTGTTCAATTGATACTTTACCATGCATTGTTCTTATAATTAGTTCGGAAGATAAAAATTTCGCAGTGCCGCACAACAAGATACAGAAAGGGCCCAAAAAAACTAATTTATCACGTGATGTTTCCTAGCAAAAATTCCATCAATTCATAAAAAATGGATGCCAAAAACTCGGAAGGTATTGGCGTTCTATCATGTGTTTTGATGAAATTCTGGCATAATTTTTTTTTCTTTATGACATATGTGTAAACAAATTGTACGGGAAAGTTTGATTTGTGAAAACAGTAATGTCATTCAAATATAATATGTAACCGCTTTAAAAAAAAAACAATTGTTGGAAAAGTCAAAGTTTGACACGCATAATTTTAATTGTGACGTGGGCAAAGTAACGGATCCGTTAATTGTTGGAGATACGGAAAGTTGGAGAAAAGTATCGTTTAGAGGGCTGGAAAAATAAAGTGCCATGCCACCGATAAACGTAACTATTTCAGACGAAGACAGACTAATCACCACTAACATCTACGTGCCATCTGCGCTATATTCGTCGTGAGTGATATCAGCTGTTAGCAGCACGAAACAATTGTATTAAATTAGCGTGGTGCATAGCTTGAATCAACGCAAAAAAGCAGTTCGGTTCGCTTGCCAACTACAAGCGAGTGCCGCCATGTCGGGTCGCTGACAGAGGCGACTACGCCATACACGCGGGGGCAGGACATTGATTATATTGGCACCTACAATCAGTTCATCTCGGCAACTACGTTTCGGCAGACAAAAAACGTAATGACTGATCACCGCGAAATGGGGACGCGTGGGCCACCCTGAAAGGTCACATGATGCGGAAGAACGCCTATAAGGACCAGCGACAAAACGATCACACTCTATTAGGCTGGGCGTATTTTTAGTTGCCAATTTAACCGGATTGGCCATGTCGCAAGAGCGAGGAAAAAAGCCACAAAAATAGATCGAATGTAGTTGATTCTGTTGTCGCCTATAAGCACAATTACCACTGCCCTAACATCAACGCAAAGTTTCTGCCTCACAAAAATCGCCATCAGCACTATACCCACAACCGCTACCAATCCCGCCATATACTGCAACCATTCCAGTCCAGCAGCAAAGGGGTGTAACCCCTTTTTTGCTCATATCCTTTTTTCTTTGTCGGTGTTGAGTTCTCCTCTTGGGCATTTAAAAGATGATAAAATAAAAAAGCCGCTAAAATCAACTTATTCGCAAAACTTTACAACCAGATAAGATTCAAACATAGCTGAAATGAAGTTTTATATGTTTCCGGACATAAGGAATTAAATTCAACTTACGTGAAATAACGAAAGGAAGGCGACCTTATATAGGTCCAAAATGGCTGCCTTGATGCAAACAAATATTGCATTAAAACGAGTGAATTTTTTCTTCAAAGATTATCATATCCACCCCATCACCAATACCACCGCCACCGCCACTGGTATCTCTGTAAAGCGAACACTATATGCGAAGTTTGCTTCGTGGTGAAATTTGCTCTCGTCGTTTATTAAATTCAATATTTGCACTCAGAAACTCTTCCCCGAGATGCTCTGCCTGTGCTTGGCTGACACACGGGTTGGTCGCGGTAACCGTCGCATCGTCACGATGTGTATGGACTATACAGTGTAACACTCATAACTCCTGGAGGTCTCGTGCGGCCACACACTGAGATGTTCATAGTTTGCATTGCTTCTGTTCGCTCGGCCAGATATAAATGGATAATTACTTCATCCGTAGAGAGAACTAACTGATGCATGTCTGATGACCCGCACCCCCTCCCCCACCCCGTTAGACAGCGGTCAGAGACATGTCTGACGATAAGACAGACACGACTAAAAGTAGCATGATGATGATGATGATGATGATGATGATGATGATGATGATGATGATGATGATGATGATGATGATGATGATGATGATGATGATGATGATGGAATAGCAGTGAAAGAGAATATTCAGACGGATATAATCAAAGCAGACAGGGCGAGACTTTCACTTCCGGTGCCCGCCATAACTACCATATATACTTAGGGCTATATACGTCGGTCCATTGTCATTTTCATCACGATCTATACACACAAAATTGCACATGTTTACTGGAGATGGAGTAGGGTGGGGGGGGGGGGCAGATGGACATTTGTGGGAGGGCGGTGGAGGGTATGTGGAGGGAGGGAGAGGGGTGTGTGGATATAAGGTTGGGGGTTTGTGAACATCGGGGAAGGGGCGTGTGGGAGGGGTGGGGAGTGTGTGTGTGGATATATGGGGAGGAGCTTGTGGACTTACGGGGAGGGGGCGTTTGAACATTTGTGGGGGTATGGGGAGGTGCGTGTGGATATAAGGTTATGGGGCATGTGAACATATGTGGGAGGGGTGGGGAGGGTGAGTGTGGATATACGGGAGGGGGCGTGTGAACCTAATGTGGGAGGGGTGGGAGAGGGCATGAGGAGTTTGAGGATATGGGAGAGGGGTGTGAGAGAGGTGCGTGTGAATATATTTTTTATGTGACGAAGAAGGACACGTGGACATAGGGTGGGGGGGGGGGGCTTTCACACAGTGACGGACAAGGCAGTAATGTGGACCAGTGACGAACGAAGGACGACACAACCTCGAATCCCTGCCTGCCAACCTAAACTATACGCCGGGAACAAAGGAATGAACAACAACGGACTCGTCACAGCACAATACAGCACAGCAAACAGGGAACTGTGAAGACGAGATACGGAATTGAGGAAATGGGCGGATGGTGAGCTGTGTGGTTCTATCGTAGGGAATCAACCTACCTCGGTCGTTGGTCGTTGGTTGCAGCACAGACGACGCCCGAGCGACTAGCCTACACCGCCTCGCCTCGCCCTGCCCCGCCTCGCGTCTCTCGCTGGCAACGGTCGCTGTCGATGCCTCGCCTGACTACGCTACCACGCCCGGGCTACGGCCAACGCCACTACGCGACCGTGCGAGCACGTACACTGCGCGCACGTACACTGCCAACACGTACACGGCACACGCATCCACTCTCCCGCCAAGTCCGTCTCATCTGCCCACCAGTCTGCACGTAAGACCGTCCCTTTCTCCCCGACGTCGTTCCGCAGTAGTCGACTCCCTGGCACCCGACGTACGCTAACCAAGCAACGACAACAACCAGGTCCGCCTTCGCCTCTAATAAATAATTCGCTACTGTTGCCTCCGCGCTTAACCCGACGAAAAATCGATAAGTCGCACACACGAGCGAAGCGCCACCTCGCGATCGCGCATGTACCGTTGTTGTACAGACGAGAGATGTGGCGATTGATTTATGCTCCTTGAGGGGGATTCTAGACGTAGTTTGCATCAAAGACAAAGGCCGCAGCAGACGCGGGCGACGGATCCGGCTGGTTTTACGGTATTTGTGGAGGAGAAATGTCATCCTATTCCGAATACTATTGTATTATTTTCTTTATTGTTACGGCATTCTTGACACGATAATAAAGGTACAATATAGACAGTTTAACTGATTTTATTTAACTTGGAGCGTGTTGCGAGCTTGAAATATGTGTTCGATCGTTTAAATATTGCGTGGCCGAACTTCCTATTTTACTAAATGACGGACTGAAGAAATAAAAACACCAGGTGCAATGTATACAGGTCTGTAAGGCGAATAATCTCTATTAATGTGTGTTCCCTAAATTTAAGACACTTAACTTGAAATCGTGTGCTTTATTTTGACTGTCTGGCGTGTTTATCGTTGCGTGGCGGAAGAGAGGTGTCCATGTTTGGTCCGTGCTTTTTCCTTTTGAAATTTGCGAACGAAAAAGGGAAAAGCAAGATATGTTCCGTTTCCGTTTTCAAAAGTGAAGACTTAAGTAAGAAAAACCATTACGATGTCCTTTGCGCAGTATGGCGAATAAGTGTTAAAAAAGAAAATAACGATAAAACATACTGTTTTTCATTTTCACAGACCTGCCATATTTTGGGGATGACAATCTGAATTTTTGATCTGAAATAATTAATGAGACATCTTTCAGTTATTAAAGACCAAGCAACACCTACTATTAATGTAATACACATTTAATTAACAATGTAGCAAAAGTTGAAAGAAACTTTTGTAACAAGGCCAAACAATTGAGAACAATCTAGTGAATCTACTCTACTCTTGTTGCCCTACAATGATTCTAGCATTGCATTAACATAACCATTACCGATTATAAAGTATCATTTGTCTGCTGAGTAACTGAATAATTGAATAATTGAATAGGATAATTCTCCCAATACTTTTTTATTTTGCCTATGATATAGATCTACTGTAATCCTAGCTTGGGTGATGCAGGCTATAATTACTAAGATATGTTTTTGACCTGTATCTTTCTATCTGTAATATGTTCTGTTGATGAGACTTGTCCAACATACATGAATTATATCAAACCTATGTTGACATTGAGTTAAATATTTACCAGATGGCTCATCGATTAATGCCATGACCACGTGTCTTCATCTATAGGTCTACTGAGCGATAGTAGGGAACATGTCAGGTACTGCGTTGTACTCGTATCAAACTTAATACTGGTGTCAATAATAGGTCAAACACGTCTCTATTGTCCAAGCAACACAATACTTGATTTAATTAAGCCCTGCTATTGTAGACTGTGAACTTGGCTAATTGAAGGGATTAACGACATACTATTTACCGCACGTCACGCTGACTAGTTATATGGATCGGTTTGAAGTCCGATCGTTTAGGCAATTTCAACGGAGGCGGGCAGGAGATAATGCAGTTATGTACTGCTGATAACGTCACTATTAACAAATAAAACAACATTTTGCTAATTTGGCGAAGAGTATATATTTATTTTCGCGAAATAGCAAACTGTTTCGCCTATGGCGCAATTGGAGATCGGCAGCTCAAGCCTAGCAGATTCCACCATTCCCACCCGTTGATCCACCTACCGCAGTTTTCAGAACTAATATTTACGAGCGCGCCATCTTCTGCACGCTACAATAAACTAATTGGTGGTTTAGTTCGTTCCTTTCGAATTGATTTAGTCCCTAAAAATAAACGATTATTCCATTATATTATATAGTTTTGTCCATACATGGACACATGTGGTTAAAAAATAATTTCCATGAATTTAGCTAAACTCCGTATCAAAATGGAGTACGGCCGTTTCACTTTAAAAAAAAAAAAAAATCCGTATCGGATAGGGTAACCCGTATCATGTGGCATATCTGTTTTCAATTCTAATTCATCTAAATTGTAATTGTTTGCAAATTAAAAAAGGAACAATCATATGCACACACATGCACACACATGCACACACATACATACAAATGCACACATATATACACTCGCTCGCTCACTCACACGCGCGCACACACATACCAAACGCACATAATAATAACATACGTTTTAGTGTTATTCTGTTAACATTATTAGCTTCACTGTCTGATACAATGGTCACGCCAAAATTGTGACACATCCGGTTAAATGATCAGGTAAAATACCGATCTGTTCAAATTGCAGCTCAGTGTTTCGGTAATCGTCGAAATTGTAACTATATATCTCAAGTTCGCTCATTCAGGAAATGTATCGCTCCGTAAAGTGCGTTGATGCCAGTTGTTTGGTGTGTGGACCGAACAATTCATACAACACCATTTTGGTTGTTCCAGTTTACTTTAGGTTTTAGGTCAAAAGAAGATAAAGGCGTTGTCAATCTGGAAATAAAGTGTTTTGGTGGTGGGAACGACGACAGTATACAACGGCGCGTGGATTGCAATGAATCAACGAGTCGCCGATTAACTATCCTCCAATCGTTTAATCGCCAACATAAATTACAACGACACAAAAGTTAATTAGTAATAATGTCATATTCATTATAACTACAAACCGGAGCTTCTTAATTCAGAGGAAACTATCCGAGATTTTGTTTCGTTTCGTCGAAAACAGTTGCTAATAACTGTTCGCTTTGTAGTATGGTCTAAATATCTTGAAATTGAGGATGCCGCTTACGTCATAGGAGAGACAACATAGAAACAGGTCGTTTCCCTTCGACAAGGCACGAAGGCCGCTACAGTGGGTTGTCAGGTAGGAACAACGAACGTCACGTGACGAGAGGCCCGCATAGTTAGCAAACTAATCAAACTAATCTTTGGTATAGCAACCACAAAGAAATAAAATATATACAACATATATATATATATATATATATATATATATATATATATATATATATATATATATATATATATATATATATATATATATTTATAGGGAATGACAACATTAATAATAACTGATAAGTATACCGTCTGTTTTTGCAACAGAGCCTTTCAGCCATTGAAGTCATCAGTTTTGCTTACGTCGGTTCAATTCGTGTTGTTGTGTAACAACAAATTCCAACCTACGTCACACTGATCTGTATTGATTGAATTATGTTTATTTCCCAGTAGAAAAAATATAAAAATATATATACACTCAATATACAACAACGTTTACACATGGACATGGGGGAGAAAGAAGTGCCATATTTTATCGGTCACTTCCCCCAACACAATCACAACTTGTGTAACTTAAAATTGTGTAAAAGCATTAAAATGCATCCTTAAAAAGTAATATAATTCATGTTTTCAATTCCACATAAATCATATATTTATAATCATCACATCTGTGCTAAGTTTGTGAAAAGAAATTATTTACAAACAATTTCTGGAGTTGTTTTAAGAATTTTTAAGAACGGACGGACGGACGGACATATATAGGTAGAGAGAGAAAGAGAGAGAGAGAGAGAGAGAGAGAGAGAGAGAGAGAGAGAGAAGAGAGAGAGAGAGTACAAAAATGACATCCCAGTGTCGTCCTGTATTGATGTCTGGAACTCGTGTATCATATGTGAGGACTTGACTACGATGTCTTCTCTCCCGGGGGAGTTATGATGGATGGCCTCTCGAACCTCATCAACATTAGAACACAACGTGTTCCATGATTAGTCCTTGGGGAGTATTCGCTAGTGCTTCTTGCTAAATGGACAAAGATGTGCTAACAACAATGATTAAACTGCTATTCCACTAGTCGAGCCACTGGTGATGTGGTCATGATGCTGGACTCTCTTCTATCAAGGCTTGCTATGCAAAGCTTGCTATGCTGACATATTGCCATGGTGATTAACTATGTTTGAACACATTCCCATGTTAATTACAAAGCTGGTATATGTATAAGAGATCCTCTTTTTTGCCTAACTTATATAGATTTGCGTCAATGATCTGGGACAATGTAAGTGATTCTTTACTCGAGTACTAACCAAGTCAATGTTTAAATTGTTCTTATTTTGGCAGAATGATTGCTGAACAGTTCTGTTGATTACTTGCACATCTCTCATGCTGGTGAGTAACGTTGAAGTCTGAATGCATAATATATATATATATATATATATATATATTATATATATATATATATATATATATATATTATATATATATATATATATATATATATATATATATATATATATATATATATATATAATATATATATATATATATATAATATATATATACATGTTTTTTTTATTTATTTATTTTTATTTTTATTTTGAAAATGGATGTTCTGTTTATAGTTTGAATGAGTTGCAGGCAGAATCTTTCAAATTGCTAATTTTGTTCTGAGCTTAATGAAGTAACTAAACACAAATACCAGGTAATCAGGCAGTAAACTTTCAACATGCATGTTGGAGTCATAAGAATAAAATAGTAAATGAAAATACTCTAGGAGTTGATAACCCCACTACACCATAGTATTAGGACTGTCAAATATTAAAGAATTTTAATTTCAAAGTATGGTTGTAGAATGAAGCCCATTACACAAAAATATAATGGGACAATATATATATATATATATATATATATATATATATATATATATATATATATATATATATATTGTCCCATTATATGTGTATGTATATATATATATATATATATATATATATATATATATATTACTCCTAGAGTGTTTTCATTTACTATTTTATTCTTATGACTCCAACATGCATGTTGACAGTTTACTGCCTGATTACCCGGTATTTGTGTTTAGTTACTTCATTAAGCTCAGAACAAAATTAGCAATTTGAAAGATTCTGCCTGCAACTCATTCAAACTACAAACAGAACATCCATTTTCAAAATAAAAATTGATTGGCAGTAATGCCAAGGCAATCAGAGTTAACCACAATAGCCTTTGATGTTTAACGTTCCCATGCAGTAGGTTCCCATTACAAATTACTGCTTGGCACTAATGATTCTGTTGTGAGAGAAATTTGTATCAGGTATATACTTGTAAATGACTCATGTCACAGACCAGATATGTACTAAAAATATGAAAGCACTTGCTTGTACATATAATATTTATAATAAAATTAGGTAAATATTTGTATTTTTTGCACTGTGTTCAACTGGCCATGAGATGAGATATAGTTTGAATAATACAACCAAAGTGATATTGCTAACAGCAGTTGTGAGGGACATTGTTTGGAGTACTGCTGATACTGGCAAGCAGAGAGATGTTGTTCTCATCATGCTGCTGCTTGACTCAAATGTCTTATAGGACGTGCACGGTTAAACTTAAACATTCATTTATCATACAACTGTATAAACATGTGATTGTCTTGCAGTTTCTTAAAAGTGTTACTTTGCATATAGGAGTCATTTATCACAGAATGGATGACATTGTACAGTGTCTGTTTAATTTACACATTAAGTGAATTTGTAGAGTCTCGATGGCTAAGTAAGGTTTCACTGTTGTCCATGTGGTTATACATATGTTAGCTAATGTTGAAAACCAACTTGATGCGAGATCCAGTGGGTTGTCTAAATTCTGGTGGGCTATCTTATTCTAGTGGACTTAATATGTTGGTGGGTTATCTTTATTCTGGTGGGCTATCTTTATTCTGTTGGGCTGTATATTTTGGTGGGTTATCTTTATTTTAGTGGGCCATCAGTATTCTGGTGGGCTAATTTTATTTTGTTGAGCTGTTTTATTTAGTTGATATGTCTTTATTCTGCTGAACTGTCTACTGAAATAGTGTTTTTGACTGGTTACAAATTGTGTGTCCACACTTTGCACAGCATTCTTCAATACGTTTGTTTTATTGAGTTACCATGTCAACCCTTGAAAATATGACCTGACACAGGTCATCCATTACTTACTGTAGTTGATGTGACCAGATGGTAGCAACAACATTGTAAGGTGATAAACTATGTCCAGTGTTTTATGTATCGCCTGTGAGCATATTGGTTTGAGTAGTAACTGTAGTAGTATAGGTTTTTGTGTGTAAAAATACGACATTCCCCCGTCTGGTACCATTTATGGCTTTTGTTTGGTATCCGCATGATCTATACAATGCTGCCACCTCATGGACACTGCCGTAATATATATTTTTTATAAACAACTGCAAATTTGTATTTCTATTTATTTTGTGTTAATATAAGTTTAATTCTGAATAGTTTTTATAATACAGCATTATTTGATAAAAAGGTATCCTTATTTAATCGGTATGCTATCCATGTGGGGCTAGACAATGCTTCCACCTCACGGATACTGGTTAATCCTGCCGTAATTCTTATTTTATAAACAACTGTAAATTTGAATTTTTACTTACTTTTGTGTTAATATTAGTTCAATGTTGAATACTTTTCATATGATATTATTATCTTGTAAAAGTATATTTTTATTTTTATTTCCTAGTTGGCCTGAGAGCCAATCGTCTCTACCCTAATCTGGGGTAAGGCTACCCGGATGTAGAAACTTAAGCCCATTAATGTCCCAGGCGGAGTTGAGGGGCTTAAAAGTGCTGCCACCTCACGGACTCTGGGTAACCGAGGCTATCTCTAGTAGGTCTACTGGGCTGATGATTCTTAGGAAGCATCATTCTCTGATGGACTGGTGACTATTAGGGACCGTCTCAGTCATCATTCACTGGTGCCCTGATGACTCTTAGGAACCATCTCAATCATAATTCTCTGATGGACTATTAGGGATCATCTCAGTCATCATTCACTGGTGCCCTGATGACTCTTAGGAACCATCTCAATCATAATTCTCTGATGGACTCTTAGGGACCATCACAATCATAATTCGCTGATGGACTCGTGACTATTAGGGACCATCTCAGTCATCATTCACTGGTGCCCCCCCCCCTCTCTCTCTCTCTCTCTCTCTCTCTCTCTCACTGTTTTGCTCTCTCTTCAGCCATGCTCATACAATTTACTCGCTTCTGTTGTGGACACCACCTCTCTCTGTCTCTCTCTCTCTCCCTCTCTGTTTTATGTGCAACCAACCAATTGTGATAAGATGGATAGAAGTCTATTTTTCCAGTCTTCAGCATATGCTATGCTAACCTCAACAAGAGTTATAATTTTTGTAGTTAACTTGATGACCTGGTAGAACTGACAAGTGTGATGCTGCTAGCGAGAAACATGCTATCTGCCTTCTTCTACAGCGCCCACTTGTAGGTCTTACGTCTTATTTGTGTGAGTTGGATATTAATTCCTCTTTGTTTGGCAAACAAGATGCATGACATTTATGAAGAAAGAATTCATATTCCTACTTATGCTCACCCAATTTACCCGCTTTTGTTGTGGACACCACCTCTCTCTAGTTCTAGCTCTAGTTGTTTCCAGCACTCGGCAACGTTCTATTCTCTATATCTCTCTATCTCTTTCTGTCTCTCCCTCTCTGTTTCATGTGCACCCAACCAATCGCGATATGATGGACTGAAGTCTCAATTTTTACAGTCCTCAACATATGCTATACTAACCTCAACAAGAGTTACAATTGTTGCACTTAACTTGATTATCTGGTAGAACTGGCCAGTATGTTGCAAGTTGTTTAATGCATTTCTAAAATATCACATCAGTGTGTGTGCACACAACATGTAGTGTTTGCATAAGGAACACCAGCAGGGTATGAACCTGCCACACACAACACTGAACCGATATTACTGTAAACTGTGCAAGTGAACAAAATGGTTTAGAGAAACATTTGACCATGCTTTTGCATTAAAACACAGTATTCTAACTGCAATCATTCACAACTGTATTGTTACAAAATGAATATACATGGTCTGACAGGAATACATAATTAACAGTACATGATCTGTAAAAGCATGCACAAATTGATTTTTCTGGACAAGACTGCTATCTGGGTAATTGTGGTTTTTGAATACTTCATATCGCGTCACTAAGCCAATTTCCAAGATTGTTTTTGCCAGAAAAATTACAAAACGAGTATAATTGTGTCCTACAAGCATGAATTTTTAATGACGGTTATTAAACCAGAAAATGTTGCATCGTCTAACAATATCCAACATATTCTCAAATTCGTTATCATCAAAAAATTTCGTTAGGTGTGCGAGTGTGTGTAGTCTATTTGCCTATGTGTGTCTAATAATGTGAAATGTATGCAAAATCCTACGTTTTATATAATAAAAATTAAAATGTGTAAGTTCAAGATATGTTCGATAATGTCATAGTTTTTTAATAATTGTTTTTATTGATGCAGGTACTTTGTCACGTGTCGTGTACACGTTTGAAAGTGTGGTGATGTACGCGATTATACTGATTGGGTAGTAATATTTGTATTTACTATGTTTCTTAATTATTAAGAAAAATATTAATTTGATATTAACGAATATCCCATTGAAGATATTATAACCATAGGTTGTATACTAGATATGTATAAATAAACGCAAACAAATTTTAACAAGTATCTTAACATTGAATGATCGCGGTTATTTATTCATAATAAATTGAATGTATTATTGTTAATAACTTTTAGTTGCATTTATTTACTTATCGACGATTAAAGACATAGCAGTATATTTAAATAGTAAAAATTATTGTATCGTAGCTATTTAATATGAATAAAATAGTTATGATTTAACTTAATACATGCTATTAACTTTTTCACAATTTAAAATAGTTCCAGCATTTTTGTAACTTTCAATAATATCGCTTTCCGTACGTGCAACAAATTAACTAAAGCTTATCGTGAGGCTGAGATGTTGTATACGATTAAAACAAAAGAAATGTTTAACTTTTAAAGTTATGTTTAACTTTTAAAGTTAAACATTAAAAGCTGTTAAATAAAACACAATACAAGCTTTGAATTTAGTTAAATTAATATTTTTCTTAATAATACCTTAAACATAACAGTCCAAGTCACACATTGACTGTTTGAAAGAGAAACTCTGAAAAAGAAAAAATGAGAGGGGAAGGAAGTGGGAGACACTGGGTATATAGCCTGTAGTACAATCTAATGTACTAGTGCGGCCAGAGATACCTCATCGGTTGCTCCTCATAACGTTCCCTGGCACGGTTGGTCACAATCCTTCCTCCCTCACAACTGACCGACTTCCACCGGAAGTGTTCCTATGGGAGGGAAATTACCTGGCCCAAACCCCGGTTCGCCGGACCGGTTGTGACCTCCATAGGATGAGCGTCACTGGTAACCCCTTCCGCCACGTGCGGTCGGAACACTCAGTTGCAATGAAGGTAGCCATTTTGTTTGCTTATAAACCCACGTCGAGCCTTAGCTGGTGAAAATGTGGTGTCAACTTGTAAGACACGTAAGCTGATATATCTGACGTTAATCATGTTGTAACATTACATTATAACATCGCTTATATGTCATGCTATATCATATGATACATCAAACATGTTAGCATGCATAACTATAATTATTAATGTTGACCTTTGCAGATTCTTGGTTCTATAGCGGAAGTTGGGCAACAATATGGCGCACACATTACCGACGTTTTCTCCTTCATAAAATTAAAAAGGCATTATTTTTAGACGCAGTTACACAGTACAGTACATCCTACAGTGACTAATATAACTCGCGCTGATATACGAATTTTATTATTTTAGGATAATAAACCGAGGTGGATTATAAGATATTAGTTATTTATTATTTTATTTAATAAATAAATACAATGCTTACCTACCATTTATATCGACGCAAATCGGTAAGTGGATGTATTCATTATATATGTTGCCAAGTAATGTTTTGCTTAATGAGATATGGATTATCTGTGTAATTATATTCACAGTACGTAGAACGACGCTAACAGTTATGCATAATATTGGTAATGTTTGTCTTCCGTAATGCCTTGCTGGTTTGACTATGCAAGTTAGCAGTACAGAATGTCGACACTGTACCACATGGCAATATATGTAATGTACTTCCAACAGTTGCCGTTCTAAATAACACAACAACATTACACACATAGCCTACCTTAAAGCAATTGTCTGTAGCAATCGTCGCTCTCTTTTTTGGCGTCTAGGTGTATATCCGAATGTCTGATGACTGCCAACCTGCAACATGTGCAGACGTGTTCGAGACTAACTGTCAAACCACGTAGAGCGTCAAATGTGTCTTGTTTGCTGAATATCATACGATACGCTGCAACCGACCGCACACGAACCATCCATAAACACGTGAAGTTGATCTTCTACTGAAAACCGGGAGAACTGCATTTCGACGAATCCATGCTTTCGATCGAACGCTTAAGTCATTTGTTTGTAGCAACTTGTCAGGTTCAACGCGACAGAGGTTGCTAATTATACGTTGTCAATCTGTGGGTTCTTGCGTGGGACCAAGAACATACCATTGTCGAATATAGGCGGCAGTGAAGCATTGCATTATCTCTTGTGTTAAACTGACAATGACACATGACATGTATTACACACGGACAAAACAAGGTTGCATTGAATAGCACAAGTACCTTCGCTATTCTTGTCGAATGTGCAAATACCCATGACCGTACCGAATGGCGTCTTAATTAGCCTGACGGAAGGGGGGGGGAGGTGAAAAGGATTGGTGGGTGAAAGTATTGAGGAAGAGGGGTGTAGAGGGACAGTGAGAAGGGAAATAGTAGCGGATAAAGGAAGTGAGGGAGAGGGGACAAGCAGGGAAGAAAGGAGAAAAAAATTGAATATTTTAAAAGGAAAGTATTGGAGAGAGGTCAATCAGAAGGGAGACAGACAAAGAGAGACAGACAACCAGATCATTCACCAACGTGTTCACACTGACACATTTTGCATCAGAACGAAAAAGGATTGCATCGCCACTCATTTATGCATTTCTTTCATCTATTTGCTAAACGTAGAAAAGGAACAGTTTAAATATTACTCATAATGGTATTCTATATACGGGGTTAGATAGCTGGATTATTTTAGCACTAACAAACATTCTGATGATGATGCAGTGAGAGGATGGAGGGAGGGAAGGAGGGAGGGAGGAAGGAAGGAGAGGGAGAGAGGGGAGATTGGAGGAGAGATTAACTGGAAACAAAAAGTGAGTGTGCTTTTATGTGTAAGAGATTGTGATTAGTGGATATATGTCACATTTCTTTTTTGTATTAATCTGCACCCTACTTCCGAAGAAGACTTTATATTATCATAGACGTTAGCGATGAAATAAAGTTTCTTACTGCTTTTAGAGCAAACATATAGTGTATTTAAAGATAACTTCCAACAATCATCAAACGCGTGCGCATCATACGCTAACAATATCACGTAACGTAACCTGTTGCCTATCACCGGTATGTCCATAAAAGATGGGATCAGTTTGATATAGCAGATATGATGCCGCCCATGCGTTACCATTATAAATACTGTTGGCAAAAGTTATGCTTGACGAAGGTCACGTGCAGCAATTGATTGTCACGTACACAAACCGCAACGTAACGGTTTAGTAAATTAATTTGGGTTTTATCTATTTTAATAAACCATTACTAATTCAAAAACGTAAAAGCAAGATATTTAAAATGTTTACGAATCGCATAAAGTTTCAGTCTGCGTCTGATCTAACACTCGATCGAAGGAATCATGGTCGTATATTCCAAAGAGTAATACAGACACATAAAAAAAACCTACTCCCAATATTTTTATTTACTATTGGGGTAAAATGTAAAACAAAACCAGATAATCGATGCTGGGTAGGTTTTCTACTAAGAGTAAGCAATTAATGTAAATACGACACACACACACACACACACACACACACACACACACACACACACACACACACACACACACACACACACACACACACACACACACACACACTAACACACATACACTAACACACACACACTAACACACACTAACACACACTAACACACACTAACACACACTAACACACACTAACACACACGCACACACTAACACACACGCACACACACACACACATACACACACACACACACACACATACACACACGCACGCACGCACACGCACGCACGCACGCACGCACTCCCACATACCCACACGCATACACCCGTGCACACACACCCACATACATTCGCGCGCGCACACACGCCCACATACACACCCTCACATCCCCGGGCACCCGTGCACACGCGCACGCACGCACACGCACATGTGCACGCACGCACACGCACACGCACACACACACATACACAGTGGTGGAAAGTAATGTAAACTTTGTGAAACTTGTCACAGCGTAGCAATTCGTACGGTTTATCTTGTAGGCTTGTTTGGAAAGATAAACAGGCATTGGTGAAGTGCGAGTAGAGATGATGGCGGTGGCGGTGGCTGAGCGAGTTGGAAGATGATCGACAAAAAAAGTATTGAACACCTGCAAGAGAGACGGGAAGTTCACAGAGGAATAAAGAACGGGGCTATGTGTCCTTATATAGAAAGGAAAGGGAGACATTGAGGCACTACGTTGCTAAGCCGTAAGTTGAAGTCGCTGGAAAGAATCTGGATTGTACAATAACAGAATAAGAGCAATAGTGTAAGTGTAAATCGGTGAAGAACAGCTGGAACTTAGGCAAGGATTGCTCAAAACGCTTTACACTTTACTTCCCTGGCAGTCCTATTCAATTAGACACAATCTCTGGGAAGCATGCAGCCATATGCTGCAAATAATGCGCGAAGGTTACTCGCACACATATCAATCATTTGTGTATTGCCAGGTATTCATTTATACAGCTGAGTGAACGGGAGCAATGTAGAATGAAATAAATTGCCCAAGGTTTTAACACCGCAGCACAGGATTCGAACCCGGGTCCTCTTAGTTGAACCTGATAGTCAAAAATGGACTAGTGATTTCCCCCCAAAAAATACGGCGTTTATACAGGTACTAAAGAAGCCGATAAAAAGACTTCGGGGAAAGTTATTTCTAATTTCGAAAAATATGTGAACTATATAGTAGGATAGAATTATCATTTAAAGGGAAAGATTCGCTATGCAATATGTGCTGTGCAGCTCCATTTGGCACATAGGGAGTCTTAACTCAGTACCAAACAAGGTGGTGAAAAATTGGCATTTCCATTTCTTTGGAACAGTAAACCCGAAGCTTTGAAAAGAAAATAACTAATAACACATTTGCGGACGGAGGTCTTAATATTGTAGATATTAGAACTAAAATAGAGTCTCTATTTGTCAAAGAAAAGTTCTGCAATTAATTAAAGACCATAACGCCAGATGGAACTTCTTAGCAGTGTATTGGCTGGATATACATCTCAAAGAGCATCTAGTTCTGTTCCGTCTTTACCCACCTTAAATGTCATGGTGCTGGTTCACGTCCGGGTAATCTATTTGAAGAGACAAGCCATCAATCGATGCCATTTCGACGACTTTCAATGTTATTAGTAAGATCATTTTATTTCAATTAAACCATTACTTAGAACTGCATCAGCTTAGAACCTGTTAAATGCGCTGCTTTCGAGTTTGACTTGCACGGCGCAACATATTCGTCACATCCCATGATCGTTCGAAGGACAGCCACGCGTGCTCGGACAGCCAGTCTCTGCCACGCCCCACGAACATCGCCCGGTACAAAATTACGCAACATGTACGGGAGTGCCAGCGACCGATGTCGCTTCGATCAGCGCAGCAACTTGTCTTTTGTTTCGGCCGGCCGCATCTATTCAAATACACAGTGAATGAACTATCACAACGACCGACACTACAGCACAGCTGGATTCGAACGCCGGTTTTCTTATTCGAGGCACTGCGGCACTGCGGCACTGCGGCACTGCGGCACTGCGCCACTGCGCCACTGCGCCACTGCGCCACTGCGCCACTGCGACACTGCGACACTGCGACACTGCGACACTGCGACACTGCGACACTGCGACACTGCGACACTGCGACACTGCGACACTGCGACACTGCGACACTGCGACACTGCGACACTGCGACACTGCGACACTGCGACACTGCGACACTGCGACACTGCGACACTGCGACACTGCGACACTGCGACACTGCGACACTGCGACACTGCGACACTGCGCCACTGCGACACTGCAATGTCTGCACTCTACCCAAATTACTGGGACACACTTCCCCCCTGTCTTCCCTTTCCGTCGCCTATGCTATCAGCGCCAGTGTTTTGAGACGCTACGGTGTGCGTGTGCATGCGTGCGTGCACACGTACATGCGTGCTTCACACACTCCACGCAGCAAGCAAGCAACGGCGATCAGAGGTAGAACAACTACAGCTGTTTCTTAATCAACCTGACTAAAGTTCAGCCACATTTGAACTTTGTAGATAACATGCTGCAAAGTCGTTACTATGGCGTGTAATGCTTGCATATCAGTGAAATGTCGATTCTGTTCAAAACAATATTTATATTTAATTTACCTTGGCAACGATAATTTCTGAAATTGTGCTCAGTTTGGTTCACGTTCAAACTTCATTCCGCTGTTGAGGCCCTCCAAAAAACATCGATTTCCTCGTATCCCCTTGACATAAAATCCCAGCTTCCACTGGTTCCAATACATTTGCAACAATCGTGACAGTATCAAATTAAATGTATTGTTATCTGAGAAGGGAATGTTGGAACGGCACTGTATAACGCGTTAAAATGATAGTTCCCAAGAACCGGACATAGTGAGATTGCTGCATTAACGTACCGTTCTTGTCTGTCAGCGTCTGTAAAGGACTTAGGTTCATGGTGATGTTCATGCCATGATATTGTTCATCCATGCAGCTCTTCCCCTTACCTCAACGGCGGCGTCTCTCCCTCCCGGGTGTCTTAAAACATTGTTTTTGTGAGGGTAGTGTGTGTCGTGTTGTGTGTCCAAACCATGTCAGTTTCCTTGTCTTTACAATTGCTAGTAGAGGTTCTTGTTAACCCACCAGGGATGTGATCTTGTTCCGCACGCACTCATGCTTCATGTAGGATATGCTGAGTTGCTTCCTCAAGCACGTGTTCTCAAATGACTTAATATCGTTCTCGGCACCAACAAGAAATGTCCACGTCTCACATCCGTATAGCAAGATGGATAGCACAAATGATCTGAATAAGCTTTACTTGGTTGTGAATGTTACTACTTCTGCAAGTCCTCTGCGATCTTCCTATAACTAGACATTTCTGTGGGGCAAGAAAACTTAAAGCTGCCGACTTCTATTCATTGTGATGCATGCACCGATGTAATCTTCCAAAGCAACTAGGTATAGACATAGCCAGCCAGCAGTGCAGTTTTGAAGAGCACAAAGGAACACAATGTCTCTTTAATTTATTTATTACAGATACATCAATATGCCACGCAACTCTATTCAAGAACGGTGACACTCACTCGCAGCATGTCCTAAAGACAGGCGGACCTTCTCCGTTAGATATGCTGAGTTATTCTGACAACATTTTTTAGTGACATTTATGTGATGCCAGTATGAACAAGTTATAATCACCTTGCCCATGTACATTGCACAAGTAACATAAACTGGATACCTGAAGGACCATCATCAAAAAATGGCCTGAAAGAACACAACACTAATACATGAACAAAAATAGAATCCAACTTGTATTATAAAGGCAGCTCATTGCAAACAAAACTACATTACAATCTATTAAATCATCACGTATGAATAATAGAACATTTACTGTTATATCTTATGCTGACATACCAACACTAATACATAATATACCAATGCCTTTATCATGTACTGGAGATACTCCCAAACCAATAATAAGAGTGACTGAATATGTTACTCCAGCTGAGTAACAATTATTTAACATGCTACTCCAACAATGTAAGAAGGATTTAGCATCCCAATCCAGAATAATACAAATTATTACGTTACAGTCTTACTCCAAAAGAATATGAATTATTGTCAGCGGTTCTTAAACAGATATAGAACTGTTAAAAACTACTGTGTACATTACAATCAATTTTATTACAGTGCATATGGAACTTTACAGGAATCTTTACACTGACATGACAGCACTTGGAACATTTTACAATGCTTCTATCCGCCTCTCCTGTAAAGAATGTCTATCATCCTGCACTGAATAGAGTATGCATTCCAGCATCAACGTAATAAAAAGTATTCAACCATTCTTCTCAAAGTAAAATCGTATTAGAATAACTGAACAATACTACATAAACATAATAATTCAACAATGGCACCGGTACTTCAACATATTAAGAACTATTAAATAGAGTATGCAATCTACTTTATTATACATGCACAGTGGTATCTTTTAAAGTATTTTTGTATTAACACGCCGACACCCATACCTGAATATTAACCTAGGATTTTATTAACATTCTGAAGGGAAAGGACTTCAATTCCAACAGCATTATCCTGATTTTTCCATGGCACCAATATTTCAACTGATTATTAAGACTATAGAAACAAGAAGTTCACTTTGACGTATCTCGTATGATTTTTACCTTGGTATTGTAAAGGTTCTTGTAGAGACAAGAACAATTATAAATTGTCCCATGTGTGACTCAGGACATGTCAAACCGAAATTGTTTCAATAAAAACAACCATCTGCAATTAGATTATTAATCAGTATTCCAAAACAAACAGTGTACCCTACATGATTTATTTTACCTTAATGCAAAATGACAAATTTACTGACATGCCAACAACGGCATGAAAGCATTTACCAATGGTCCTATCAGTGTTTATTGTAATTGAGAAACATTTCCAAGCCAATCATAATAACAATTGGTGAACATTGCTACATCAGTGCAACAACATTGCTATTAAACATTACAATACCAACATATTGATAATGAGTTTTACCTGTATCATTCCCACAGAATAAGAATAACAAGCAATGCTATTGCTACATAGATATTATTCTGAAAGGCTTTTACTGGTGTCTAAGCTGACACGTTAGCATCCATAACTGAACGTGTAGAAGTCTCTCTCATATGCCGAGCGAGCATTTGACAACAGGTGTCTAGGGACATTCGTCGATGGGAATGCAGCTGTCTTTGTAGAGAACAAGGTGTGCTGGACACTGACAGCCAGGTACACAGGGCTTGAAGCACTGCTCAGCCAGGGCAGAGATGGGCATGTCTTTGTTGGCACAGGTACGCGCACACGGCGGACCACACTCATCAAACAGGAAGCCCTTGTCCTCAGCACACCCAATAGCTGCAAACAGTCAACCAATCAGTCAGTCAATAGACCAGCCAGCCAGCCAGCCAGCCAGCCAGCCAGCCAGCCAGCCAGCCAGCCAGCCAGCCAGCCAGCCAGCCAGCCAGCCAGCCAGCCAGCCAGCCAGCCAGCCAACCAACCAACCAACCAACCATCAATCGGTCGGTCAATCGGTCGGTCAATCGGTCGGTCAATCGGTCGGTCGGTCAATCGGTCGGTCAATCGGTCGGTCAATCGGTCGGTCAATCGGTCGGTCAATCGGTCGGTCAATCGGTCGGTCAATCGGTCGGTCGGTCGGTCGGTCGGTCGGTCGGTCGGTCGGTCGGTCGGTCGGTCGGTCGGTCGGTCGGTCGGTCGGTCGGTCGGTCGGTCGGTCGGTCGGTCGGTCAACCAACCAACCAACCAACCAACCAACCAACCAACCAACCAACCAACCAACCAACCAACCAACCAACCAACCAACCAACCAACCAACCAACCAACCAACCAACCAACCAACCAACCAACCAACCAACCAACCAACCAACCAACCAACCAACCAACCAACCAACCAACCAACCAACCAACCAACCAACCAACCAACCAACCAACCAACCAACCAACCAACCAACCAACCAACCAACCAACCAACCAACCAACCAACCAACCAACCAACCAACCAACCAACCAACCAACCAACCAACCAACCAACCAACCAACCAACCAACCAACCAACCAACCAACCAACCAACCAACCAACCAACCAACCAACCAACCAACCAACCAACCAACCAACCAACCAACCAACCAACCAACCAACCAACCAACCAACCAACCAACCAACCAACCAACCAACCAACCAAACCAATGGTACCATTCTGTATTTTGGTGACTGTTTTCTGATATTTACACTAAAAAATATGTACAACCAAGTATTTCATTATGAAATGTATCGTTTGTCACTAAGCATTTGTGATTTGTTGTTGGAATGAATAAACTGACCCTCCCCCTTCCTTCTTCTTTCCCTCCCTTCCTCACTTCTCTCCTCCCTCCTCCCTCCTCCCTCCACTTCAGTCTTTCTTTTGTCATACATTTTTAAATACAACATTCAAACATTATTTTTATGTTTTACAAAGGCACATTTGTAAAGATATTAATTAAGAGAGAACTCACCACAAAGGGAGGCAGACCGCCATCGCAGGGACACGCCAGCCTTTGAACACTGGAGGGCGTAAGTCTCAAGAACGTCGCACAAACAACTCTCAGAGTCGCCACATACACACATGTCGTAGACACACGAAGCATAGTACGGCTTAGGCGAGATCATGCGGTGGCACGGTTGAAATAATTTGCTCTGCAAAAATAGGTGGAATTCAAGTTATGTTGTGCTGGAATGACAAACAATATAATCTAGATTATTCTAAATTAGTCAATCGCTTTTACTTGTGCTTGTGTGTATGCATGCTTGAGTGAACACATTTGCATGCATGCATGTGTGTGTTAATAACGTTTTGCAAATCAAAACTATAACTCTTAAAACATGACAGACTGGAATGCATTTCCTTTGTGGTGCATCAGTGACGCAACGTAATAATACAGTAAAAAAAATACCTTAGCAATTACCAACACAAAATGTCAGTAATAAAACTGTCAAGTGCACTATAAATTAAAATTAATATTATACCCAAGGAAACAAATGAAATTATCAAGACAACAAAACCACCAGCAATTTGTCACATTTCATAGCCTGTGACCCCAGCATGAACATTAAGAAGGTCAGAGCTGCAAATGACCAGTTGCTATTGGATTCTCAGATTGTGCCTATGGTCAGAGAAAGGGTATGTGTTTCATTATGAGAAACTGATGGGAACTTGTCACCAAAGCTCTGTCTCTGGAACACTGTCACAGGTGCACAGTAGCATCTTGTTCACAGGGAAAGTGTCTCTCCACCACTGTCATTGATTACCAGGTAAGTGTCAGTTTAGTCTACTGGAGATCAGTGATCAGTCGTAAGGCCAAACTGATGGTTAATACTACTGCAGAGATGTACATGTGGAGAAAAGAATCTGTCAGAATTTGGAATGTGTGCTTTTTAATCAAGCACTGATAACAGCAGTGAATAGACAATAACTAGTAATGTGGAGTATATAAATGTAACTATTCAAATGTGCAGTGTGGTGTGTGTGTGTGTGTGTGTGTGTGTGTGTGTGTGTGTGTGTGTGTGTGTGTGTGTGTGTGTGTGTGTGTGTGTGTGTGTGTGTGTGTGTGTCTGACAACCATGGAATAGGAAGAGTTGACAGGCCTATCAGAATCTGCTGTCGAATTAAAGGAGCAATTTTAATTGCAAAAAAGCTGCTGCAATTACGACAAATGACCTCTTATATGATACACCAGCAACATTTTCCCGATGTAGCATTTTAAAATTAAAAGGTAATTTTTTTTAAACGTGTTCTATTTTTTATGTAGGGCTGTGAATGAATCCGAGAATGTTTGGTGCCTGAGATGAAACAGTCCTGGAGGAAATATCTTATTTAAGTATTTGTAACTGAATTATTGCTACCAATTAACCTTGTTTTGATGCACTTTTGAGATTGGTTTCTGAGGAATTATGTGCAAAATTAAGCTACTTTATCATTATTATCATTACTTATTTAGTAGCCAAATCTGTGACATGTGCCACGAGTGTGTTATTTGGCAGACATAACATCTTCATCACTGTCATATACCTTGAGGATGGCACACAACATCATCATCACTGTCAGATACCTTGAGGATGGCACACAACATCACAATCACTGTCAGATACCTTCAGGATGGCACACAACATCACCATCACTGTCAGATACCTTCAGGATGGCATACAACATCATCATCACTGTCACATACCTTCAGGATGGCATACAACATCATCATCACTGTCCTATACCTTCAGGATGGCACACAACATCATCATCACTGTCACATACCTTCAGGATGGCATACAACATCATCATCACTGTCCTATACCTTCAGGATGGCACACAACATCATCATCACTGTCCTATACCTTCAGGATGGCACACAACATCATGATCACTGTCCTATACCTTCAGGATGGCACACAACATCATGATCACTGTCCTATACCTTCAGGATGGCACACACCATCATGATCACTGTCCTAAACCTTCAGGATGGCACACAACATCATGATCACTGTCCTATACCTTCAGGATGGCACACAACATCATGATCACTGTCCTATACCTTCAGGATGGCACACAACATCATGATCACTGTCCTATACCTTCAGGATGGCACACAACATCATGATCACTGTCCTAAACCTTCAGGATGGCACACAACATCATGATCACTGTCCTATACTTTCAGGATGGCACACAACATCATGATCACTGTCCTAAACCTTCAGGATGGCACACAACATCATGATCACTGTCGTAAACCTTGAGGATGGCATAAAATATCATGATCACTGTCCTATACCTTCAGGATGGCACACAACATCATGATCACTGTCCTATACCTTGAGGATGGCACACAACATCATGATCACTGTCCTATACCTTGAGGATGGCACACAACATCATGATCACTGTCCTATACCTTGAGGATGGCACACAACATCATGATCACTGTCCTATACCTTGAGGATGGCACACAACATCATGATCACTGTCCTATACCTTGAGGATGGCACTCAACATCATGATCACTGTCATATACCTTGAGGATGGCACACAACATCATGATCACTGTCATATACCTTGAGGATGGCACACTTGGTGTTTGCGAGTTTCCTCATGCGGTAGCCGGCCGCTGAGCAGGGGTCAACGTCTTCAGCATCAGCGCAGTATCGTCCTGTGTCAACCTGTGGGAAGACATGAGACAAAGGTGACATGGAAGGACCTTCCCTGTTCAAGGACTGTGCCCTTGTGAGGTGAATGTGAGTGTATTTAGCCCCCTGAGAGATATATATATACATATATGTATATATATATACATATATATATACATACATACATATATATATATATATATATATATATATATATATCATTAGGTTGTGGTGTAGCAGTGTGTGTGTCAGATGTTTGTAACCAACTTACAACATTAGACGCTTACAAGGGTTATAGAATACAATGTACGCCCAACTTTTTAAGTCCAACTTGAAAACACATCTGTAAGGCCGCATTTGTAAACTACTTGTAGGGTATTTTATAATGAATGTATTTTAACTGTAATTATAGCTTTGCAATTTTTTTACTAACTTTATTATTAAGTTATTAATATATTTTATTATTTATTTATTACTTTATCTATTTACTGCTGATAAGTTTAGCTTATGAACTAGGACTTTTAGAAGCTTTATTTAATTATCTATTTATTATCATTTAACATTTCATCTTTACATGCTAGTTTAACTGATTATGAATATTTTTAATATGTATGTGTTACAATGTATTTTATGCTACTCTGAGCGGATATTTTTACGGATATACCGCGCCTTACAAATAAAAATTATTATTATTATTATTATGTGTGTCTCAGGGGGTTGCAGGGGAAATTGCAGGTATTTAAGTTTTTAAAGATGTCTTTAAGTGGCAGCGTTGGAGGTAGTGAAGGCTTGAGGATGATTCCAGTCTGTTGCTGTGATGTAGAATTCAAGTAAAGAAATGGAACTGGATTGGTCATATTGGTAGATGACACAGATGACTGATGGTTACCAGAGGGTAAAACAGTGGGTCATCCCAGAAATACAACATCCAGAGGAAAGAGAGAGACAAGGCACAGACTGAGCCTAAACAGGTGGCAAGATACACATTTTAGCAAATAAATTATATAGTCTGTCTGTAGAATAAATTCTCGAGGATATATAGAAATCTGCAGAACTTCCCTAGAAATTGTGGCTATAATTCCATAGACATTTTCAACAAACTGAAGTGACCAAATAAATTATACAAATCAGTTATTGAATTATTTAGAAAATCTACGGAATGTTTAATGCCACATAAATGTATAGACTCCAACAGAAAGAACATATAATTGTATATCCCATAGAATTATATTATTATGGAGTTCTACAGAATTCTGTACCAGCATTAATTACTAAGTGAAATTAAACTGAAGAAGTATCAATGCAGCCTTTCAAGCAGAAAAAGACCTAAAGAAGAAGGGCAGGTAACTAAACGAAGAGCCCCATTTGCCCTTACCCTCCAGCTGTTGCCGAATGTAGCGGCGCTGCCGACAATGCGCCCTGTCTTGGTGGTCATGTCGTCCTGGGGGAACTGGTTGAAGTTACCACAGAGGCCACACACACGCTCCTTGTAGCTCCCTGACAGACTCACCTCCACACGACTCTCACAGTCCCACAGGATCTACAGGTACGCCAGGTAAACACAGGTATGCCAGGTAAACACAGGTATGACAGGTACATACAGGTATGACAGGTAAATACAGGTATGCCAGGTAAATACAGGTATGACAGGTTATCACAGGTAAACACAGGAAACATGTACATGTAAATTTATACAGCCCAGTATCCATTCCTTAGAACAGCTCAAAGCATTTTACAGTAACAGTTTACTCTTGGTTGTAAACAAACTGCCAAAGTGAACTCTTTCAACGTTAACAATGCATCTGGCTGTTTGAATGAAATAAAACAACCCATTTCAACGAAAGTTACACATTAAAATGTCAGTAATAAGATAAGATTGATGACACAGACACAGTTGATAAGACACATTAAAATAATAACAATGAGCTCTAACATTGATAACATTAATAAATTAAGTATATAAATATTTCTTTAAAAGGTTTTTATAAGACACAATATAATAACAATAATATGTAGTAAAAATTGGTAAATACATAAGATTAAATAAATAAGTACAATAAGTACTATTAAGTAGATGGAATAAATAATCAATACAAAATAATCACAATATTACACAATTCTTCCTATGTGAATTATTTTGTATACAGTACATTAAAAACTATCATTCAGTATTAAAATGGCTTAGGAGCATATTTTATTATTACAATTATTGACAAACCAATAGGTCATCCAATAAAACCACTGAACATATTTTCAGCTCAGGCATTTGTGTTCCTCTGCAGAAGAAATCCAAAATTATTCTAGTCTTCAGTTTGCAGATTTTATCCATGAGTTACGTTGGGTGAAGACATATGGCCACTACACAGAGTCATGCTGTAAATGTGGTGTTTACTCACCCCAAGGCCTATGTTAGTGTTCAGTATAACAGTGTCAGCTGACAGCTCAATGGACAACAGTGGTTCGTTCAGGTAGGGCAGGGTGACGGTCACATTGTCCACCTGGACGTAAGGGAGCCTACATTATTTACAGCACATGATTGAAAAAGAACACATCTTGGAATTTTGTGCATATAAGCATGGAAAAAACAGAATTCCAGGGAATGCCTTCTAAAATAATGGCTACAAAATGGAAATAAAGCATAACTAAAATTAAATGTAGAAATAATTAGACATTACAGGTAATTAGTAATGAGAATGTTTATATTTCTTCTTCTTTCCATAGATGCCAAGCATCATTTGGTTGCAATAGTATTCTGAAATATTTGAATAAGAACGCATGCTATAACATATCGCAGTTTAATCATCTGAAATGACAATGAGAAGCTGCTTATAGGTGGCGTATTGTAGTTCATATATTGTCATTGTTTCTGGAACAATTATAACCACATGTTTTAAACATATTTAGCATTTACTATCTGTTGCGAGGTCTGACCCAGCTGTTGATGATCTTAGCACAGAAGGACTGACACAAAGGTAACTTCATGATATATATAACTTCATTTGTTATGAAACGGTGCTGGAATACATCAAATCCTATAAACAGGTGCATAAGCACGCTTTAAATTCATTATATACTTACAATTCATATTATACCTTCAAGAGGATACCTTCGTAAATAAAAATATTTATAATCTTGATGAAATTGTGCGTTGGTAAGCTGGATTAGTTCTTAACAAGACAGCACACACTTTAGCATCAATAATTTATTCACTTCTAATAAGAGTGTGTGTATTCATCATTTCATATAATAAAAATGCTGGATTTTTCATTACAATGTTATTGTGAAAACTGTTGCTTACCTGAACCGTGCCCCCTTGACCTAGGTCAACGGTGAGCGCCCCCAGCCTGAGGGTGACAGACTCTACCCAGGAGACAACCCCACCCCCGTCCAGGTCATGATGCTGCACCTCCACACTGGGCGGACAACAGTAACAATGTGACAACATTTTAACAACCCCACAAAGTTGCAAAATAATATGAACAATTTGAAAGTGAAACTAATCAAATCATGATTTCAGTTGATTGTAGTGGAAATTGCAAAAACAAATTTTGCTCATAGGGTGTATGATGCTTATAACTTCATCTTCTATACATTTTGTTCACATCTGTTCTCATTGGCAATTAAACCCACAACAGTTTGAGGTGTTGTTAAAAGAGAAACGTGATTTATTATTATTATTATTATAGTTTTCAAATGTAATGATCTGGTTTCATGGTTCATTGTTAATAAGTAAATGATTTATCTCTCAAGAAATGAATTTTTTCTTTGTTTTCCGTATATTTCAGCGGTCTCTCACAGCCTCTTACAGTCGTGTCACATGACTTACATCACGTGACATGACCGGGAAAACAAGTTTCTTGAGAGGTAAATAATTTACTTATGATCTTATAGTTAATGACAACTCCTTTGATGCTTTTTAAAAGCACCATATACAGCCAAATCACATATTTATCGTACCAGTTATAGTTGTTTCCAGCAATCGGCCGGGTTCTATTAACTGACTAGTTTGTGTGTGGTGTATACATTGTGGTTACAACATTATGATCTTATGAGGTCTCATTGAACTAGTCAGTCTTTTTCAGAACATTTATGCCAAGCCGACCTGTTTATGCTGGCACTGAGGGTGGTTTACCTGTCTTTCTCAGTGGTTCCTTTACTTCCAAAATTGAAATTTAGTACTTACCTGAAATCATTGTTCTTGCAATCGGCTGACATGACATATGTACACATGCCCTGCATGTGTACAAGTGCTCCATCAAATGTGCGATAATGAGGGTCGCCGTAGCCAATACAGGTCGCTGGCTCTGGGGGTAAGATTTTAAAAATTTACATCAATATTATTTTTTATAATAACAATGATATGGTAACTTCTATTGCACCTAGATCCTTGGAAACCAAGCTCAACGGCACACCAAACCAAAAGGATTATTCTATCTCCGAGTCAATAAACAGTATTCTATTTCTAGTTGTCAACAGTTGTGTTGATATGCCAGTTAGCTATGGTAGATAACATGTTACAAGACAGCCACCAAAAGCACAAGCAGACAAGGAAGCTTTTGGCTTACTGAGAGTCCAATTAAATAAATGACTGAACTCAGGGTTTATTTTACAGGATCTGCAGAGGTGTGGTACATTCACACGGTGGCCTCGTGGACTCCAGAATGTCAAAGTCCAAAGCAATGAAAGCAAGTGTCAGCAACCATGTGAGGAAACTGGTCAAAAATGTTATGAAACCAGAAGATGCTCTCAAGACTCAAACTAAGATGAAGATCTGTTGACAGACAAAGGTTGGTGACAGATGGAAAACGGCAACAACTTGGCAGAAAATGGCAATAACTTAGTTCTTAGGTTGTTCCCTCCAAACAGCCCAAACTTGGGCTATAACGCAGGAGTTCTTCTCTAGAATTAGTGAGTCCACTAAGGTTACACATTTACCCCCTGTGTGGGATCTTTTACTTCCCCTGGCATAGACACCAGATAGAAGAGACCACCGGCTTTTAGTGTCTCTTCTGAAAGACACAGGCAAATGTGGGGTGAATGGAATTTCCTAAGTTTTGAAACGGCGGTAGGTGGGATTGAACCACCGTCCTCTCAACTGACAGTCCGGCGCTCTGCCGCGTGACCACCGCTCCCCAACTTCACAATAGTATGGAAGAAATTGGGTGACATATTTCCACCCTGTGAGAGATCAATAGGAAAGAAGAAATGCTTGCCTAGAAGAATGTTTTGCACTCACTTAGAATACATTTTGGACAGCAGATTCCTGGAACAAGTGATGGAATCTCTTCCGAGTTGCATTCAGGCCGCACACATTTCTTCGTGTGACATTTCACCTCCATGCCAATGCACTTACATGTCGTACATATGTCCACAGTGAAGTTTTCTCCTGCCTAAATTATAAAATATGACAATATAACATATGGCCGATCTAAAGTTAGGCACATGGGACAGACTTATACACTTTCGGAGTTACTCTGACTGATTTGTTTGTCTATACAATTATTAATTAGTCTGTTTAGTATTTTCACCAAACCTATGTAATACATTTATACAAATGAGCTAGGGCATACTGCCCCGTTCAAATCACAGATGTCTCTCTCATACTTATCTGAACTAAATATTCTTGCAGTCAGTTAAGCATTTATGAGGGAAATGCAATTTCGAAAAATGTGTCTTAAAGTTATAGTTTCAGATGATTTTAATGTTACAGGGAGGCCATTCAAGATTTTAGAACAAGAACAAGATGTTTATTTTTTGACCCCATAATTAGTACATGAATTCAATAATCATAAGATGAAACATGAACAAAACATCATACATCAGTAATTTAAAACTGTGAAATGGGGGTCAGTGACTTCTGTTAAGACTGAAAAGTTGCTATCACGGTATTTATTTTTACATATTTAGGAGGGGAATGTAATGTTTCAGTATTATGCATAATCATAAAATATGGTTGGTGATCGGAAAAACGTTTAGTTATATCCCTGCGGTATTTTCTAATATTGATTTGTGAAGTCTAAAAAATAAATGATCTATCAGGGTTCCATTTCTAGTAAATCTAGTTGGTCGGGTTATTTGAGGATACAGACTATGCGATATTACCGTGTCAAAAAAGCTACTAAACATGTCATTTCCATAGAGGTGAAGCTCAGTGTCTGGAAGAAAAGGTAGTGAGAAAGAACGTCCCACCTGGAACACCTTGCCCTCGTAGTTGCAGGTGAGGAGGTCTCGACTGACACACTTGGCACAGCAGTCGCCCTGTGTCTGGTAGGCCACTAGACCCTCCGCACAGTCTAGCTCCACACACCTCCGTCGCTGGCAACTCACCAGGCCATCCTGACACACACACGGCACGCACTGGGTCACCTTATGTATGTATATATATATATATATATATATATATATATAAAAAAGGTAAGTTTTTATATAGCGCAGTATCCAGTCCATAGGACTGCTCAAAGCGCTTTTTACACATTACTTCCCCGGCAGATCTGTTCAATCAAATACCATCTCAACTTCTCTGGGAAGCATCCAGCCACATGCTACAATTAATGTGCGAAAGGCTGCGCGTACACATATCCACCACTGTCTATTGCCAGGTACTCATTTATACAGTGAACTGGAGCAATGTAGAGTGAAAAAACTTGCCCAAGGTTTTAACACCGCAGCACAGGATTCGAACCCGGGTTCTCTTAGTCGAGAGTCAGGAGGTCAACCCCTGAGCCACTGTGCTCTACAATATATATATATATATATATAAAACATATAATCCAAGGTTCTCACTATATATATATTCATATATATATATATATATATATATATATATATATATATATATATGAATATATATATAGTGAGAACCTTGGATTATATGTTTTATATATATATATATATATATATATATATATATATATATATATATATATATATATATATGTCGTGGACCGCCATGACGCTATCTATTATATGATATGTATTTTGATAATTTATTTTGCTTAGTAACCACTGACTCCACCTGGTGATTAATGGTTAGTGTTAATTAGCAGTGACAACAGGTGTCACTGCAGTTTGATCGGCGGGAAGATAGCAGGATTTGGGGGAGAGCAAGCAATGAGCTGAACCGTGAGGCTGTTTCCAGTGGGAAGTGAGAGAGAAATTATGATCTGCTTTGCGTGATTGCTTCACGAATGCTTTGGAAGCAAGAAGCCTGAGAATATAGTCCTGACGTCTGACTGTGGGCAGGGTCTTGTCTTGTTTATACTGTGAATAAAGAATTTGGAAACAGCGTCCACGTCCATCCTTGACATATATATATATTTATGTCATTATATATATATACAGTGCATATATATATATATATATATATATATGCACACACATATATATATATATATATATATAATATATACAGTGCATATGCTTTCATGAGAAAATGCAATCGCAGCGTAATTTAATATCTGTTGAAACAAATACACTGTAGTGGTGAAACAAATAGTTTTGGGGAAAGTTCAACACTTATCATGTTTTATGCAGAAAGCATTCAAACTAATGTATGACTCTATACATGCCTTACATCACATTCAAATCTTGCATAACATAGCAACATGAACTATTCATTTGACCCAAAGACATAATACAGTAACATATTTAATTCAAGGATATAATTATAAATATTTATTATATTCTAGTTGACAGTAAAATATCTAAGTGGTAAGTAGAATATGTATGGTTGAATATAAAAGGGATGGGAGACTCGATTTACCTCTATGGATAGTGTCTGGTTCAATCCATCAATCTTGTAAGAACCCCTTACCAACGGCAAATTTAGAGAACTTAAAGGTAATATTATTTTCGTTTAAAGGCGATAAATGACAGTGGAGCTAGGATAATCATGACATGGCCTTCTCACAGAAATAACTGTTATTACCACTCATGGATCTGTTATCTACAAACACAACTCTGCTGTTCAGCGTGTCTGGCCTACCTCACAAAGACACGTGAGGCATGGTTCGAGCGGACTCCGCCAGGTGTCGCCACTCTGCAGCCAGATGGCCTCGTCCGCCAGAAGGCATGCTAAAACATGACAGCGTTGTGAAATATTTGGTTCATATATACTACATCCAGGTACTCAAAATTTGCTAAGGATCACGCAATTCTTGGGTGAAAACGTTCATCAAGTTGGAAGTATATAATTCAAGGACAATTTCTGATTACACAACTAATAATTTCTACTCACTTCAACGTTTCAACCGCCATAGGCGGCCTTCTCAAGGAACTGGATGTTCAGTGGTCACTGCTCGCTACAGCAGAGAATGTACCAAGAATGTATTGTACTCCCAAAATCCATAAGCCAGATAACCCTCTTAGACCGATAGTTGACTACACAGGGTCTATAGGGTACAACGTGTCCAGATCATTGACGGACCTGCTAGCACCTATTGTCGGGAAGACAACACACAATATCACAAACTCAAAGCACTTAGCTAGTGAAATGGCATGTGTGATGATAGAACAAGATGAAATGTTCCTGTCCCATGATGTAGTGTCTCTGTTCACCAACACCCCAATTGATGACACATTACACGTCATCAGGGAAAGACTAGAGGAGGACTCAACACTGAAGTTAAGGACAAAGTTACAGGTGGGGGACATTACGGAGTTGTTGCAGTATGTCGTCACAACAACATGCTTCAGCTTCAGGGGCACTATTTACCAACAGAAGTTTGGCACAGCGATGGGAAGCCCAGTGTCACTGGTGATAGCCAATCTATTTATGGAATGGCTGGAACAACAAGCCATTGCCACAGCTCCAGTAACGTGTCAGCCCCGACTATGGAAGAGATATGTGGATGAGGTAATGGAGATCCTGAAGAAAGGGTGTGAACAACAAATGACAGCGCAACTAAACACCATTGATACCACAGGCAATATCAAGTTCACTTACGAAGAAGAGAGTGAGGGGTCACTGCCTTTCCTTGACACACTGATGGTACAAAAAGAGGACGGGACGATTAAATTCCTTGTGTATCGGAAGAAGACACACACCGACCAGTATCTGAACTTTAGTTCACATCACCCGCTACATCAGAAACTGGGAGTCATAAAACACTATTAGACAGATGCAACAACATTGTCACAGACCCAGAGGACAGACGGAAAGAAGAAGAGTACGTCAGCAAGGCTCTTCAGGAGTGTGGCTACCCTAAGTGGACTATAAGGGAAATCAGAGAAAAGCAGCAAAACCAACAAAGAAAGTCCAAGGAAAAGAACAAAGAGAAGTCGTGATGTATGGTTACACTACCATACGTCCAAGGTGTGACGGAACCGGTACAGCGTATCCTAAAACATCATGATATAACATCAGCTGTCAGACCACACAGGAACCTCAGACAAATACTGGTGCATCCAAAAGACAAAGTGGAAGACAGACACAAGACCGATTGTGTGTACCAAATCCCATGCAAGAGAGGCAATATGTGTTACATTGGTGAAACAGGAAGAACATTTGGTACCAGACTTGAAGAACATAAAAAAAGAAGTTGAAACAGTAACATCTAGACGTTTTACTCGCGAGGCAAGGAAGTGTTCGACAAACGTCGAACACAAATCAGCCATAACCGACCATGCGGACAGACACAACTGTGTGATAGACTGGGAGGGAGCGAAAGTGGTGGATAAAGAGACGAACAGGTGTGCGCATTGGATAAAAGAAGCCATCTGGATTAGGAAGACGGAACCAACTATGAACAGAGACGAGGGGGGCTACAGACAAAGTCACGTGTGGGACAGTCTGCTCGCCACGCCATCTAGCGAGCAGTGACCACTGAACATTCAGTTCCTGAAGAAGGCCGCCGATGGCGGTTGAAACGTTGAACTGAGTAGAAATTATTAGTTGTGTAATCAGAAATTGTACTTGAAGGATCACGCAATGTTTGTAATGGAACAATCTTGAAATGGCAGCCATCCAGAGACTCATTGGAAGCATTAGACGCCGTTGCCATGCTGTGATTGCATCACGTGGGTCACACACAAGCTACTGACAGTTGTTGCTGCTGGTAATTGAACTGTTTGGGACATTTTCATGACTTCTGAAACTTCCATTTTTGGGGGTCTGGGGAAAACCTCAATTTTTGGGGATCTGCTTCTTTGATGACAGAACGCATGTTACCTATTGTTCACATTTGTTATATAGCAATGAAATTCAGGAAATAAACATGTCCTCGAATACCATTTGCCTCGAATGCCATTTTTAGTTTTTGTGTGATACACATGCCGTAAAATATAATACCACCCTAAATAATAGAAGGGATCGGAGACTCGATTTACCTCTATGGATAGTGTCTGGTTCCATCCATCAATCTTGTAAGAACCTTTTATTTTTTTTATTGTACAGCACTTTGAGCATATTTGGATATTGCGCTTTATAAATAATAAATATTATTATTATTATTAAATAGTGATCCCTAGCAAAATGTAAGTAGTATATGACTGGGTGCCCAAATATTTCTACTATAGTTTGACCACTACCTGTTTATGTTTATCATCTCAGTGTCACTGACGACATTCTTTAATGATGATAATTCAACTGAAACATTCAAACTAAACAGATAACAGTAAACTGATATCAACATGTGATCAATTAAACCACATTTGTAGGCCTAGATGTTTCAATAGATACTAAACACCAGACATATAAGGGCTATGGGGGAAAACATTTCGTAGAAGACACAGTATGCACAGGAAGCCAGTGACCGACTTCGATTGAGCTACACGAGTTACTACGCGCGTAATCCAACTGAACGCCGATGATCGTGATCGCGGACATAAACCCCTTATGTAAATAAATAAAATAAAGTAATCAGTTGTTTAGTGTGTAAATTGTGACGTTCATCTTCTTGGACTTTAATAATAATTCATAGAATGCGGTGACTTTACTCCATATTTAACTGATTATGTCATATGAAATGTTTAATAAATTTCTTATGCAGTAGGGGCCTACGTTCCCTATTAGCATCACTGCTAATGACGTCAGTTACTCGAGTGAATCCTGCAAAACTCGCGATTGCCTCGAGTAGCTAATCTAGGTCAAAAAAGGTCACGTGCTCAAGTGATCTCGGCTGTTCGATTGGGACTCGGGTTAAGCGAGTTACTCGAGTAGCTCAATCAAAGTCGGCCAGTATGTCATCTTAGTGTGGTTGCCATGGTAACTTACACCTGCAGTGCGGACAACATTCTCCAGGTGTCAGCACTTGGTCGTCAAGGTTACAGTCGAGGAGAGGACACACCTCTCGCATGCACAACCAGTTGTATTCCGACTGAAAGTGGACCAAACAGGCAGTCACAGGCAGGATTCATCCTGTATACATACTATATTCTTCTAACTTGTATGGTAGGGCTGCCACCTAGGTGAGGGGATGCCCACCAGAGGGCGTAGCAGGGCTCTCAAAGAGTTGAGGGGATGGCCACCAGAGGGCATAGCTGATCATGATCATGTGACAGAAGGTTTCCCGCCATTGGGGAGAAGGTTTAAATAGCAGGGCAGGGAAAGAGAAGAGAGAATTGACGTGGTGAGACTGTTAGAAGGAACATGTTGGTTCGGGGAAAAGGTTTGTGTTGAGCCACATAGCGCTTGATTTGTACTTTTATTTAAATTATAGTTGGACTGTTAGTTTATTACCTTTATTTTGAAGTACAAAATAGAGATTGCTCCTGGCGAGTTTTATATAAGGTTTTTGTTCATACACTGTATTTCTCTTACGCCAGTACAGCGTAAATTATCCACCAGGTTGATCCGCTTTATTTACTCTGCCTTTGCCTAATTATAATTAGACTAGGCAGTGGTACAACATTTGTCTTGTAGAGTTTAATTGCACCTCATTATTCTCAATAATTAGCAAGTACATAGGTGCTTATTTTTTAAAGACACATAGTTGATTGATTTAATAGTAATAACTGCATATATTTGCAGATTAATATTTTTACGATATACATGATTCCAGAGCAGTGATTTACATGTGGCACTATATAATTTATTATCATTCAAGATAAATTTATTTCCCTAAAAGTAAAGTTGAAACTATCACCACTTTCGTGGGACACATTCAGTCATATCCTACAATTACGGTGTGACAACAATTTAGTCATATATCCACCACTGTCCATAGCCAGGCACTCATTACACCACACAGTAAATGGAAAGACTGGGGAGTGAACAAGATATAATTACTGCCTAAGCTTTGAAATAAGAGCATGATCGAGGGTTTGAACCCAGATTCTATATCCTGAGAATGCCATATTTGAACAATTACCCATCTGGTTCAACTGACCCTGACTGTGGTGTGGCCTACTTACCTTGCACTCACACATGTAGCAAGGGTCGTCTTTGGGGCGCACAATGAAACCCACCTGGTCTCGAGTGCAGCGGGTGTGCACTGAAATGTTACGGCCACATAAGTCCACCACCAGTAGTTATTATCGAGGCAGTATTTCTCTCCTCCAAGATTGTTCAGCCTTATTATATATATATATATATATATATATAATATATATATATATTATACATATATTTCATATATATTTGATATATACATGTATACATTGTGTGTGTGTGTATATATATATATATATATACATACATATACACACAATGTATACATGTATATATCAAATATATATGATATATATGTATAATATATATATATATATATATATATATAAATTAATTACCTACACTTATAAGACACTTCCTCATGTAAACATAAGCACAATACAAATCTGCTTGATACTGACACTTGATCAGACTAGGTTCGCTGTAGGCTGTTGACCCGATGACATCTGTTACAAGGATTGAGGCTGAATTTCCATAAAGAGTACACACATTTCAGCCAAATATTTGGAAGGTCCCCGAGATGTTTCAAAACTGCCACAGGGTGGTAGTAGACATACCCTCAGTGCAAGTGGGACAGCAAGCCTGCTTGGTGGCGGGGACAAGGGCGGACTGGGGACACAGGACAGTCGTGGGACAACTCTGTTTGTGACACATCAGGTTGCCACCCTGGAACACACACAACAACACACTGTAGGGCTGTGCTCATTCTAACACACACACACACACCACACACACACACACACACACACACACACCACACCACACCACACCACACCACACCACACACCACACACACACCACACACAACACACACACCACACACATACCACACACCACACCACACACACCACACACACACACCACACACACCACACACACACCACACACACACACCACACACCACACACACACCACCACACACACACACACACACACACACACACACACACACACAACATCACACTGTAGGGCTATGCTCATTAAAACACCAACAACAACACACTGTAGGTCTGTGCTCATTCTAACACATCAACAACAACACACTGTAGGGCTGTGCTCATTGTAACACATCAACAACAACACACTGTAGGGATGTGCTCATTCTAACACATCAACAACGACACACTGTAGGGCTATGCTCATTCTAACACATCAACAACAACACACTGTAGGACTATGCTCATTCTAACACATCAACAACAACACACTGTAGGGCTATGCTCATTCTAACACATCAACAACAACACACTGTATGACTATGCTCATTCTAACACAACAACAACACACTGTAGGGCTATGCTCATTTTAACACATCAACAACAACACACTGTAGGGCTATGCTCATTCTAACACATCAACAACAACACACTGTAGGGCTATGCTCATTTTAACACATCAACAACAACACACTGTAGGTCTGCGCTCATTCTAACACATCAACAACAACACACTGTAGGGCTGTGCTCATTCTAACACATCAACAACAACACACTGTAGGGCTATGCTCATTTTAACACATCAACAACAACACACTGTAGGTCTGCGCTCATTCTAACACATCAACAACAACACACTGTAGGGCTGTGCTCATTCTAACACATCAACAACAACACACTGTAGGGCTGTGCTCATTCTAACACATCAACAACAACACACTGTAGGGATGTGCTCATTCTAACACATCAACAACAACACACTGTAGGGCTATGCTCATTCTAACACATCAACAACAACACACTCTAGGACTATGCTCATTCTAACACATCAACAACAACACACTGTAGGGCTATGCTCATTCTAACACATCAACAACAACACACTGTAGAGCTATGCTCATTCTAACACATCAACAACAACACACTGTAGGACTATGCTCATTCTAACACATCAACAACAACACACTGTAGGGCTATGCTCATTCTAACACATCAAAACAACACACTGTAGGACTATGCTCATTCTAACACAACAACAACACAATGTAGGGCTATGGTCATTTTTACACATCAACAACAACACACTGTAGGGCTATGCTCATTCTAACACATCAACAACAACAACAACACACTCTAGGGCTATGCTCATTTTAACACATCAACAACAACACACTGTAGGTCTGTGCTCATTCTAACACATCAACAACAACACACTGTAGGGCTGTGCTCATTCTAACACATCAACAACAACACACTGTAGGGATGTGCTCATTCTAACACATCAATAACAACACACTGTAGGGCTATGCTCATTCTAACACATCAACAACAACACACTGTAGGACTATGCTCATTCTAACACATCAACAACAACACACGGTAGGGCTATGCTCATTCTAACACGTCAACAACACACTGTAGGGCTGTGCTCATTCTAATACATCAATAACAACACACTATAGGGCTATGCTCATTCTAACACATCCATAACGATATATTGTAGAGGTATGCTCATTCTAACACGCAACAACACACTGTAAGGCTGAGTTCATTTTAACACACCCAAAACACACTTTATGGTCATTCTAACATGTAACAACACACTTTACGAAATTGGCAGGCAGTAAACCTTCAATGTGTGTGTGTGCGTGCGTACGTGCGTGCGTGCGTGCGTGTGTGCGTGTGTGCATGTGTGCGTGTGTGTGGTGTGTGTGCATGCACACATGCAAGCTCTATATTTTGTGTCTTTTAATGGTAATTATTGATATTCATATCTTAATCTTCAAAAACAGTTATCTCCATAAACTGCGTCTGGTCCTACCTGACAGTTACACATGTCACACCGGTCGCCAGTGGGTGAGAAGACGTCACCACTCTGGTAGGTGACACCACCGTGGTTACAACCTGGAACAGTGCGTCAGCTGTCACACATCAGAGATTCACACTAGCCACTGACATACTCCCAGGCTGGTCTCCAGTGTCGGTCTGATGCTCTCTACACTTGGGGAAACAACAGGATTTTTACAGGGTGCTGATATACTGTTAATATTTGTTCAGTTCATCTTTGAGTTCTTTTAGACTCCAACTGTTCTAGATATAAGGCGTATATATGTGTGTTAATAAATGCTGAATATAATACATGAATGCAGCGTAATGAGGTAATGGGATGCTGGTGGTTGAAGGCACGTGGACTGAGTTGCTTAACGGCACCACCTGGATGATTAGTTCTGTAGGTACCCCAAATGCTGCATTTAAATAATGGTGGCATGGTGTTTGCATGGTGGTCATGCGGTAGAGCACCGGACTGTCAATCGTGGGGACGGTGGTTCAATCCCACCTACCCCCGTTTCGAAACTTAGGCAATTTCGTTCATCCCACATTTGCCTGTGTTTTTTGAAAGAGACACTAAAAGCCGGTGGTCCCTTCTATCTGGTGTCTATGCCAGGGGAAGTAAAAGATCCCACACAGGGGGTAAATGTGTAACCTGTAGTGGACTCACTAATTCTAGAGAAGGACAACTCCTGCAAGTTTGGGCTGTTTGGGGGAAACCACCTAAGACCTGAGGTGGAAAGATGTCATAAAATGTGTTTGATCGTGTAACTTCCATAGGCAACTTCTGGGCTGACATTCAGCTCCAAGCCTGTGAAGTTGAAAGTCACAAATATTTTTGTGTTGACAAAACCTGTCAACAACATCAACACAGGAAAACACGTGTAATCACATCACACATGATTATTCTAGTTTCATGAACCAATTCAATTCCATATATCTACATGGATAACAGGAAGACCCATTTGGTTTATAATCACCACATGGACAGCATCGGGATATTTAATAACAGGATAACAAATTTGAAATAAATAAAACAAATATCTGTATTATTAACTGGCAGTGTCCAATGACCACATCATGCCAGTGCACATGGATTAAATATTTTGAAGGTTAGTGATTTGCTTGACACAGTGGTTGGAGGTAGAGGTGTCAATGTGGGGTCCTACATAAAAAACAAATAGTTTATCCAGTTATTTCACCAGAGCAACACACACAAGTTGCACAAACAAGGTATAGCAAACCACATTTGATACTCAGTAGGTTTATCTTTTTGAAAGAATTATTTAAACGAGTGAAGACAAATTAAATGAGGGCGCACCTTTAAAGTAGCGTTTTATGAATCACCCCACTCTTACATACCTGGGTTTTATTAATCACCCCACTCGTACTTACCTGGGCATACAGGGCAACAATGTCCTGGCAACTTGGCTGGTTCTTGACACGGGGTGATACAGTTGAGGGTGAGATCTGTGCAGAGGGTAACACCCCCCTGGCAGTAGCATTGGATACAGGGGTTCTCCGTTGACACCCAGTTAGTGCCATCCTGGTGCTCTCGTCCCTCATAGACACAGCCTGGCAATGTCACGAAGCACATTCTTAATGAGGTCTGCTTCTGCTGATGAACATATATATATATATATATATATATATATATATATATATATATATATATATATATATATATATATATATATATATATACATATACATATATATAAAATATATATATATATATATGTATGTATATTTTCTTGACTACATTGACATGATATAGACTGCAACAATGCCATCTCTGTTTAATTTTAGTTTCTCTTGTAGTTGTGTACAACACTGATTTAGACAAATGTACTCATATGTTTTACTTGTACTTTTATTTTATTTATTTCTTAGGATGTTTTAATGTTGTCAACACTACCGTACAGAGTTTGTACTTTGGATTTTAGTGTCTAAATAAAGTGTATTATTATTAACATTGAATATAAATATGGAATAACGAATATCGATTTAATGCAGGCGTTGAATGGTTTAAATATTTGAATAATTAGTTTAGATTTTTTTATAAATAAATTATGAACATTTTAATGCTGTTATAGTTCTAGTTGTTAACAGCATGCACTCAGCAGGGTTCTATTAACTGAACTGACTAGTATCTATAGGGTAGGGTGAACATTGCATATAATGCAGGTCAAACATAGTTAGCTCTCATATTGGCTGATAAAACATTTCAGATTAAAAAAGTAGCATTTGTTCTGCCCCCCAAGAAAAATCTTTGCTACATCACATATATCTCAAGCTGTGCACAGCTGTGCTGTGTGATGTAGCCAAAATCTCCTGGGAAATTGTTTCAACCTCCACCTTTGCATACTCACCCCCACAAGTGGGGCAGCAGACACCCTCTACCTTCTGGGGCCGAGGGCAGGTGAGAATAGGACATCTCATCTCAGAACAGCCCACATTGCCGTCCTGTAACAGTCACACAGCAGTTGTGGTTGTGTCTCAGCCACCACGGAGAACTTATCAAATCAAATCATCACATCAAATTTTATTTCGTAACAACAACATTATACATGTAGATGAGCAATCAAAAATAAAAAAGTATTGTTACGTGGTGGTCACATGGCACATAATGTGCCGTCTTCCTGTGACCCCAAAACATAAACTTATAAAGTACAGATACATACATACTTATACACGTAGAATCACGAAATCCATGTTCTCAATATAATTTATTTGACAATATAATTTATTTGACAACGGACTGGGGGAATGTTTAAAAAAAGATGCTAATCTTTTGTAAATCCAAACAGTTTGTCTTTTTAAATAAATGATTTTAGCTACACTCTACACATCTGGGATTTAGGCAATGCACATGGTTAAGGTAGCTAGATAGATAGTGTTTAGATATCACAGATTTATGAAGATATGTCAGTATGCCTTGTGTACCGAAACGTGGTGTGTTCTACAGTGCAGGTGATTTCATATTCACAACAGGACGTGTCTGACTACAACTAACCTATTTGTCCACAACGATTATATGAAACTGTAGAAATGTGTAAAGTCTGTAGAATTCTATAAAACAGACCATACTAATTCTAAAGATTTTCTAAACAATTCCATACGTTGATCTTTATAGAATTATCAAGGTCACTGCAGTTTCAATAGCCATGTTTTTTTTAGCAATTTTGCTGTAATTGTACAGGATTTATATGGAAAGTATTTTGCATATTTTCTACAAATCATTCTATAGATATTCTATGAATATGCTATGGATTTTTTGCTTTTGGGGAATGTCCATCATGGTAAAAACACAGCACCGTGGAATTATTACCTGTCATAGAAATAATGCATGTTTTAAACCCACAATGCCCTTCAGAACAGCCACAGCTGCAAGACTTAGGATGCAGACAACTGCAATTATTACTACTATTACACTGCTAACTAGCAGTGACAGTTTCATATCCTCTGTTAACATTATATCGCTGAGGTGGAGAAAGTCAGTCCACCATCAGGTCATCTGTAAAACATATTGACCAAGCCGACTAAAACGATGACCTCTGACCTGACAGACGCACTCCACGCAGGGATCGGGGTTGAAGTGTTGAAGGTTCTGGTAGACCTTGCCCTGGTACATGCATCGATCACATAGGGGGCAGCACCTGCCTGGCACGGGATGGGTGCAAGTCGCTGTTTCGGGACATTTCTTTCTCTGACATCTGACCTCTCCGGCCTGTCGATAGAACATCACAGACATGAATGCTGCCTTGCTCAAAGTGTACACAAAATATTTGTAACAGACTGTTATTTATTTATAGCATATTATACAAAACATTCATCAAATCAAACACACTCTTATTTATTTACGGGATAAACAAAATATTCATCAAATCAAACAGACTGTTATTTATTCACAGCATGAACAAAATATTCATCAAATCAAACAGACTGTTATTGATTCACGGCATGAACAAAACATTCATCAAATTGTACTTAATTGTACACAGGCTGTTGAAAATAAGAAACATATGAAAGTGACATTTATTAAATGTTTGATTTCCCAATAATCATGCTCAACTTTTACAGAGCTGTAATCGAGAGTGTTCTGACATTTTCTATCTCAGTATGGTTTGGATCGATTACACAGAAGGAAACGCTCAGATTAAACAGAGTTGTGAAAACTGCTTCCCGAATCATTGGCAGAGACCTTCCCTGTGAGTCTTGAAATACTGTATCAGCAGCGTCTGTTAGGAAGAGCGACTCTCATCTCTCAAGATACATCCCATCCTGCCCATGACCTATTTGAACCTCTCCCATCTAGTCGCCGATTCAGATCCATAAAAACCAGGACCAACCGCTTTAGTACTAGCTTTTTCCCCTTAGCCGTTCAAGCCCTGTCTAAACAGAAGTGATTTTCTCCCACCTGCAGCAAACACATAGTCCACTTTCCGATGAGTTTTAGTATGTATATTTTATCATAGTTTATTATATTTTATATATATATTTTTTTTATTTCATATTTTACATTTTAAGCTACTATATTTCTATTAGATCGTATCAATTATTTATCGATGTTATAATGAGCAATTTTTTATTCGGACCTTTTTATGTGATTGTTCTTATTTATTTTATTTAATGTAGTAGTATATTTTAACATCATTGTTTGGTGCATGTGAATGTATTGTCATGTGAATGTACTATTACGACGACCAATATCATTACACATTCCAATGTTTTATTGTAACTACAATGTGAACACATGGCAATAAAGCTATCTTATCTTATCTCTTATAATAAGGGCATCGATAGGAAGGACATAATAGTGGTTGCCCAATATTCAAATAGCCGTATGATTATTTGTTAAACTAGACCATTATTCGATAAGTGTCCAGCTCAACCTCTGTTCACCTGTTTATACTTGCCTCCTTGGGCGCCATTAGTTGCTTCATTTGGACAACTTCTACACATGTTAACATTATTCTGTCTTTTTAAATATTTAAAAAAGTGTTTAAAAAGACAGAAAAATGTTAACATGTGTAGAAGTTGTCCAAATGAAGCAACTAATGGCGCCCAAGGAGGCAAGTATAAACAGGTGAACAGAGGTTGAGCTGGACACTTATCAAATATTGGTCTATATCCGTCATCTACTAAGTTGTCTTTACCCAGCCAACTAGGACCCGTGATTTCATATGTTCTGAAAGTGAATTCACAAGTTCAACTGGCTCAAATCCCGTGAATTCACCGGATTCTGTGAACAAATTTAGTGTGTCGACGCGTGTTTACCGTGAAATAACGAGTTTTTCATGTGATGACACGTACCAGTGAAACGTACCGTACCAGTTCTGACCCAGTACGACTCGTGTCAAACTCGCTCAAAACTCGTGACAACAGGCAGAACACGTGTATTCACGTGAATACACTTGTAAATACATACTGGTGGAGCAATGCCAATTATGAAACAGTATGACACATGCCAACTGGTTCAGAAATGGTTACTTGTTTGCTGGGTATAGCTGCATCAATGAGCCAATGTGTTCTTCGAGATATTCATGTCTGTACCCTACATACAAAACAACTCACCAAGCATTGGCAGTGCTGGCAAATGTCATCTGGGTGGGAGAAGCTACTGTTCTCCATGTAGCGCTGGTCACGGAATTCACAGTCTGCAGCAGACACAGAAGAGAAGGACACAAATGAAGTGACATCTCTCAATGGCCGACTTCGACTGAGCTACGCAAGTAACTCAAGTAACCCGAGACCCAATCGAACATTCAAGATCACTTGCTCACATGACCCTTCTCGACATAGATAAACAAAGTCAATCTTCGAGGCTGCTACCTGAGGCAATCATGGTTTGGAGAGGATTCACAGGTGACAGACAATTAGGAACGTAGGTCCCTACTGCACGAGAAATTAATTAAACATTACACAACGCAATCATTTAAATCACTATTTACACACTGAACAACTGATTACTTTATTTTATTTATTAAGGGGTTTATCTCCGTGATCATGATCATTGCTGTTCAGTTGGATTATTCTCTCGTGGTACTGCGTGTGCAGCGTAAATTGGATATCACGTTATAGTTACGTGAGTAACTCAAGTAGGCCAATCGAAGTCGGCCATAGTGTCAGTCTTCCGACGCTGCTGCCCTCTTGTGAGCAATTATGAATGTATTCAGAAAGATCAGACTACTTATAACAGTTGACCTGTAGACAAAAGTTGACTTGTGGAATGGATAGGATGAAAGTGTGGTCAGTAAGGTACTGTTGTTGAAGGTGGGGGTATGTGACACAAAGGACACAACAGAAGGACATGGTGACGAGATACATGAAGGTGACAGATGTTGTGGAGGACACAATGGACAGGGTGTCATGGTGAAGAGAGACATGGAGGTGACAGAGGTTGTGGAGGATACAATGGACAGGGTGTCATGGTGAAGAGAGACATGGAGGTGACAGAGGTTGTGGAGGATGCAATGGACAGCGTGTCATGGTGAGGAGTGACATGGAGGTGACAGATGTTGTAGAGGACACAATGGACAGGGTGTCATGGTGAAGAGAGACATGGAGGTGACAGAGGTTGTGGAGGATACAATGAATGGACAGGGTGTCATGGTGAAGAGAGACATGGAGGTGACAGAGGTTGTGGAGGATGCAATGGACAGGGTGTCATGGTGAGGAGTGACATCGAGGTGACAGATGTTGTGGAGGACACAATGGACAGGGTGTCATGGTGAAGAGAGACATGGAGGTGACAGAGGTTGTGGAGGATACAATGGACAGGGTGACATGGTGAAGAGAGACATGGAGGTGACAGATGTTGTGGAGGACACAATGGACAGGGTGTCATGGTGAAGAGAGACATGGAGGTGACATAGGTTGTGGAGGATGCAATGGACAGGGTGTCATGGTGAGGAGAGACATGGAGGTGACAGCGGTTGTGGAGGACACAATTGGCAGGGTGTCATGGTAAAGAGAGACATGGAGGTGACAGCGGTTGTGACGGATGCAATGGACAGGGTGTCATGGTGAGGAGAGACATGGAGGTGACAGAGGTTGTGACGGATGCAATGGACAGGGTGTCATGGTGAGGAGAGACATGGAGGTGACAGAGGTTGTGACGGATGCAATGGACAGGGTGTCATGGTGAAGAGAGACATGGAGGTGACGGAGGTTGTGACGGATGCAATGGACAGGGTGTCATGGTGAGGAGAGACATGGAGGTGACAGAGATTGTGGAGGATGCAATGGACAGGGTGTCATGGCAAGGAGAGACATGGAGGTGACAGAGGTTGTGGAGGACACAATGGACAGGGTGTCATGGCGATGAGAGACATGGAGGTGACAGAGGTTGTGGAGGATACAATAGACAGGGTGTCATGGTGAGGAGAGACATGAAGGTGACAGAGGTTGTGGAGGATGCAATGGACAGGGTGTCATGGCGATGAGAGACATGGAGATGACATAGGTTGTGACGGTTGCAATGGACAGGGTGTCATGGTGAAGAGAGACATGGAGGTAACAGAGGTTGTGGTGGATGCAATGGACAGGGTGTCATGGTGAGGAGAGACATGGAGGTGACAGAGGTTGTGGAGGACACAATGGATAGGGTGTCATGGCGATGAGAGACATGGAGGTGACAGGGGTTGTGGATGATACAATGGACAGGGTGTCATGGTGAGGAGAGACATGGAGGTGACAGAGGTTGTGGAGGACACAATGGACAGGGTGTCATGGTGATGAGAGACATGGAGGTGACAGAGGTTGTGGAGGAAGACACAATGGACAGGGTGTCATGGTGAGGAGAGACATGAAGGTGACAGAGGTTGTGGAGGATGCAATGGACAGGGTGTCATGGCGATGAGAGACATGGAGGTGACAGAGGTTGTGGAGGATGCAACGGACAGGGTGTCATGGCGAAGAGAGACATGGAGGTGACAGAGATTGTGGAGGATACAATGGACAGGGTGTCATGGTGAAGAGAGACATGGAGGTGACAGAGGTTGTGGAGGATACAATGGACAGGGTGTCATGGTGAAGAGAGACATGGAGGTGACAGAGGTTGTGGAGGATACAATGGACAGGGTGCCATGGCGATGAGAGACATGGAGGTGACAGAGGTTGTGGAGGATGCAATGGACAGGGTGTCATGGTGAAGAGAGACATGGAGGTGACAGAGGTTGTGGAGGATACAATGGACAGGGTGTCATGGTGAAGAGAGACATGGAGGTGACAGAGGTTGTGGAGGATGCAATGGACAGGGTGTCATGGTGAAGAGAGACATGGAGGTGACAGAGGTTGTGGAGGATGCAATGGACAGGGTGTCATGGCGATGAGAGACATGGAGGTGACAGAGGTTGTGACGGATGCAATGGACAGGGTGTCATGGTGAAGAGAGACATGGAGGTGACAGAGGTTGTGGTGGATGCAATGGACAGGGTGTCATGGCGATGAGAGACATGGAGGTGACAGAGGTTGTGGAGGATGCAATGGACAGGGTGTCATGGCGATGAGAGACATGGAGGTGACAGAGGTTGTGACGGATGCAATGGACAGGGTGTCATGGTGAAGAGAGACATGGAGGTGACAGAGGTTGTGGTGGATGCAATGGACAGGGTGTCATGGTGAGGAGACATGGAGGTGACAGAGGTTGTGGAGGACACAATTGGCAGGGTGTCATGGTAAAGAGAGACATGGAGGTGACAGCGGTTGTGATGGATGCAATGGACAGGGTGTCATGGTGAGGAGAGACATGGAGGTGACAGAGGTTGTGACGGATGCAATGGACAGGGTATCATGGTGAGGAGAGACATGGAGGTGAGAGAGGTTGTGGAGGATACAATGGACAGGGTGTCATGGCTATGAGAGACATGGAGGTGACAGAGGTTGTGGAGGATGCAATGGACAGGGTGTCATGGTGAAGAGAGACATGGAGGTGACAGAGGTTGTGGAGGATGCAATGGACAGGGTGTCATGGTGAAGAGAGACATGGAGGTGACAGAGGTTGTGGAGGATACAATGGACAGGGTGTCATGGTGCAGAGAGACATGAAGGTGACAGAGGTTGTGACGGATGCAATGGACAGGGAGTCATGGTGAAGAGAGACATGGAGGTGACAGAGGTTGTGGTGGATGCAATGGACAGGGTGTCATGGTGAGGAGACATGGAGGTGACAGAGGTTGTGGAGGACACAATTGGCAGGGTGTCATGGTAAAGAGAGACATGGAGGTGACAGCGGTTGTGGAGGATGTAATGGACAGGGTGTCATTGTAAGGAGAGACATGGAGGTGACAGAAGTTGTGACGGATGCAATGGACAGGGTATCATGGTGAGGAGAGACATGGAGGTGACAGAGGTTGTGACGGATGCAATGGACAGGGTGTCATGGTGAGGAGAGACATGGAGGTGACAGAGGTTGTGGAGGATGCAATGGACAAGGTGTCATGGCAAGGAGAGACATGGAGGTGACAGAGGTTGTGGAGGACACAATGGACAGGGTGTCATGGTGAAGAGAGACATGGAGGTGACAGAGGTTGTGGAGGATACAATGGACAGGGTGTCATGGTGATGAGAGACATGGAGGTGACAGAGGTTGTGGAGTATGCAATGGACAGGGTGTCATGGTGAAGAGAGACATGGAGGTGACAGAGGTTGTGGAGGATACAATGGACAGGGTGTCATGGTGAAGAGAGACATGGAGGTGACAGAGGTTGTGGAGGATGTAATGGACAGGGTGTCATTGTAAGGAGAGACATGGAGGTGACAGAAGTTGTGACGGATGCAATGGACAGGGTGTCACGGTGAGGAGAGACATGGAGGTGACAGAGGTTGTGACGGATGCAATGGACAGGGTGTCACGGTGAGGAGAGACATGGAGGTGACAGAGGATGTAATGGACAGGGTGTCATTGTGAGGAGAGACATGGAGGTGACAGAGGATGTGGAGGATTCAATGGACAGGGTGTTATGGTGAGGGGAGACATGGAGGTGACAGAGGTTGTGGAGGACACAATGGACAGGGTGTCATGGTGAGGAGAGACATGGAGGTGACAGAGGATGTGGAGGATGCAATGGACAGGGTGTTATGGTGAGGAGAGACATGGAGGTGACAGAGATTGTGGAGGAGGATGCAATGGACAGGGTGTCATGGTGAGGAGAGACATGGAGGTGACAGAGGTTGTGGAGGAGGATGCAATGGACAGGGTGTCATGGTGAGGAGAGACATGAAGGTGACAGAGATTGTGGAGGACGCAATGGACAGGGTGTCATGGTGAGGAGAGACATGGAGGTGACAGAGATTGTGGAGGAGGATGCAATGGACAGGGTGTCATGGTGAGGAGAGACATGGAGGTGACAGAGGTTGTGGAGGAGGATGCAATGGACAGGGTGTCATGGTGAGGAGAGACATGAAGGTGACAGAGATTGTGGAGGACGCAATGGACAGGGTGTCACTGTGTGGAGAGACATGGAGGTGGCAGAGCTTGTGGAGTATCAAACAAACTTCATAAGAACAGTTTGACAGAAACAACAGCGACTGACCTGAACATCTGGCACAGCACTGGCCAGCCACGTAGACTGGCCTGGAGCATTCGACTGTTGGACAGACCACCTCCTCACAGGTGATATTGCCCTCCTACAAGGAAACAAACACTCGCAGGAGAAACACATGCCACACATCAGACAAACTATGTAACAGGTAACAAATGGGCCAAGTGGCCCTGAGGTCCTTTGGACTTATATATAGGCCAGGAGTATTGTATGGTATTGTGACATGAGCTGATTGTAGTCCCAGAATACACAGTCACCGTGGGGATTCATGACCTGAGATCTGCAATAAGTTCTTGCAGAAATAGGCAACATTTTACATTTAAATAGCTTTTTGGGGAGACTGAGAAGCCATTACAAAGGCTTAGTGAACTACAAACTACAGACATGTCTATGCAAAATTTGAGGAAATTTCAGAAAGGTTTTCAAATAAAATAGGAAAACTTAAAATGTACCAGTTTTAGGCCCTAAATGACCCTAGGAGGCTTACAAATGTGTCAATATAATTTGCATTTCTGGTGCACAGTGACAGTAGCTAAGAAATGTCTATGCAAAATGAAAAAACAGATCTTCAATGGTTTCTGAGATCTGAGAAGGTACGGCGTAGAGCTGACAGCACATGGCAGTCACAAAGTGATGCCACAAGTCTATTGGACCTCTGGCTCAAAGAACTTAAAAATTAAGTTGTTATATAGGACAGCATCCTGTCATCTGGGCTGCTCAGGGCACATTAAACTTTACTTCCCCGGCAGACCTGTTCAATGAAACACCATCTCAACTTCTCTGTGAAACATCCAGCCATGCTGCAATTAATGCGTGCAGACTGCTCATACAAATTTCCACCACTGTCAATAGCCAGGTACTCATTCATACACCTGAGTGAACTGGAGCAATGTAGAGTGAATAAATTACCCACCAGAACCCGTCTCCTCCTAGCACGCCCTTTGATGATATTCACTGGGGTGTTCATGTCGCTAACAGTTGTCAAAGCTAATAAGTCTGACTTTTTCGTGTAAAATCTCTAAAGGCAACTAAAGACATTTCTGTTCCGGCAGCAATACAAGCAAGACAACAAATCGACTTATCGATATTTATTCTTACTAGTTCATTTATTTTAATGCAATGAATGTACATTTTATCCGTAATCTTACTATTTTTTATCCCCCTTAATTCTATATATGTATCTGTTTATTATTATTTGATAGTTTTTATGTAATATATTACTTAATTATTTATTACACCTATACATTTTAGGTTTACTATCCTTATATAGAATTGTATTTTTACTCTTTAATTCAATTTACGACTATTTGTTGTTTAGCTTTTAAAAGATTTAACAAAATATTGTAATGTTTTAATTTCTCTGTAGATTTATTATTATTATTGTACTGTAAAGAGCCATAGAGCACCATGTGATTATGGCACTGTAAAAATATTGTATTTTATTATTTATTATTATTTATTCACTCACTAGGCAGGTGCAAGTCTCGCATGGATCGTCCTTTCGTAGGACTCGGCTGTCATGGCCGACCTCACGCCCCTCCAAGAGACAGCTGTGACAGAGGGGACAGCCACAGTCGTCCTGGGCCGGATGGGAACAGGTGGAGTGGAGACACTTCCTGCGGAAACACTGCATCTCACCATCCTGTACAACACAACACAGCATCTCACCATCCTGTACAACACAACACTGCATCTCACCATCCTGTACAACACAACACAACACAACACAACACAACACAACACAACACAACACAACACAACACAACACAACACAACACAACACAACACAACACAACACAACACAACACAACACAACACAACACAACACAACACAACACAACACAACACAACACAACACAACACTGCATCTCACCATCCTGTACAACACAACACAACACAACACAACACAACACAACACAACACAACACAACACAACACAACACAACACAACACAACACAACACAACACAACACAACACAACACAACACAACACAACACAACACAACACAACACAACACAACACAACACAACACAACACAACACAACACAACACAACACAACACAACACAACACAACACAACACTGCATCTCACCATCCTGTACAACACAACACAACACAACACAACACAACACAACACAACACAACACAACACAACACAACACAACACAACACAACACAACACAACACAACACAACACAACACAACACAACACAACACAACACAACACAACACAACACAACACTGCATCTCACCATCCTGTACAACACAACACAACACAACACAACACAACACAACACAACACAACACAACACAACACAACACAACACAACACAACACAACACAACACAACACAACACAACACAACACAACACAACACAACACAACACAACACAACACAACACAACACAACACAACACAACACAACACAACACTGCATCTCACCATCCTGTACAACACAACACTGCATCTCACCCTCCTGTACAACACAACACTGCATCTCACCATCCTGTACAACACAACACGGCATCTCACCATCCTGTACAACACAACACTGCATCTCACCATCCTGTACAACACAACACTGCATATCACCATCCTGCATAACACAACACTGCATCTCATCATCCTGTACAACACAACACGGCATCTCACCACCCTGTACAACACAACACTGCATCTCACCATCCTGTACAACACAACACTGCATCTCACCATCCTGTACAACACAACACTGCATATCACCATCCTGCATAACACAACACTGCATCTCACCATCCTGCATAACACAACACTGCATATCACCATCCTGCATAACACAACACTGCATCTCACCATCCTGTACAACACAACACTGCATCTCACCATCCTGTACAACACAACACTGCATCTCACCATCCTGTACAACACAACACTGCATCTCACCATCCTGCATAACAACAACACTGCATCTCACCATCCTGTACAACACAACACTGCATCTCACCATCCTGCATAACAACAACACTGCATCTCACCATCCTGTACAACACAACACTGCATCTCACCATCCTGTACAACACAACACTGCATCTCACCATCCTGTACAACACAACACTGCATCTCACCATCCTGTATAACAACAACACTGCATCTCACCATCCTGTACAACACAACATTGCATCTCACCATCCTGTATAACAACAACACTGCATCTCACCATCCTGTACAACACAACACTGCATCTCACCATCCTGTACAACACAACACTGCATCTCACCATCCTGTATAACAACAACACTGCATCTCACCATCCTGTATAACAACAACACTGCATCTCACCATCCTGTATAACAACAACACTGCATCTCACCATCCTGTACAACACAACACTGCATCTCACCATCCTGTACAACATTACAGAATGTAAAGAGGGTTACTACTGGTTGAGCATAGCTGTTGGAATTTCTTGCTGGAGTTAACATTGAATTTAGATATGCTGGTTGTGTAGATGAGAGTGCTATTGTACACATTTTGAAGATGATGCGATAGTGCACAGGGAGCCAATGCAATGATTTTAGAAGTGCCACTGAGCGAGGAGAAAGAGGAGAATGCATGACTACTCTTGATGATGGAGAAACAAGGGAGAACATTACTGTTACCTGACAGACGCATTCCATGCAAGGGTCTTTGGGGTGGGGCACCACATCACCCTCTTGTAGTCGCTTGTTGTCATGGAGACAGCCACGGCGGCATTCCATGCAACACTCGCCCTGGATGGGGTTGATACATTTGATCTCTGGGCACGGTCTCCGCATACAGCGCACACTGCCACTCTGTCAACCAAACACCCTCGTAACCATGACGACAAGGCTAGATGGATCTAGCAATAATTGTTCAATAAATCATTGTTCAGTCATCTCAACAATAGAACATTTGTGTGTATGTATCTGTGTGTATACATGTGTGTATATATGTGTGCATACATGTGTGTATACATGTGTGTATGTGTTCATATACATGTATGCATGCATCATAGTCTATTTGTGGAGAAATACCTTCCCACTTTATAACGTGTTTCTAGATCACGTATTTCTAAATATTTTAGGAAGGACCTCAAAATTGTACTATTTAAGCAGGCCCTTACTTAATTGTTTACATTATTTCATGTACTGCATTATAATTGGAGTGTGTACTTTTATTAAGCTGAACTTAAGTAACACATATACATTTTGTTGTAATGTAATTTTTACATTCGTAACCTGGTTTTCACTTTGCTTGACATATAAGCACCCCAAAATCTACTTTGTAGGGATTTGTGGTGTTAAAATATAACTGATTGAGTGTGCATGCGTGCATGCATGTGCATGCGTGCGTGCGTGCATGCGTGCGTGCGTGCATGTTTGCCATTGTTGTGGCGACAGTGATCAGGAGTTAGATAAATGGAGGCAGAGTTTGATTTTCAATGTACATAATTTTGGCAACAATTACATTTGACCAGTGCACAAAATACAGTGAAGTGGTCACACTCCAGTGCACAAGGATGAGGAGTAGGCTGCAGTTAAAGCGACATGGTTCGTTCGTGGCTTTTTATTTATATTGCAAAATCATGTGATGCAATATAAATTATACCTATTATAGCGTAAAGACAGTCAAAATATGTTTTCATGTACAATTTAGGGGTTGAAAATAGACGCAGTAAGGGGTGCTTAACTCTGTTTACACATCGACCACGAGGTGTTTTCAAAATCGTTGTAGGCGTGGCTAAAAGCCCAGAAGAAAATGCACGATCACGCGATGCAGTATCACGTGAACACAAGTTGACGCCACTAACGCCACACCCAGCCAGGTGCACAGCTCCCAGTTGGTAAAGGTCAAAGGGCGGGTGTCACTCACGGCGATTTGAGTGACAGCGTATATAAACATTCAACGTTTAATATTGCAAAGTCAATTCTGTTTCGATAACACATTTATTGGCAGTCAGGACGATACAATAGTTATAACTTATACTGACTAACATGATCTTGCAATAAAAATAAAAAGCCACGAACGGACCATGTCGCTTTAAGACACCAGGTGTTCTGTTTCTTCTGCTCCACACACCTGAGGAATACCGACACAGGTACTACACTCACCTGACATTCACAAATCTGACACTTATTGGTCCTATCCGTGAACTGTGACCCACTGGACATGCGCTGACCGCTGTACATGCAGTCGGTGCACTCGGGACAACAGTTGCCCTCCACGGGGTGACTGCAGGTGACCGGGGTGCATTCTCGCTTCCAGCATGTCACGTTGCCATGACGACAAGCACACTCCTCACACACATCGAGGACATTGAGGAAGTGTTGGCCATCGCGGTACCGCTGACTTGAGTACAGACAGCCGTCACACGTAGGGCAACATTCGCCCTCGGTGGGGTGTGAGCAGACGGGGGGAGGACACTCGAGTCGCTCACACACGACCGTTCCCGTCTGACACGTGCACGTCACGCATGGGTTGGCAGGGCTCGTGAAGCGCGACGTGTCCGTGTGCAATTCGCCCATGTAGAAGCAGTCTGTGGGGAGAGGGGAATTATAAAAGGGTTACTGTTCCACTCCAACGACTCGACATGCATGAATGATTACATGTTAACATGGCAATATGCACACTTATGTATGCACACATCTTACAGTTAGCACTATAACGGACGGACGGACGGACGGACGGACGGACGGACGGACGGACGGACGGACGGACGGACGGACGGACGGACGGACGGACGGACGGACGGACGGACGGACGATGATGGATAAATAATAACAGTTTAAATTAATAATTTAAATACAACATAGTCTAAAATTATATATACACACTGTATACATATATGTGTGTATGTATGTATATATATATATACATATATATATATATATATACGTATATATATATATATACATACAGATATACATATATCAAACATGAATATTGAAAGAAAACAACAAATCGTGTCTTAAATAAAAGCGACTACTTACTAAGGCAACTAGGGCAGCATTCCCCGGGGTTCTTGGCGGGGTGCAGACAGGGGACGTCATAGCAGGGTCTGGGGTGACAACTGACAAAGCCCTCGGCACAAGTGCACTCCTCACAAGCATTGTCAGGGCTGTAGAAGATCTCCTGGTTGCTGTAGCTCAGCCCCTTGTACTGACATCCTGAAGACCCCAAAAGAATAGCATTTAAGGTATACTACAGTGTACACCAACAGTCACTACTCAGTTTATGTTGCCAGACAATTAATGTTCACTTGATACACTGTTGATGGTCTATTGCCAAGTTCTCATTACATCAGACCAATATCTCCATTCATCTTGCTATAAGACTGCTTGGAAAATTAGGTATTAAACAAATTATATCTTAACCCTAAAGTAAATTTGTGTGGTATCACTTAACATACAGTGAACATACATAAGTGTCACTGATTTATAATGCAAATGTACGTTATTGAGATCAATATACATGTGCATGACCGATTCATGCACCTGAACACTGTAAACAATACTCACCTGTACACTGTAGACAACACTCACCTGTACACTATAGACAACACTCACATATACTCTGTAGAAAAAACTCACCTGTACACTGCAGACAACACTCACCCGTACACTGTAGACAACTTTCACCTGTACACTGTAGACAACACTCACCTGTACACTGCAGTCAACATTCACCTGTACACTGTAGACAGCACTCACCTGTACACTGTAGACAACACTCACCTGTACACTGTAGACAACACTCACCTGTACACTGTAGACAACACTCACCTGTACACTGTAGACAACACTCACCTGTACACTGTAGACAACACTCACGTGTACACTGCAGACAACACTCACCTATACATTATAGACAACACTCACCTGTACACTGTAGACAGCACTCACCTGTACACTGTAGACAACAGTCACCTGTACACTGCAGACAACACTCACCTATACATTATAGACAACACTCACCTGTGCACTGTAGACAACACTCACCTGTACACTGTAGACAACACTCACCTGTACATTGTAGACAACACTCACCTGTGCACTGTAGACAACACTCACCTGTACACTGTAGACAGCACTCACCTGTACACTGTAGACAGCACTCACCTGTACACTGTGGACAACACTCACCTGTACACTGCAGACAACAGTCACCTGTACACTGTAGACAACACTCACCTGTACACTGTGGACAACACTCACCTAAACAAATTATATCTTAACCCTAAAGTATATTTGTGTGGTATCACTTAACATACAATCAACATACATAAATGTCACTGATTTATAATGCAAATGTAAGTTATTGAGATCAATATACATGTGCATGACTGATTCATGCACCTGAACACTGTAAACAATACTCACCTGTACACTGTAGACAACACTCACCTGTACACTATAGACAACACTCACATATACTCTGTAGAAAAAACTCACCTGTACACTGCAGAAAACACTCACCTGTACACTGTAGACAACATTCACCTGTACACTGTAGACAAGACTCACCTGTACACTGTAAACAACACTCACCTGTATACTGTAGACAACACTCACCTGTACACTGCAGACAACACTCACCTGTACACTGCCGACAACACTGACCTGTACACTGTAGGCAACACTCACCTGTGCAATCAACATTCACCTGTACACTGTAGACAACACTCACCTGTACACTGTGGACAACACTCACCTGTACACTGTAGACAACACTCACCTGTACACTGTAGACAACACTCACCTGTACACTGTAGACAACACTCACCTGTACACTGTAGACAACAGTCACCTGTACACTGTAGACAGCACTCACATGTACACTGCAGACAACACTCACATGTACACTGTAGACAGCACTCACCTGTACACTGTAGACAACACTCACCTGTACACTGCAGACAACACTCACCTGTACACTGTAGACAACACTCACCTGTACACTCGATACAACACTCACCTGTACACTGTAGACAACACTCACCTGTACACTGTGGACAACACTCACCTGTACACTGTAGACAACACTCACCTGTACACTGTAGACAGCGCTCCCCTGTACACTGTAGACAACACTCACCTGTACACTGTAGACAACACTCACCTGTACACTGCAGACAACACTCACCTGTACACTGTGGACAACACTCACCTGTACACTGTAGACAACACTCACCTATACATTATAGACAACACTCACCTGTACACTGTGGACAACACTCACCTAAACAAATTATATCTTAACCCTAAAGTAAATGTGTGTGGTATCACTTAACATACAATCAACATACATAAATGTCACTGATTTATAATGCAAATATAAGTTATTGAGATCAATATACATGTGCATGACTGATTCATGCACCTGAACACTGTAAACAATACTCACCTGTACACTGTAGACAACACTCACCTGTACACTATAGACAACACTCACATATACTCTGTAGAAAAACTCACCTGTACACTGCAGACAACACTCACCTGTACACTGTAGACAACATTCACCTGTACACTGTAGACAAGACTCACCTGTACACTGTAAACAACACTCACCTGTACACTGCAGACAACACTCACCTGTACACTGTAGACAACACTCACTTGTACACTGTAGACAACACTCACCTGTACACTGTGGACAACACTCACCTGTACACTGTAGACAACACTCACCTGTACACTGTAGACAGCACTCTGTCTGGATGGGGTAGTCACACAGGGCGGGTGGACACCGTCTGGGACTACACTTCACCTGGCTGTCCTGACACAGACAGTCGTCACACATCTGTTCGGGGGGACTGAACACCTGGCCGTCATCGTAGTACCTGCCGTTGTACTCGCACCCCTTTCTGTCACACACGGGGCAACACTTGCCGGGCACCCTCCTCGGGGTGCGACAGACGGGGGTGTGGCACTGGGTGGGACGACACGTCACTGTCCCACGCTGTCAGAAGCAGAAGTACACTGGTGACTGTCTGGAATTGGTTATTGTCTTCTTGATTTAACAAGATTAAACAAGATTGTCACCTAGAGAATCAACTCTAGATGGCATGTGGACAAAAAAGCCCTTTGGCTTATCGAGAGTCCAACCTATCTATCTAAGTATACCCCGCCTGTCTTAGGTATATGTCGATTTAATTTTTAAACATATTAACACTACTAGCACCTACACAATCAGCTGATAATCTGTTCCATTCGTTTACTGTTCTGATGAAAATTTTCTAATATCCAGTCTACACTACTTCTTTGCTGATGTAACACCATGTCCTCTAGTCTGTCTCTCTTCCTTAACCGAGAAAAAAGATTTCTGTCAATATTTTCATACCTATTCAAAACTTTAAACACCTCAATCTGATCTCCTCTCAATCTTCTGGTTTCTGGTGTTGTTAAACCACATTCTTTTAGACGCATTTCATAACTAATATTCCTGAGTTTTTGTATCATTTTGGTTCCTTTTTCTCTTTCTAGCATATCAATATCCTTCTTGCGAGAAGATATGGGATATTTAAATGTTGCATTAATTAAGAATGTACTTTCATTTAGTGCTGTAAATTACGAAAAACCTTTGCCTGTGTTTGACTACGAGTTAGTTACATCACAGACGTACATTATATGGGGTAAAACATTGCCCGTTTTGGGATGAATAAAGTTCTATTAACTGGTTAATTGATTGAAATATTCTGAAATGTTGTCTGCTACTGAAGGGCAAGCCACAAGCGACACAGAAATAAGTGACGTTTTCATACCATTTAATGTATAACACTACATATGGTTGTTATATGTATAGGGCGAATGCCTCAAGCCACCAACTACTAACAAACAAACTGTTTGTAATGAAGCAGATTAATTAAATGTAATCAATTTTACTCAAATATTAATGATGGTTTATTACATAAACTGACTGAAGGGACAGCTTGCCAAGCTTATTTCATAAAAATTATATATGCCAACACATATAAATGAAAGAAAGAGATTAACAGTGCATGCATAAATGACAGTGGGAATGCTCAAATACAACATTGACAAATATCTCAGAAGAGTGGTGACACAATTATGAAAATCTATTGAACACTTAACAAGTCAACACCTTATCTTCCACTGACTATCTTGAGTTCAACATTTGAAGGCTTTTTAATCAACATTTTGACATTTATAAATAAAACAAAACTGTGTCACTCACCCGACACTGACAGTTTTGACAGACGTCATCGGGACTGACAAACTTCTCGTTGTGTCGGTACAATTTGTTGCGGTAGTCGCAGTCGTGACACCGGGGGCAGCATCTGTCACGGGCGGGGTGTTTACAGGAATGAGGCTGACACGACCTCACCTTGCAGTGAACCTCACCAGCCTCGCAGCGACAATCCTCGCACTCGTTCTCCAGAGACGCAAACATCTCTCCATCAAAGTAGCGTCTGCCGCGGTACTCACATGCCTCTGGCTGGCACACAGGGCAACACGCCCCGGGCACTTTCTGGGGGGCGCGACAGTTGAGGGGTGGACAGGGCTGGGGGTGACAGGTCACCGTGCCCCCCTGACACACAAATATACAATTAAAATCTCGTTCTAAAACAATCTTAACTTTAAACATACATAGACAAAATTCTGTTAAAATATTTCTTAGGTTTATTTTAGTAAATATGTAATGCAACACATGTTCTTATTGTTATTCTGTTTTAGTTGGACTATGTCGAAGCTCATGCACTGGTTATTAATTAAATAACAGTTATTAATCGATAACATATATTCATTGCTGAGTAGTTTTATGGCTTTTCAAAATATTTAATAATGATAATAAACTTAAATGAATAATTTTTAAATCTGGTTACATATTAGTTACATTACATTTGTTACCAGATAGTGTTTATAATTATTATGAACTTTTTATCAGAATAATCTTAGCAAAACAATTAATATTCACATCAATAATTAAGCGATGTGTTTCTGTTATTTGTGGTTATTATATCATGAAAAGGATGTTTTAATGATAACCATAATTCATCAACTAATAAAAGTACACGTGAAATGACATCCGTAGATTCCATGAAATGCTACTACCACAAAATAAATACGAAAATAATAAATAAAAAGCAACAGCAATGTGTGAAAGACAAACAAATTTGTTTGTTAAGTATTGTTTGTATTTACAAATACGTTTTGTATTACGAATATTTTACACCACTCACCAGACACTGACAGTTTTGACAGACGTCATCAGGACTGACAAACTTCTCGTTGTGTCGGTACAATTTGTTGCGGTAGTCGCAGTCGTGACACCGGGGGCAGCACCTGTCACGGGCGGGGTGTTTACAGGAATGAGGCTGACACGACCTCACCTTGCAGTGAACCTCACCAGCCTCACAGCGACAATCCTCGCACTCGTTCTCCAGAGACGCAAACATCTCTCCATCAAAGTAGCGTCTGCCGCGGTACTCACATGCCTCTGGCTGGCACACAGGGCAACACGCCCCGGGCACTTTCTGGGGGGCGCGACAGTTGAGGGGTGGACAGGGCTGGGGTTGACAGGTCACCGTGCCCCCCTGACACACAAACATATAATTAAAATCATGTTTTAAAACAATCTTAACTTTAAACATACATACAAAAACATTTATGTTAAAATATTTCTTAGGTTTTATATAATATTTAAGTAAATAACTTATGCAACACATGTTCTTACTGTTATGCTGTTTTAGTTGGACTATGTAGAAGTTCATACACTGGTTATTAATCAATAACAGTTATTAATCGATAACATATATTCATTGTGTAAACATAGCTGAGTAGTTTTATGGCTTTTCAAAATATATAATAACGATAATAAACTGAAATGAATAATTTTACAAACCTGGTTACATATTACTTACATTACATTTGTTACCAGATAGTGTTTATAATTATTATGAACCTTTTTATCAGAATAATTTTAGTAAAACAATTGATATTCACATCAATAATTAAGCGATGTGTTTCTGTTATTTGTGGTTATTATATCATGAAAAGGATGTTTTAACGATAACCATAATTCATCAACTAATAAAAATACATGTGAAATGACATCCGTAGATTCCATGAAATGCTACAACAAAATAAATAAAAAAATAATAAATAAAAAGCAACAGCAATGTGTGAAAGACAAACAAATTTGTTTGTTAAGTATTGTTTGTATTTACAAATATGTTTTTTATTACGAATACTTTACACCGCTCACCTGACATTGACAGTTTTGACAGACGTCATCGGGACTGACAAACTTCTCGTTGTGTCGGTACAATTTGTTGCGGTAGTCGCAGTCATGACACTGGGGGCAGCACCTGTCACGGGCGGGGTGTTTACAGGAATGAGGCTGACACGACCTCACCTTGCAGTGAACCTCACCAGCCTCACAGCGACAATCCTCGCACTCGTTCTCCAGAGACGCAAACATCTCTCCATCAAAGTAGCGTCTGCCGCGGTACTCACATGCCTCTGGCTGGCACACAGGGCAACACGCCCCGGGCACTTTCTGGGGGGCGCGACAGTTGAGGGGTGGACAGGGCTGGGGGTGACAGGTCACCGTGCCCCCCTGACACACAAACACATAATTAAATATTTTTATAAAATGACAAAACGTGGCATAAAATTACAACAAGAACACTTTTAGTTGCATTTGTTATTAAAAGAAATATATGATGTCTAAATAACTGTTACTATGCAGTTTTTTCTTACTTAAAATATTGTTGAATGTTCATTTTATTCAAACTGAATCAGTTACTCTTAAGCATAGCCGTACCACAAATTGTCACAATAACTAATGTTATAATTACATATCTAATATAATAATTACGTATCGCATAAATACCATCAACATTCGATATTTGACAATCTATTGTATCTAGTGGATAGAAAAGAGCTAATTTTGATTTTCATTACCTCAAATGATACAAGCAATGAAACGTTGAAGATTATTAATGTCCACGATTACTCTGTGAGGGAATCGTGATAACAAATGTAAGTAAATAATACAAATCTATTAATATTGTAAGAACTGTAAAAATTCAGATAGTATATTACTAATAATACCCGTTAAAGAAATTTACAACATATAAGACCACCACTGGTGCATTTTTACATCGGAGATTGCTTTTTAATCATTTGCATGTGTTTTGATAATTTGAACATTTTACGACATCACTCACCTGACATTGACAGTTCTGACAGACGTCTTCAGGACTGACAAACTTCTCGTTGTGTCGGTACAATTTGTGGCGATAATTGCAATCGTGACACCGAGGGCAGCACCTGTCAACGACCGGGTGTTTGCAGGAAGGAGGTTGACACGCCCTGACCTTGCAATGGACATCCCCAGCCTCACAGCGACAATCCTCGCACTCGTTTGTAAATGTGTCACCATCGTCATAGCGATGTCCCCTGTAGTGACACTCTCCGGACGCACAGACAGGACAGCACTGCCCAGGGACACGTCTCGGAGTGGCACAGTTTGTGCGGGGACAGATGACAGGCTTACACGTCACCGTGCCCAGCTAGGGGACAAACGCAGACACAACATCAATAGCACATCACTAGGATAATTTATTAATTTAAAACCTGTAAATTCTAGGGATGGAAATTTAGTAAATATGTGCAATATGTTTTATTTAATAGGAAATATAAATGATAACTTTTCAAAGAAAATGTTGCCAATTAAATTAATATAATCAACAAAATTAAGTTTTTTACAGACTGATAAGTTAGGATGAATGGACAACAATGGCTGCCGCCGTACCTCACACAGTCTGTCACTGATTCACCCATGACTGAGGTCCTACCTCACACAGCCTGTCACTGAGTCACCCATGACTGATGTCCTACCTCACACAGCCTGTCACTGATTCACCCATGACTGAGGTCCTACCTCACACAGCCTGTCACTGATTCACCCATGACTGAGGTCCCACCTCACACAGCATGTCACTGAGTCACCCATGACTGAGGTCCCACCTCACACAGCCTGTCACTGATTCACCCATGACTGAGGTCCTACCTCACACAGCCTGTCACTGATTCACCCATGACTGAGGTCCTACCTCACACAGCCTGTCACTGATTCACCCATGACTGAGGTCCTACCTCACACAGCCTGTCACTGAGTCACCCATGACTGATGTCCTACCTCACACAGCCTGTCACTGATTCACCCATGACTGAGGTCCTACCTCACACAGCCTGTCACTGAGTCACCCATGACTGATGTCCTACCTCACACAGCCTGTCACTGATTCACCCATGACTGAGGTCCTACCTCACACAGCCTGTCACTGATTCACCCATGACTGAGGTCCCACCTCACACAGCCTGTCACTGAGTCACCCATGACTGAGGTCCCACCTCACACAGCCTGTCACTGATTCACCCATGACTGAGGTCCTACCTCACACAGCCTGTCACTGATTCACCCATGACTGAGGTCCTACCTCACACAGCCTGTCACTGAGTCACCCATGACTGAGGTCCTACCTCACACAGCCTGTCACTGAGTCACCCATGACTGAGGTCCCACCTCACACAGCCTGTCACTGATTCACCCATGACTGAGGTCCCACCTCACACAGCCTGTCACTGAGTCACCCATGACTGAGGTCCCACCTCACACAGCCTGTCACTGATTCACCCATGACTGAGGTCCCACCTCACACAGCCTGTCACTGATTCACCCATGACTGAGGTCCCACCTCACACAGCCTGTCACTGATTCACCCATGACTGAGGTCCTACCTCACACAGCATGTCACTGAGTCACCCATGACTGTGGTCCTACCTCACACAGCCTGTCACTGATTCACCCATGACTGAGGTCCTACCTCACACAGCCTGTCACTGATTCACCCATGACTGAGGTCCTACCTCACACAGCCTGTCACTGAGTCACCCATGACTGAGGTCCCACCTCACACAGCATGTCACTGATTCACCCATGACTGAGGTCCCACCTCACACAGCCTGTCACTGATTCACCCATGACTGAGGTCCTACCTCACACAGCCTGTGACTGAGTCACCCATGACTGAGGTCCCACCTCACACAGCCTGTCACTGAGTCACCCATGACTGAGGTCCTACCTCACACAGACATGTCTGACACTGGTCAAAGGGTGCTGTAAACGTCTGCCCGTTGCTGTAGACGTTTGTGTGGTAGAAGCAGTCCTCACACAGGGGGCAGCACTCGTCGCGTGGTTTGTGTGGGTGTCGGCATGGCGACGGCTCACAGGTCTTTGGTAGACACGTCACATTGCCCCGCTGTAAGACGACAAATACAATCAGAAGAAACAAAAATACTTAGCAGTAGCGCAGTGGTTATAAGTCTGGACACTCGACTAAGAGTAGCCGGGCTGGAATCCTGAGCTGCCGTCAAACCTTGGTGAACTTAATTCACTCTACGTCACTTCCGTCCACTAAGCAGCTTGAATGCGTACCTTGCTATTGACAGTGGTGGATATTTGTGCATTAACTGCATGCAGAGAGGCTGGATCTATTCCTGTGTCATGTGACACTAGATTTATGCTGGTGTCATGTGACACTAGATCTATGCCGATGTCATGTGACACTAGATCTATGCCGGTGTCATGTGACACTAGATCTATGCCGGTGTCATGTGACACTAGATCTATGCCGGTGTCATGTGACACTATATCTATGCCGGTGTCATGTGACACTAGATCTATACCGGTGTCATGTGACACTATATCTATGCCAGTGTCATGTGACACTAGATCTATGCCGGTGTCATGTGACACTAGATCTATTACGGTGTCATGTGACACTAGATCTATGCTAGTGTCATGGGACAATAGATCTATGCCAGTGTCACGTGACACTAGATCTATTCCGGTGTCATGTGACTAGATCTATGCCGGTGTCATGTGACACTAGATCTATGTCGGTGTCATGACACTAGATCTATGCCAGTGTCATGTGACACTAGATCTATGCTAGTGTCATGTGACACAACATTTATGCTGGTGTCATGTGACACCATACCATATCAATTGAAATTTACTACCAGACACACTGATGTATCATTACCACAGACATTTGCATCATTTATCAGATGGTCAATTGCTATACTTGACACGTTACACAGGGCGCATACAAAGAAGAGAACTTGTGTTTCAGACTTTGCCTACCAGACAGAGGCATTCTGTGCATTTGTCGACATCCTCGGGCTTGAAGGATTCTCCGTCATCGTAGGTGGCGCCCTTGTAGGTGCATGGCTTCGGACACAACATGCAGCACTCTCCCGGGTACTTGCGGGGATTAGGGCAAGGCGCCGGGTCACAGCCCTTGGTCTTACACGTCACATGACCACTCTGTAGCACAAGAGATTATTATTTCTGATTTGCAGCAGTGATTAGTTAGTACCATTCTACGGAAGCCTGTTGGTGCCACAGTGAAAATAATTTTTTCTGACAGCTGTGGCGGCCACCACTTAATCGGCCGCAAGATAATTAAGTAGCAGCGGTCAGAAAAATATATATTCACCGTGGCACCAACGGGCTTCTGTACCATTCAAACAGTAATCACTGTAAATCATTATCAGTGTACACGTTTTTTTTTTAGTTCACCATATTGTTTTAAAATAATAATCATGGATGCTAGTTGATTCTTTTAAAAAGATACAAAATTAGAATAGATCACACGCCTGCTTGACTCTCAGTGAAGCTGCAGAGACAACAAATACCATTGGCTAATGCAATAAACACCAACCTTTCGTGAAAACGTATGCCGACTGCAAAGCAAAGTTAATTGAGTTCTCACCTCACAGCTTTTTGCCATACAATCTAAAGGTATACATAGAATCTGTGGTTTGACTTCGAATACATTACGCCAAACAGGGATATTTTGCACACGTACTAATGCTGACTTATTTCGTACAAAAATAGCTTATGTAATTCAAATTTAACTATACAGAGCAATAGACCTTTTTAGGAACATAAGCATACAAAGACAGTTACGATATATGTTACATGTATGCATGTTTGATGACTTTTTAAATTGACAGCAGTGATGCAATGAGACACAATAAAGGGTGAATATACATGTTTATTGGACTCCATAATGGATAGTCTAGGATTAGGTATGGCTAATCACACCTATATGCCAAATTAACATGCATAAATGCTTATACATGGGTATGTTACACGTATATTAACCTAAATTTATAAATTACATATTTATTTTGTAAATATAGTTGCCATGTTGCACAAAATATATACATATATCTATATATTTTGTACAATAACCTGTTGGAGCCGATTTTAAAGCTGCTCACACTGCATGCTTAGCTAATGGTGTTTTATTATAAGTTGATGTGAAATGAGCGGTTTACTTCAAATCTGAGGTCGAATTGGCGTATGGTCATGGCACATAATTGCACCAACTAATGATTTCTAATCATTGTTTACATGGTAAGTCTCCTGGTGGCAGGGTCGAGGGCACGGTGGATCAATCCCACCTAGCGCCATTTCGAAACTTAGGCAATTTCGTTCACCCCACATTTGCCTGTGTCAGAAGAGACACTAAAAGCCGTTGGTCCCTTCTATCTGGTGTCTATGTCAGGGGAAGTAAAAGATCCCACACAGGGGGTAAATGTGTAACCTGTAGTGCCCTCACAAATTCTCGTTGGACTTTAAACGCCCTGCAAAGGGCCCTGTCCAGTATCTGGGAGAAAGGAGAAAGAGAAAGGCATGAGAACACCTTAATATGACTCACTAAAATATGGTCTGATATCTTGGACCCAAACACTGCAATGCATAGCAAGGCTACATAGCCCCAGAAAGTACATTGTGAATTTGTAAGTACCTTACAAGTGCATAATTCACAAGGTTGGTCGACAACACTGAATTGCTGTCCATTCCTGTAATCTCTCCTCTTGTAGCTACAGCCATCACACACAGGACAACACTGTCCTGGCACCCTCCGAGGGTGGGGGCATTTAACCCTGCAGAGGCCGTCTAAGCGCCTACAGTCAACAGTACCTTCCTGCAAAGATCAAAATTTCATCACAGATTAATTTTCTCAAGGTTTTAAAAATGCAGCCTTGAAAGAGGGCATATTTTTATTGTACTGTTTTATTAGTGTATTATAACATTTACCTGGAGAAATTCTTCTATTCATGTAAATGTGTTTGCCTGGGCATATAAATTAACATAGTTAAAAGAAAATATATAACAGGGTGTAATAATATATTATTTTAAAGCTGAAATCCCATGTTTTTGATAAACAATGTTACAACAGAAGTCACATATTCAACATTAATTGAAATCGAAGTATGCAACTCTATTTCATAAATTTGCAACTTTTGAAACGTGACAGGTAACTATTCCAAACAAATTTCATAATTACACAACTAGCAATGTTCTACTTACTTCTATGTTTCAACCACCATCGGCGGCCTTCTTCAGGAACTGAATGTTCAGTGGTCACTGCTCACTAGATTACTCGGGAGGCAAGGAAATGTTCGACAAACGTTGAACACAAATCAGCCATAACCGACCATGCGGACAGATACAGACTGGGAGGGAACGAAAGTGGTGGAAAGAGACGAACAGGTGTGCGCGTTGGATAAGAAGCGATCTGGATTAGGAAGACGAAACCAACTATGAACAGAGTCGAGGGGAGCTACAGACTAAGTCACGTGTGGGACAGTCTGCTCGCCACGCCATCTAGCGAGCAGTGACCACTGTACATTCAGTTCCTGAAGAAGGCCGCCGATGGTGGTCGAAACGTAGAAGTAAGTAGAACAGTGCTAGTTGTGTAATTATGAAATTTGATTGGAATAATATACTGCCAACTTAATGAAAATTTTCACAAATATATGACAGGTAACCATTTACATTGCCACTACTCACAAGACAGGTGCAGTTGAGACAGGTGTTTCTGGGGGCGATGAAGGACGTCCCATTGCGGTACACCTGGCCCTGATAGGTGCAGGTGGTACAGGTGGGACAACAGCGCCCTGGCAGACGGAGGGGGTTGACACAGGACGGGGGCGAGCACAGCTGCTTCTCACAGACGATGTCACCTGACATCAAATGTATATCGTAAAAAATGACATTCAAACACATGAAAATATTAATTTTTTTGTACACAGTAAACATGTAAGATAGTCGTCATATCTCGCATATAACTTTATTATAATTTATTTATTATTATATATATTTTTAAAGTCTCAAACGGTGTTTATTTACATGCATTAATTGCATATTTATTATACAATCACATCCTGTATATTACTCATTATTTTATCTGTTTTTCTACAATTTTATCTAACTTATAACCTTATTTATTTTTATCTATTCATTTTTTAACATATTTGATCTTTTATAGGCTACTTAGATGTGCTAATGTATGTACCAATTGTATATGGGTTTTTACCTGAAATAAATGTATTTGTATTCGTATTAAATTATTCTGCTGGCTAAAAATAATACAGTAAGTTTTTATTAGTTTTTTATATGATCATCTTGTATAGGATCTTGTCAGCCTGTATGTGTTTTTATGTTCCGTAACTTGTTTTGTCAAATCAGACTTATAATTCTACAATAATAATAAACCATAAATATATTCTACTTGTATAGGAATGCCAACATCTGACTAAAATGTCCAAGATATAATGGCTGAATAATGGTGCAGCTACTAACCACTGACTGCAGCTGAGTATTGAAATTAATGAAAAGAATAATGCTAGCCTAGTTTGTCTTTGGTAAAAGGTGACACGTACATTGTGTCAAATATACCCTAAGCTTTGTTTCAAACTAACTGTTTTTTAAACTGTATTCAGTATTTGCAAGCAAATAAAAATATAGCACAAAGTATCATAACTTACATTAGAATGGGGTGTTTTTGTGTCACAAAGACAAGATATATAATATTTATTATAAGCACTCCCACACATACGATGTATTTCACATATTTTATTTGTGCCATATTCCACATAATTCCACTTTAAGATACAGATTTGTAAAAAGTAGGTTTAACATATAAATAAATCAAGCAAATAAATAAATACAACAAAATAGTATGATTAAAATGTCCCTATATGATATATAAATTTAAATACCTGTTAACATTTTAGTAGAAATTGTAGATATACGTTTAACCAAAATGTCTGAAGATGTATCAGTTAAATTAAAATTAGACTATTCGAAACAAATTTCTTAATTACACAACTAGCAATGTTCAACTTACTTCTACGTTTCAACCACCATCGGCGGCCTTCTTCAGGAACTGAATGTTCAGTGGTCACTGCTCGCTAGATGGCGTGGCAAGCAGACTGTCCCATCTAGCGAGCAGTGACCACTGAACATTCAGTTCCTGAAGAAGGCCGCCGATGGTGGTCGAAACGTAGAAGTATGTCGAACATTGCTAGTTGTGTAATTATGAAATTATTTTCGAATAATATACTGCCAACTTGATGAACATTTTCACGAATTAAAATTAGACTTCAAGTGAGTGACGACCGTACCAGCTATGCAGGCACAGGCTGAACAGGGGTCGTCAACTAGCACCACCTCTCCAGGGTTGTACTTTCGCCCCTTGTACAGACAACCTGAAAGTCAAAAGTAAAATACACGTTTTCGTACATCACAGTAATAATAATAATATAATAATAATAAGAGCATTTATAAAGCGCCATAAATCTAGACGTATCCATTCAGAGACGCTGTACATGAGTATATGTATACATGTGTTGTAGAATTATAATAATAATAAGTTTGTTAAGGTAAATAAAATACATAAAATATGTATAATAAGTAATAGTAATAAATAATAAAATAAATAAGTTAGCTAAAGATAATTATTAAAACAAATGGTATATTGATAATAAAATAATGAGTATGACATTTTGTAAAATTCATTTAAAACATATAAAAGATAATAAATAGGTAAAAATAAAATACAAATTAAATAAACTGACAGGTGTCTACACTTCATACAGTAGCCAGTCCTCAGCACTTCTCAAAGTGCTCTACATATCAACCTCATCCAAAAGTCTGTGAAACATTAAGTAATGTTGGAATTACGACGCAAAGCCAATTCACTCTTGCCACCACTGTATACTCCAGATTTATGTACACAGCAGAGTGAACTGAGGCATCACGGACTGAACAAAACTGCCCAAGCTTTGAAACCTTGATTTCAATACATAGAATTATCAGAACTGACATCGAAGGATGTGTAGTCATGTTCATGCAGTTCATTAGCTAAACTGAGCACACAGTACTGCCCTCATCCAACGGTTGGCAACGTTAACTCCCATTAATGATATTTTGAAGGATAACTCCGCTAATTTACTTCATACTCGTGATGACAAGAAGGCAGACAAGTGGATAGACGATATAAGATGGACGGTTATGGTATTTGATGCGACATTTGTCTGTGAAAACATACTTTGAAACCATCAAAGTGGGGTCAACCGACAACGGCATCCATCTTCGCTCGCCACGCACCACGCCGTATTTCTGGCGCCAACAAAGTTAAGATTATTTCCAACGTACTTCATAAATAAAGTGACGTTGAAATGTTGACCAAAGTTGTCACTTTAGAGTACTTCTTTATTAATTATAAGAAATGAGCCACAAAATTATATTATATTTAACGCTACTCACTCCGACCACACCGGTTATCCACAAACATTCACCTCCACGAACACACCCGAATAGTGACCCACCTGTACACCGGGGGCAGCACTCTCCAGGGACGGGCTCGGGGTATTTACACTTGACGGGACAGGCCGTCGGCTCGCAGTGTTCCTCTCCATCAACACAGTGACAGGAGAGGCAGGGGTCGTTGTCATCGGTCCAGTGACTGCCTTCAACACGCTCCACTCCACTGCTATCTCTACAGCCTGCAGTAGCAACTTTCAATTTCACTTTGAGAAAGCTATGAACCATTTTGCTAGCATTCGTGTGAGCTAATGTGATTTTGCTCTTTAAAACTAATGTTTTCCTTAACAACTAGTGACCGTGTACACTGAAAACTGTTAACCCTAGAAAGCATTACCAGGAAATTTTTGTGCGAGTCATGAAAATAGTATTCTTAATGGTATACATACAGTGGCTTTTCCATCCTGAAAATGCTCCTTAAATTTTAAAATAAATTTTCTTTAATGCTGAATTTTCCTTATGAGCGTATGAACATTATATTCCTGAATGGACCCTGATGTACCGAACAGTTTAATCAAGTTCCAACTGCAGTAGGCTTTTTTTTAATATAACTAAAATCACAAATCACACAACTAACTCTACACTTACCCATGCACACAGGGCAGCACCGATTTGTAAGAGGAAGTGGCTTGCTGCAAGGCAGTCTGGGACACATCGGGACTGGCTGACACAATATGTTGCCGTCACGACACTCGCACTCTCGACAAATTTCGCCAAATACTGCAAACTTGAGCTGGTTCTTGTAGACAGTTCCTTCAAAGATGCAGTCTGTCACAGAAAAGAAGATTTAGCAGTGCATAGTAGTCACATTTTAGTGTACTTCATGCTGATACTTACCCTGCAAATGATTCGTAAAAAGCATATTGTTGTAGGTTCATAAACTTACTTAAATGTCAGCGCTGATAATCTATAGAAACACTCTCAGTGTCTTAAACTGTAATAACCATAAGTTGCTCTGTCTTAAACTGCAGCAACTTTAAGTTCATGTTCTACTGGCTCCAGAAAACAGCCATATGGAAAAGTATGTGTTCACATCACAGCACATTTGAAGTATTTTTGTCAAGAGAATGCCTTATGCACATAAGAACAAAATTCTAAAACACCATATACTGTAAAATATGACTGCACTTAATTACAACTGCAGGAAAAATGTCAGAACATGTTTTGTATTGTACCCTTAATAATTTAATATAATAAACATCAGCAGATTAAAGTTGATTAGATTATTAATGTCATAGTATATCATTCAATTTAATGCTTTATTTCAGAAAATGTCATTGTGAGTATATAAAGACTTTACCCATCGTCTTCTAAGCACGGACATCCACCTAATAACTAAACATGTGATTTAGTATGATAAACATCAGTAGATTAAAGTTGAGTAGATTGTTACATGACTAAACATGACAGTAAGCTGGACCCACCTGTGCATGGACTACAGCATGTTCCTGCCCGTATGAGGCCGTGTGTGCACTGGTGCTTGCAGTGTTCCCGTGGAACACACGACACGGCACCATCCAGGCACTGGCACCGCTGGCACGGGTCAGCCTCCGATAGCCACTCCTCACCATAGCTGTACTCTCTGTCCTCATAGACACACCCTAGCACAACACATGGCAACTACACACCTTGACACAACACATGGCAACTACACACCCTGACACAACACATGGCAACTACACACCCTGACATGACACATGGCAACTACACACCCTGACACGACACATGGCAACTACACACCCTGACATGACACATGGCAACTACACACCCTGACACGACACATGGCAACTACACACCCTGACATGACACATGGCAACTATACACCCTGACATGACACATGGCAACTACACACCCTGACACAACACATGGCAACTACACACCCTGACACAACACGTCAACTACACAACCTAATGCTACACATGTCAAGTACATCCCCTCAGGCTATACATGTCATCTACACACCCTGATGCTACGATGCTACACATGTCAACTACACACCCTGATGCTACACATGTCAACTACACACCCTGATGCTACACATGTCAACTACACACCCTGATGCTACACATGTCAACTACACACCCTGATGCTACACATGTCAACTACACACCCTGATGCTACACATGTCAACTACACACCCTGTGGTTGTGTTGCTCTCTTAACCATCCCAGTGAGGGTTCCTGCTACAGTGGTCTACAGATGTGAGACGTGGCAATAGCACCGCAGCAACTTATCTCATTATTATTTCAAACTAGCATTAACAGTAGCGCCACCTAAAACTATCGCTGGAACCGCAAAATCCTGAGGTTACCATTGATGTAAATATTGCAGGGTTTCTATGCAAAAAATTCAAGAAATTTAGGATTTTTGACTTCGTGCCAGCATGGGCCTATGTCTGTATCATTTGTAATTGTTTTATTGCACGTTATAATTAGTTAGCTTCATAAACAACGATGTTGAATCGAGGTGGATTAGAAATATAATTCTTGTTTGTGTATATTATGTTTACATGGTGAGAATGCAGAAAGTTTGTGAGGCACAAATTATGATGGTGTACTTACACATCGTTATCGTAAGTTAGTGCAATTAGTATAATCCAAACAATATATGCATTGTTGTCAAATTACTCAAACTTGTAACTTGTCATATTACACAAAGTGATTTACAGACATTTCCAAAACTTCTTCACTACCAATTTAATTTTCTTAGTTCCCATGGCAACCATTCTCATATTTTCCATGCGCTATAATATCATTGAATGATTGTTATTTCATAATGTCAGGTGTCCATATTCAAAAAGTGCTTCTTTGTACACTAAATGAAATTGAAGTCTTTCTATTAATTTCACTGAATCCTCACAAGAAATTCATTATTAAGTGATAATTGGTTGTCCAGAAACATAGCACTGAAATGGTTAAATGTTGCTTGCGTTTGGTCCAAATGGTGATTTCTTTGCATAGAAATGGGTATTGTAGATCTAGACAAATATATAACACCCTACACACATCTAGCCAGATAAATACTACTCACAATTTGCTAGGGATCACTATTTAGGGCGGTATTATATTTTACGGCATGTCTATCACTCAAAAACTAAAAACAGCATGTATTCGAGGACATGTTTATTTCCTGAATTTCACTGCTATATACCAAATGTGAACAATATATGTAACATTCGTTCTGTCATCAAAGAAGCAGACCCCCCAAAATGGAGGTTTCGGAATGTTACTCCAAGTCATGAAAATGTCCCGAACCCACATGATGCAATCACAGCCTGGCAACGGCATTTCCTGCTTCCAATGAGTCTCTGGATGGCAGCCCGATGGCTGCCATTTCAAGATTGTTCCATTACAAACATTGTGTGATCCTTAGCAAATTTTGAGTAGTATATATAACACCCCAAACACCCTCGTTTGTCCCGTCTTACCCCCACTTACCTGGGCAGGTGAGACAACAGCTGTTGTGGGGTTTCACCGGCCGGGGGCAGGGAAGTTGTTCTGGGTCAGTGCAGCGAACTGGGGCGCAGTGGACACGCCCCTCAACACAGGAACAGTTGAGACAGGGGTTGTAGACTGGCTGGAAGAAGTCTCCCTGCTTGTAGTCTCTGCCTTCATACACACAATCCTGAGACGAAACTGCAACAGAAACGGTAGAGACTGGAAGAAGTCTCCCTGCTTATAGTCTCTGCCCTCATACACAAAATCCTGAGACGTCGCTGCAACAGAAACAGTAGAGACTGGAAGAAGTCTCCATGCTTGTAGTCTCTGCCCTTATACACACAATCCTGAGGCCTCACTGCAACAGAAACTGTAGAGACTGGAAGAAGTCTCCCTGCTTGTAGTCTCTGCCTTCATACACACAATCCTGAGGCCTCACTGCAACAGAAACGGTAGAGACTGGAAGAAGTCTCCCTGCTTGTAGTCTCTGCCCTCATACACACAATCCTGAGACGTCACTGCAACAGAAACAGTAGAGACTGGAAGAAGTCTCCCGGCTTGTAGTCTCTGCCCTCATACACACAATCCTGAGACGTCACTGCAACAGAAACAGTAGAGACTGGAAGAAGTCTCCCTGCTTTTTAGTAAGTTTCTATCCTCATACACTGTCTTGAGATGTCACTGCAACAGAAACGGTTGAGATATCGGTTAGAAACTGGAAGAGGTTTGCTTGCTTGCAGTCTCTGCACTCATACATACATTTATGGGGATTTAGAGACAGCTTCAGGTACTTTCATCAAACCACATATCTACATACACATACCTATAATAAACCACCACACAGCTCCAATCATCTTGTCTAGTGGACCTATTTGTTCAGTTGTGAAACTTAACATTGAACATTTTGTATTTTCTCAGACGCTCTGCACCAAGTCTTTCTCAAGTTTTTCAGGACTTACGCATGAAATGTTTTTCTCACTAACAATATGTTAATTATTGTATAATGACTGCCTGATGTTTGCTATCTCAAAAGCAAACATCACACGCATGTATTTCCCATGAGCATAAATCTATGTGCATAAACACACTTAACCACCATGAAACATTGCTCAGTCAAAAGCACAACCACTACTGTTACCACCCTTCTTCATGAAAAGAGCCTTTTATAACCTACCATGACTTACTGGTGCTTAACACAACAATGCCATTTCCAAGCTTACACCTAAAAATACAAAAAGGACACGGAATTGAAGTGCCACACATATGACAGTTGACATTCTTACCAAGGTCCTTAGGACAGACTGGGCAGCATTCTCCTGGCTTCTTCTGTGGCTTCGTGGCACAATACAGCGGAGGACACGACTTGGTGCTACACTTCACATCGCCATGGCGACACACGCACTTACGACACTCGTCGGCGGGCCACACGTGTCCGTTGCGATACCGACGCCCCTCGAAGAAGCACCCTGCAATCACGGGGTACACGTCAGACAGCCTATTGATACACTACTCACAATTTGCTAGGGATCACTATTTAGGGCGGTATTATATTTTATGGCATGTGTATCACACAAAAACTAAAAACAGCATGTATATCGAGGACATGTTTATTTCCTGAATTTCAAATGTGAATAATAGGTAACATGTGCTCTGTCATCAAAGAAGCAGACCCCCAAAAATGGAGGTTTTCCCCAGACCGTCCAAAAATGGAGGCCACGAAAATGTCCCAAACAGTTCAATTACCAGCAGCAACAACTGTCAGTAGTTTGTGTGTGACCCACGTGATGCAATCACAGCCTGGCAACGGCGTCTCATGCTTCCAATGAGTCTCTGGATGGCTGCCATCTCAAGATTGTTCCATTTCAAACATTGTGTGATCCTTAGCAAATTTTGAGTAGTATATTTTTTCTTGGCAACAGGAAGAAATTATATAATATGTATTGTATAAAGCACAATTTCCTAATAATGCTAGAAGCGCTATAAACAAATAAAACTGTATCGAAACATAATCATACTTACATATATGCAATATTAATGAGCAACAAAGGCTCAAAGAAAGTACAATATCAGCAGTATTCTGCTTTGAACATATGCGTCTTTCAAGTATGTTTGAACATTGATAGGGTTCCACTACACTTTATACTTTATCCACTACAATCTTCCTCAACGTATAACTGCTGTTATAACTGACCTGTGCATCATGTAACCTGTCACTAAGAACAAGCCTTCAAAAATGGATGCCAAACACATGAAGAAATTCCATGGTATATTTTGTTGACATTCTGGCATAAATGTGTTCTTTATAAAAAAAACTTAAGCAATGTCAAAGCATGATTAAAGCATGACTAATGAATTTGACTATAATATTGGCAAACAGTGACATGTTTGATCCAAGAATTAGACACATAAAGTGGAAATAGCAGTTGCTAGTTAGCGACATATAATTGTGAATCCTTATATATATGTTCTTACATGAAACTGACTTAAAGTCAATATGGTTTATATAAGTATGTAACAACTTGAGTACTTTAAAGGAATATTCTGCAAATAATAACTGAATTTTTTACAACAATGAAGTTATTTAATGAGTAAATAATTAATAATTTTATACGTGTGTGTTCAGTTATTCTTTGCTTAATTGTATAGCCACTAACACCAGAATTACGAGACAACATAACCTACTACACACAGAAAAGCCCAGAACTCACTTTTCTTCTAAATTACCTAGACATCATTCTATAAAACTATGGAATAACCCGGATTACAACATTAAAAATCTCAAACCCAGACATAAGTTCAAATCTGTACTATCTAAACAATATTTATCTAACTATCTTAACCAAGTACATTGCTTAAATCCCAGATGTGTAGAGTGCAACTAATTGTTTTCATTTAAAAAGACCACACGTACTGTTTGGATTTTCACATTTTCACACACTTCTTAAATTCCCCCAGTCCACTGTCATGCAAATGAGTGTACGTGGATAAGTATATATATATATATATATATATACGTATATATATATATATACGTATATATATATATATATATATATATATATCATTTCGAAGTTTATTTTTAAGGTCACAGGAAGATGGCACAAAATGTGCCATGTGACCGCCATGTAACAATACCTTTCTTTTTGTTTGCCTATGTAGAATGTAATTTTGTTTGTTGCGAAATAAAATGTTATTTTATTTTATAGATAAATGACCTCTGACCTACCTCTACACCGAGGGCAGCAGCTGGCCTTGGGGGTGGCAGGGTGACTGCAGTCAACAGGGGGACACTTGACGTCTTCACAGGTCACATTGCCATTCTGTCACAGACACCCACATGGTTACCTTTACCTAATATCTAGTTTACCTTGTCATCAAGAAAGCAGAAGGGAAATATGGAAAGGAAATCAATGCACGTGGCTGTCACATCGTCCACATTTGTGTGACTGCTTCATGTGTATTTCTGTATTTTCAAATATAATTCCTGGTGAATACTTGAAATTATTCGAGCTCACTATTTGGGAATTTGAGTGACAACGCACACCAATTTGAGCAACAGTGCAGCGAATGGTTAAATTCTAAAGTTAGGTTCTGCTTTGTTGAAACATATTTCGGTTTTCAGAACAACATAGCTGCATGATAAAAAATAAATATATAAACAGGAAGCGTACTCCCTTTAAAGGGTAAGTTCTTAATTCAGCGTAGTATCCAATCCTCAGGATTGCTTAAAGCGCTTTATATTTTATTCCCTGGCAGATCTGTTCAATCACACGCCATCGCAGCTTCTCTCAGCCATGCTGCCTTTAATGCACAAAGGCTGCGCATACAAATATCCACCACTGGCTATAGCCAGGTATTCATTCATGCAGCAGTGTGAACTGGAGCAATGTAGAGTGAAACAACTTGCTCAAGGTTTCACACTGCAGCACAGAATTTCAATCCGGGTTCTCTTAGTCAAGAGTCCAAAGCTCTACCCCTGAGCCACTGCGCCCTATAAAAATCTTTAAATGAGCCACTACTAATCATAGCTTTATGTAGAGACCCGTCCACCCGTCATTTGGACGGGTAAAAACGAATATGGATGGGTAGAAATATGGGTGGACGGGTGTAGATGGGTAAAAATATGAAGGAGCAAAAAAAGCTCTTCCAAAACCATAGATATTGTTAGTTATGCCTTGAAAGTGAGTGTAAATGGTGTCATATGTGTGTTTGTAGCCCATTTCAGGTCGTCAGGCACATTTGAAAGTTTGTAAACTAGCTTAACAGTTAACATCCATGTGTCCACCAAAACGTGTGACTGGCAATACGTTTATCCTGCATAAAGCCCTGCTACTGACGAGCCTACCTGACAGGTGCATATGGTGCAGGGGCCATCCTTCCAGGCACTCCCATTCCGTCTCTCCCCACAGTCGGAACACTGGGCACAGCACTCCCCCAGGGGGGTGGTGGGGTGCTCACACCGAGGGGAAGTGGAGCAATCGATAGGGTGACAGACAATGCTCCCGCTGCTACATCGGCAGGTCTTGCAGGTGTCCGTGGGGTCGCTGACCTCCGACCCCTCAGTGTACACCTCACCGAAGTACAGGCACTCTGTAAGCATCAGATGTAAGACCACAATAAGGTGTTCGTCCACCATTACCTAACCAAGGAGTACACTATAAAAGCAGCATTATGCAGGTTGTCTGAATTTCTGTGAGAACATATGTAGTGTGGAGTGAGTAGAAATTATGTTTTTGTGCAGCGTGGCATCAGAGCTGTCAAGTTATGACAGCTGCCATTCGGTGCATTTCTGCGTATTAATACAGTTGTCATTTTGCTTGGTGATGTAATCAGGGACAATCCGTGGGTGGTTCAAGCAGAAATGGAGTGGTGCAAGGTTTGAAAGAAATTTGTGGGAGCCTGAGGTATTAAAAGTTCACGAATTTTTCAATGAACCTCTGTCTATGGAGGGTAAATATGCTGTGACATTGTCAATAACAGAACTCATCAAGATTAGTAGGAAATGAAAGAAACGTTATAATGGTCGCCTATGGAAAATGCAAATGTGGTCTGACCCCATCAGGGGTATGAGAGAAGTGGCACGATCTAACAGGTGACTTGGTTGCTTCCAGGAAGTGTTGCAATTCTAGGAAATGTAGTCATCTTCTAGTACAAAGCTAAAACGAATACCTCACTCTCCTGCAGTTTGTGACTTTTGTTGTGGGCAAAGAAAATGAACAAATCAACTAATAAATGCATATGAAGATAATGAATAACAAGTTAATAAAATAAGCATATAATTAAAGGGGCACTCTATGGGATTGAACCTTCCACACGAAACAGCAAATTTGGTCGACCCGCGAGGAGGCAGCACTCAGCCCCGTCTGTACCTAAAAATATCTTGTTGAATTTGAATCAAACATGGACACGCGCCTCTCTTTTCCAATCTATTACAGATGTTTCCACAACTGCACTGTCCAGGATCACTTTTAAAGCCATGGGTAAAAAAATAGCAACAACAGTTATCACACAGCACGCTTGTCTTGTCAGTTGTCAAAGTTTTGCCGACCGCTCGTCTGCGCAACATCGTCAACGTTAACAAGATATTTTTAGGTACTGACGGTGCTGCCTCTCGCGGATCGGCCAAATTTTGACGTTTCGCGTGGAAGGTTCAATCCCATACAGTGCCCCTTTAAAGTAAAGCTAAATAAAAACTTTATTATCATTGCCAGGCAAAGACTGTGTTACAGTTGGTGTTTTCCTTCACAGAAAGTGTTGAAACTGATGTAGAGGCATATCTAGGAAGTGTTAAAAAAGTGTTGTTTTTTATATACTCATATCTGGGAGGGGATGCCATTTCTAGGATGCCTTTATTGCCAGGAAATGTTGCTATTGTTATAGTCAGCTCTAGGAAATGTTGCAAGCTGCAACTTCTAGGAAATATTGCTATTGGTATTGTGTAATTTATAGAAAGGAACAGGAAGCTGCTAGATTTGTTATTGCCTGGAAGTGCTGCATTTGTTTTGAAGTGGTATCTCTATGACGTCTTGCTGGTGTTGCAAATGGTGTCATTTGCTTGAGTAAGAACTGCTAATGCTAGGAAGCAGTGCTACTTCCAGGCACAAGTCATACTTCTAGGGAGACTTCTGCTTCATGTGCATGGAAATAAAATACATGGTTGTGAATCAGACACATTCAGACAAACTAATATACTGCATAATAACATGTATTGCATACGCAGGGAGAAAAGGCATTTTCGAGTGCTGCTCCACGGCTCTGGAACAATCTGCCGCTTGCCATGTGTGCCACAGACTCCCTCAGTTCTTTCAAGTAGCAACTGAAGACATTTCTGTTTAAATGAGCGTTTTCTCTTTAAACGATTTTTTTTTAATATCCGAACATTTTTAATATGTACTATTTATCAACTATTTTATTATTATTATTATTTATTGTAATATACTGAACTATCATTTATTGTTAATATCTACTGTTTTTAATATATATTATTTATTAACTATTTTAATATTTTATTATTTTTTACATTGTAATGTAATTAACCATTATTTATCAGTATGAGTATTTTAGTATTATTAAGATTAATATTATTTATTTATATTGAACAGTTTTGTTTTTTCTGATCTATTTATTTTAAACTACGTCTCAATTTTTTTATTTTTAGGTAATCTGTATATTCATGTAAAGTGTAATGCGCCTCTGAATGGTTTTATTGCTAGATATATGGCATAGACAAATACTGTATTTATTATATTATATTATTATATTATAAATGAACAGTGGAATAAACAATTGAAATTATGGGTTTCAGCATCTTTCTAGAATTACTCAGAAAGGTGATGACAACCAATGTTGTATGATTATTTACTTTGCAGCATTTTTTTGGTCGAAGCGAGTACGACGTTTCGACCCGTCGTCTACGGGCCTTGATCACGTACTGGTGTCACATGTGTTGCCTCAGATTTTGGCGGGATGATTTGATTGTAGATGGCAGGCAGATGGTATCCCTGATCTCTGTTCATGGTAGGGGATCTCTGTTTGATGTATATGGCCTCCTTCACTTTTCTCTTGTGCCAGTTGGATTCACGGGTCAGTACTGAGGCAACACACGTGACACCAGTACGTGATCAAGGCCCGTAGACGACGGGTCGAAACGTCGTACTCGCTTCGACAAAAAATGCTCCAAAGTAATCATACTAAAATAAACCATTCTTGGAGCCATGAACAATATATTTACTATAACCAATGTTGTGTTACCTCTGCACTGCGGACAGCAGGCACCCTCAGGTGTGACAGGGTGGGTACAGGTGACAGGGGGACATTCTATCCCCTGACATGTCACCACGTGGTTCTAGAAACACAGCAAGTCCAAGGTACAATGTCCAGTTTTCAGTTATTAAATTTACGTATAAATTTATCTGGATACTCGAATAAATAAGTTGAAAATGTTGAAATAAGGGTTTAATATGAATGTTTACAATTTGAAATTATAATATAACAATTTGAAATTATTATATAGAACAAATTTGAAATTATGATATAGTAACAATTTGAAATAATAATGATAATGATAATGATCCTATTTCCTCAGAATTCTGAGCTCAAAAGGATAATAGACATGAATCACCTAGGGAAAATTGTGAACATAGTCACCAGTCACCACCCCACCATTAGGTTAAGGAACTACAAAGAAATATACAGAATAATGAACAAGATTATAATCATGCAACAGCAGCCACCATATGGAGCAAAAGTGTTCGTTGGTTCTCAATAGGCACATCATTCAACTTGTAAATTGTAAAAAGAATCGTTAAATTGTAAACAGAATTGGGCAATTTCATATAAAGTTAAATTTAGTAACAATTTGATATATTGTTTTACTAATATTCTTAAATGAATTGAATTCCAACATTTGCCATACCTGGCAGAAGCAATATTCACAGGTACTAATGCGCCATCGGTCCCCTTCGATACGCAGCCGGCCATCTTTGTCTGTGCACTCTGTAACAGACAACACCAACCAACCAACAGTTTACAGACAAGTTACTGTGTATCATTCACAACCATGTGACATCTGTAAAGCTGTGCCTGCTGTGTAAATTAATTTCTACATTTATAAAAAATGAATTACAATCTTCTATTTTCATAATTTTAATAATATTAATAAATGTCATATATAGGACCTCATCCAAGTATTTGTTCTAGGCAGAGTGCAATGTTTCTGTGTTCATCTTAAGACCCTAATGTGTGGATCACTGCACACGTTAGGGGCTTAAAATGGGCACAGAAGCCTTGTATCTTGCATCCTGCCTAAGGGGTATGGAAAGCATTTTCTGCAGAGCAGTATCTTGAAATATAAATCTGACATATAATATACAAGCACACTATATAAGACACAATACTATAATAAACACAAGTACAATCATGCGGGACACTCAATGAGAACTACCCTAGGGCGCGGAATTATGCTTTTGTCCGTCAGCCCAGGACAGCCAGATCTGCCACCGGAGAAATGATATTGTTACTATTTGTTGTCCAGGGGACACCTCAGCTGTTAATATACACAGGACATCATAGCTTTATGTAGAGACCCGTCCACCCATCATTTGGACGGGTAAAAACGAATATGGACGGGTAGAAATATGGGTGGACGGGTGGTGGACGGGTTAAAAAATTAAGGAGCAAAAAAGGTCTTCCAAAACTATAGATATTGGTAGTGCCTTTGAAAGTGAGTCTAAATGGTGTCATTATGTGTGTTTGTAGCCCATTTCAGGTCATCAGGCACATTTGAAAGTTTGTAAACTGGCTTAACAGTTAACATCCATGTGTCCACCAAAACATGTGTGACTGGCAATAATTTCATCCTGCATATAACCCTGTAGGACATCCAGAAACATCACAGAGAAATAGGTTTTGACATTTAGTTGTTCATGAGACGAATAAATGGTTGTATGGACAAGTGACCATTTCGTTGTATTTGTCCGTTGTAGACAGATTATAGGCCAATTACTGTTCTATTGTTCTACTTTATTTTATTGTTTTATAATTTTACCAGACATTCTAATTAGTAAAAATTTCATATAAAGTTAAATTTAGTAACAATTGTATATATTGTTTTACTAATATTCTTAAATGAATTGTTTTATCAAATGTCTTTTTCTTATTGTACCTTTCAGCTAAAGCAGCTGCCACAGAGAATAAACTTAATTATTATTATTAAATGGTCTTTTAGACACAGGTACAAGTCAATACTCATGAATGAATATATATAATTGCAACTTTCATTGCATCTGATTCAGATTACTATTATTTTTGAATAAGTGAGATTAGTGTGACTAATGAACTAGGGGTTGTATCACTAATTCTGTTTATGTTGTTTTGTTTTCTTTCCTAGTCATGTATTTAGTATGTGTGCAATATTTACATTATAATTATTATTTCTTTCTTATATTATGGTTGCGCCTACAAATATTGTGTGCGGGGATACATACTACTACAAGTTTTTAACTTCTTGTGTATTCCCTTCAAACAACATTACGTGTATAGCATGTTTGTATAGTCTTAAATTGTATTGTATGTTGTTGTTTGAATAAATCATATTGAATTGAACTGAATTGAAAAAAATCCCACTAGATCGAGGGTAATAACCCCACTCACGTTTGCACTGCACCCATTGCCCTGTCTCTCCATTGTACCAGCGTGGTTCACACGTGTCCCCGCACCCGTAAACACGACACACAGCGTCAGGGAACCCGGCACAGGTCTGTCCAGCACACTCGTCTTTCACACATGTGATAGGTGGCTCCCCTAGTGGGCAGCCGGAGTGTAGTTGCAGTTCGTAGCACAATCTGTGTGAGAGAAATGTTGCTGTAACCACACACATACTCCAACACTACATTTGAATAGCATCACAGCATTATGCAGAGAACCCATCCACCCATTATTTGGACAGGTAAAAATTGTTGTGGACAGGTGTGGATGGGTAAACAAAAAAGAAAAAAAAAAGTCTTCCAAAACCACAGATATTGTCAGTTATGCCTTAGAAGTGAGTGTAAATGGTGTTACATGTGTGTTTGGAGTCCATTTCAGGTCATCAGACACATTTTAAAGTTTGTAAATTAGCTTAACAGTTAACATCCATCATCCATGTGTCCACCAAAACATATGTGTGACTGGCAATAATTTGGTCCTGCATAAAGCCCTGGATAGCATATGGGCCCACAATCATTATTACCTGTGGTAAGAATTATATTATATATAAACATCAAATAATCACTAAGATCTCAATCTGTTTAATAAATTGTAATGTTTATAATTTGAAAATATAAAATAACAGAATATAGTATGACTCCTCAATGTATTATAGAAGGTATTTCAATGAAGAAAAAAACATGCAAGTACTCATGTTCCCAGTTCTGAAAAGCATGTTTAATTTCTGGAAAAAATATATCTAGCAAAACTACCACTTTAACCTACAATCCATTGATAAAACTCCACAAATTTTCTTTCATGAACCATCTACAGTTGAGAAATATAAATTTATCGACAGCGAGAAAGATGTGTACCTGTCTTCTGGTGGGACGGGAACATAGATTTTGTCCGAAGTCACGGGATCCTTGGGTCCATTATACTTTCCATCAAGACCATGCTTCTGTTCCCAATCTTCAAAGCACTGTTTGAACTTTGACCCGTCTTCGTCACCAGGCAATCGCTTACAGGTGTGCCACCAGGTGGGCAGCTGTGACACTGGGTCACAGATTCGGTGGATTTTTTTCAGTTTCTCCTCGGTCAGATTAGCGAGCTGGACATCAGCCCAGTGCTTGCGAAGCACGTAGAACGGCCCGAGGTAATAATAATTGCAGCCGACATGATCTAGTCCCCAGATGTTGAAGCCAAAAGCGTCATATCCCTGCCGATTGTATCCCAGTTTACTGTAGTTGAAGCGATTGTACCCGAACTTGTCAAAGATCCCGAGGCCATCTTCTCGCGTGCCATACACATAGCTGCCGTTGCGGTGGTAGCCGAACGGGGTTATATCCGAGGTGTTAAAACCATATCGGTTATAACCAAATCGATCATAACCAGATGCGTTGAATCCGTCCCGATTGAATGAGTCATTGTAGAATCCATATCGGTCGAACCCCGATGTGTCGAACCCTGCTCGCGAATACCCTTCCCTGTCGTACCCGAACATGTCGTATATCCCGCGGTCATCGAATGTGCCGTCTTTGTTGTACCCTGTTCTGTTGAAGCCGTCTCGGTCGTAGCCATCCTTATCAAACCCGTGCAGATCGTAGCCGTCAGAATCAAACCCATAGTTAGGGAGGGTGATATTACACGGCACCCCTTCCGTGATGGTGACGTATTTGACACACAATTGTTCCGTGTTTCGCCACACGTCATCGGCAGTCACCCCGAATGGTTCCATTGGCACGTATCGCTGCTCCGCGGGGAAGAGCAACAGACTGTCTGGATGACGACGCTGCCATTCGTCCCATAACTGGTCAATGTACGCGAAGTGGGCGAGGAAGACAGGGTCGTAAGCAGGGTGACTCGTCAACATATTACCCCCGACCCACATGTGGAACAACCCCGACGCCACCTCCAGTTTCTCCCGGAATGTCTCGTAATCCTCCTCGCGTAACAACAACTGGATGTCGACGGCGTCCGGCAGACTGACGCTGGTGTTGAACTGGCGGTGTAAACAGGGCATCCACGGGGTGTTGTAGTCCTGAAAGGGGTGGTAGCGCACACACCCATCGACGCCCTGCCCGTTACCGCCGAACGCATTCGCCTGCCACGCCTGGGACGTGTTAAGCGCCCCGACGTCGACCGTCCAGTCGAAGTACGGGATCGCAACGTCACAATGTCCCCCCATCTGGAGCTCCATCTCGACGGCACGAAGGAAGAAGCGATGCCAGGGAAGGAAGGCACTGCTCCCGTGGGAGTGAGGGGAATACGCCGACTGTTGCTGGGAAAACATGTGCCACTGTGACGCGTACCCGTCCTTCGCCAGTCTCTTCACTGCCGCGTGGAATTCCGTCCACTCGTCGCGTGACAAGTCACGTATTTCCTTCCTGCGTGTCGGTGTCTCGCAGTGACACTCCACTGTCCCCGCCATTGTGCACGTGCACTGCATGCAGTCAAGCGTGAAGCGTTCGCCGAATCGGTAGAGTTTGCCGGTGAATCGACAGCCGCACGTGTCATGGCATTGGACCTCGTCGCACTGTTTCGCTGCTGCGAATGAGATGACGTCAACACGACCGTTGCTGCGTCGCTCCAAGTCCTCGCATTCCTCGCGCGTCCGCTGGGTGCACGTGTACTTGAAGCCGGCCACCCGGCCGTTGTAGTCCAGGCCACGCTGGCTGTACCCCTCACAGTTCATCCCAGGTCTACAAACACAACGATCGATCTATGTCAGGGGAGACCGGTGCTAGTTGCAACAAAAACAACACATTTCAGCATTGTGGGCAGGTTTCTTAACCCATTAGCACTCAGCCGATTTTAACGTGATGCCTGTGCCTCCTCAAATATTTGACCTAGATGTTTATAAATATTGCTTGCGCCATTGTCTTTGCTCTAGCGCCTTTATTATTTAATTTTCGCATTTGCATGTTGTATGCATGTTGTAGATAATAAAAGTACCTACACAGTGGTCTCAAAACTGTTGTTGTAACTTTAAAATATGTTGACCATTTCTTGATTGACTGAGGAGATTCGGGGTGACCGTCAATGCCCGACTTGAGTGCTAATCGGTTAACCGATCGAACTTTTTGTCATGCCAAAGGTTCCCAACATATCTCCCGCAGGTAATTGGTGCATAATTAAATGCCTGGCTTATTACATAGTTGTGGCACAATGAGTTATATGAGGTGTCTTAAGGTGTGACAAGTTACCTCTTTTCTTTTAAAATGGTGTAACTTTATGGTGTATCGACGGATTCACATGAAATTATACATGACATGCTCAAATCTATTTATGAACATGCTGTCGTCTTGCAGAATGATTTGAATTATCAGTTTTGTCTGCAAGCCCGCTGTTACAACTTACCCGTGTTACAATTAGCCCCGGTCTCACCTATCCTTCACAGTTCATCCCAGGTCTGCAAACACTACAATCTATGTTACCCCACAAAAATCGATGTTACCCCTCATAGTTCATCTCAGCCCTGCAAACACATCAATCTAGGTATCTCTTACTGCTCACCCCAGCTCTGCAACTACAACAATCTATGTACCCCTCACAATACACCCCAACCCTGCAAACACACCAATCAAAGTACCCCTCATAGTTCACTACAGTTAGTGTACAGGGGTGAGGGTGCCACTTGAAAAAGAAGATGTTCACTGATTTAACGTACTTGTCAATGTCACCACGCTTGCCAAATACACCGAGTCCATCGTAGTGTCCAGTCCGGTTGTATCCGGTCACATTGAAGCCAACTGCATTGAACCCATCTCGGTCGTAACCATAGCGATCAAAGCCACTTCTGTCATACCCGTCTCTGTCGTAGCCTATAGGTGGGACGATGAGGGTTGAAACATGAATTAACTACAGAATTTATCCATCTGGGGGCGTGCATGTGCGTGTTAGCAGCATGGACATGTTTCAAAACACAATCAACATACACCTCAAAAGGGTGGGATATATCACATAGATAATGACTTTTTATCAGCCAATGGCTTCCTTGTTCATATATTCATTCTGTGCATGGCAATCTTGCTAAATGCACGTCTTGTTAATACTGATCATACCTTGCCAATTGAAGCCATCTTTGTCATACTGGTGTGTTCCCACACCCTCCCCCTCTGACCGCCGGTGCCCGTCCTTGTGAACCCCCTCCAGGTTATAGCCGTATCTGACACACCAAGGGACCATTTCACTAACATTGTTAAGAGCTCTTAAACCCGAATTTTGATCCTTAACAGCGATCTTAAATACCTAAAGACTGTAAATACCACAACGCACCAGCAGCACATTGTCACTGGTGTGTCACTGAAATAGTGTCCTTGCAAAAATGGCAACAGATGTTCGTGTTTTGAAACAAATCATTTAATTTAACAATAGATTTTGCTTAAAGAGTTTACCTTAAGCGCTCTTTATCTTAGTGAAACGGTACCCAGGATAAGTAACAAATATGTGCATCTTTCATCATTAAAACAACACACTTTCTTGTTAATGACGAGAAGCTGGTTGTAGAATTCAGTCAAAAGAAAACCTGGAAATTACCATGTTAAAAATATCACATTTTAAAGCATTAGTTGTCATATTATAATTACACATAGTTATATACTTACATACTTTTATATATTAATTTAACTGTCATAAAGGTATTATTATAAATTAAATTGACATAAAGTACATTGTTTTAATCCTGTATGCTGTATATAGAGAGAAATGTCACGAAGAGTTCATCTTTATGTAGAAATGTAAATAGGATGACCGGTGGAAGAAACCTGCAAATAATGTCTGTGAAAGTTAGAGTAGTCACTGTCACTTACTTGTCATATCCATCAAGGGTGTAGCCAATTACCCCTCTGCGTGACTGCGCCCTCTGACAGCAGGCACCAACCACACATTTCTCCTGACACACAAACAGGCTCACAAAGTTGTTACCGTTACCAAGGCAACCAGTGTATGCGAACTCCTCACACTGTTGTGTCTTGTGGTTGAAGTACCACCGAGGTATGCTCTCAGAGCAGTTTCCTGGCACATGGAATAATAGGAGCAATTGCTGTAATAATAATAACAATAACTAAATATAATAAATAAATAATGACGTAAATCATTTTAAAATATAATAAAATAATAGAATTATTAAATGACTTCTTTAGCATATATACCCATCCATTCATCCAAGCAACCAAGCAAACAAATCATTAGGTTGGCCAGATGGTATGCAATATCAACACGAGTAGGAACATTTCACAACTATTATTGAACTGTATTAGAGTTATTCCAAACAAATTTCATAATTACACAACTAGCAATGTTCTACTTACTTCTATGTTTCAACCACCATTGGCAGCCTTCTTCAGGAACTGAATGTTCAGTGGTCACTGCTCGCTAGATGGCGATGCGAGCAGACTGTCCCTGAACATTCAGTTCCTGAAGAAGGCCGTCGATGGTGGTCGAAACGTAGAAGTAAGTAGAACATTGCTAGTTGTATAATTATGAAATCTGTTTGGAATAATATACTGCCAACCTGATGGAAATGTTCACGAAGTGTATGTATTAGAGTTAAGCAAACATTTGCCCAACCATTTCTTTTAATTTGCCCCTGAAACCACAATGTCATAATTTTCCCAGTCTAGATCATACATGAGCTGCCCAAATCTCTCAAAACACTGAATGAAGGTTCCCTTACCCAACACCAGGGGTTGATCACATGGGAAACGAGCCTCGTATTCACAGCGTGGTCCCTCGTAACCCGGGGTGCAGTGGCAGCGAACTAGCTGAGGCTCATTGGACCACACGGAGGGTAGACAGGTCGCCCCATTCTGACAGGGGTTGGGGGAGCAGTTGTCAGGCACGTAAACTGGAGAAATAAACAAACTTGTGGAGAAATAAACAAACTTGTGGAGGAATAAACAAACTTGTGGAGGAATAAACCCACTTGTGGTGGAATAAACAAACTTGTGGAGGAATAAACAAACTTGTGGTGGAATAAAAAACCTGTGGAGGAATAAACAAACTTGTGGAGGAATAAAAAACCTGTGGAGGAATAAACAAACTTGTGGAGGAATAAACAAACTTGTGAAGGAATAAACAAACTTGTGGAGGAATAAACAAAATTGTGGAGAAATAAACAAACTTGTGGAGAAATAAATATACTTGTGGAGGAATAAACAAACTTGTGGAGGAATAAACAAAGTTGTGGAGGAATAAACAAAGTTGTGGAGAAATAAAAAAACTTGTGGAGGAATAAACAAACTTGTGAAGAAATAAACAAACTTGTGGAGGAATAAACAAACTTGTGGAGGAATAAACAAACTTGTGGAGAAATAAAAAACTTGTGGAGGAATAAACAAACTTGTGGAGGAATAAACAAACTTGTGGAGGAATAAACAAACTTGTGGAGGAATAAACAAACTTGTGGAGAAATAAAAAAACTGGTGGAGGAATAAACAAACAAAAATGGCAGACTGAACTGATGGTGAATCTGATAAGTGTATTACACATTTAATATGTTAGAATGTTACCAATACGCAAAATCCACAGCGGAAGTTGATCTTTACAACCTGATTTGCATTCCAGAAATACCAAAACATGTAGACACAATCCTAAACTCAACTAATTCATCTCCTTAGTAGAATGGTGAGCCACTCGCCAGAGGCCGCCACTGTGGAGCTAGCAGGGGAATACGTTAAGAGCATACAGTGAACAGTATCGTATAATGGTGATATCTGCCAGGCACAATAAATTGTTCTATAATAATAATAATAATAAAACTGTTTTTCTAAAGCGCTAATTCCCGCATGGCGGACGATGCGCTGTACAAGACAATAAAAGAATTAATAAATACAACTGTAAATTATATTAATTAATATAAATCAAATCAAATTTTTGTTTAAGATGTACACTAGTATAAACCTTTGTATGTAAATTATATAAATCATATAAATCAATTTAAAATAAATTAAACACTGTTTTAAAGATGTATAGTACTAAACCTCTGTAAATTATATAAATAAATATAAAATATAAAATAAAAACATTTGCTAAATCTGTGTATGTAAATTATCTATACATTAATTAATATAAAGCATAAGCACTGATTAAAACGTGTATAACACGAAAATGAATGGCGGTCATCAGGCGATTTTTGTGCGCGTTTGTACGCGTTAGTCATGCGTTTAATGGGAATTCGTTGCGATATTTAGGTAAAAAAATTATGCTGGCCACCTATCGGATGGTCGTTCGTCAGGGGTAAAATTCAAATTGCCATGGTCGTTGGTCGCGTCTGCCGGGTGGTCGTTGGTGAGGGGTCGTTTATACAGCGTAGATATTCCGTCAATGAAAAAACGGTCGTAAATAGCGGGTGGTAGTAAATGAGGGTGGTCATTCGTCAGTGGTTCTACTGTATAAACCTTTGTATGTAAATTATATAAATCATATAAATCAATTTAAAATAAATTAAACACTGTTTTCAAGATGTATAGTACTAAACCTCTGTAAATTATATAAATTAATATAAAATATAAATATAAAATTAAAACATTTGCTAAATCTGTGTATGTAAATTATATGTACATTAATCTAAAACATAAGCCCTGATTAAAACGTGTATAACACTAAAAAGAAATTATAAAGCAGTGTCCGTCATTTCACAACAATCTGAAATAATTAAAATGTCTAATAAAAAGATATGTCTTTTCTATGACTAGGAGTAAGCCAGCTACAGTAAATACCTTTAGGCTGTGCCAGACAGTTCACAACCTTGTCCTGGAACACCCAGTAGGGCTCACACTTTCCACAGAAACTGACGTGACACTTGGCGCCGGGGACGGCCGGACAGACGGCGTCCACACACGGGTCAGTGTCACAAGGCACCAGTTCATCTGGACAGTCACAGCTTTGCAGGAACATGTCAACGTCGAAGCAGAATCGCTGTGACCAGTGTGACGTCGTTGTATTCACGTCCACACGGGACGGCACCAAGTCTGAAGGAATCAACGAATTGTGCAGTGAAACATGAAATGTTAGTCTCAGAAACATTTTGTGTATCAGCAGCAGCAACAACCCCAGATGACATGTGGACAAATTAATATATAAAAGCCAGAGAATGCATTAGAAGACGTCATCAATTCACCTGTCATTGTCACCAACCTGAGACATTGCGAGGATCAGTCAACCACTGGTGCTGTTTCCAGGACTCAGGCAGTGGGGTGAGAGGGCGACATAGACGGGGTAACTTGAGCAGAAATCTGCGAGTCTGTTGGGTGAGTTTCTTCCACACCTTCACCGATATGGAGGGTGAGTAAGGACCCCCTGCGTGGTGGTTACAGCGGTCACGGTTGTAACCAATGTCATCAAACCCATAGATATTGAAGCCATCGCTGGTTACTCCTGTAACATGGCAACATGTAATGAAAATATAAATTAGTAAATGCGTAATATTACAATAGCTGTAATACGTAATACAGATATATGAATACATACACATATGGAATATGTATACACTATAATAAATTGTGAAATAATAAGTACACTTATATAGAACCAAATCCAATCAGAGTTGTTAAAAATACGTCATAAAAATGTTACATAAATTATAATAAATTATTTGAAACGTTGATAAAATATTTGAATTAAAAAGTTTACTGAAGATATAATGATAATAAAGAAGTAAAGACATAGTGTATTTTGGGGAATAAAAACAAATATACAATGAAAAATAAACAAATAAACAGCAGATAGTTATTATAACAACTCCTGGCATATGTAAGATGTAATATATGAACAATTTATTTATATAGAATGTCCTGATTTGAATGGAATAGTTTTATGCAACTATGAATATAGGGTTCATTGGATATATTCAAAAGAAGACATTGGCATTTGGTCAATCTGTTCCACTGTACATATAAGTGACAAATACTTGCTTACTATGAAAATTACCTTTTTCATTGAGACAATTCCACCGCAGTCCTGTGATGTCTGTGTTGCCCTCGATGTTCACCCCTTCTCTGTTGTAACCCCATTTGTTGTAACCCTCTCTGTTAAAGCCATAGCAGTCAAAACCATTGATGTCATATCCATTTTGATCATAGCCATCTCGGTTGAATTCTGGAAAAAAGTTAATGAAACCATGTGATGTTTCTCCCTTATGCTCAGGACTCTAGAATACCGTTTTCCCCCTGAGCGAAGTCCTCAGCAGCTCAGGATCCTGGAATGATTGTTCTCTCTTTGCTCATTCTGAGTAGGGCCCCTATTGATTGAGGGCCGTGGAGTCTATTGTTTCTCCATTGAGTGAGGCCCCACTGAAGCACAGGACAAATGAGTTACTCTTTCTTAACTTGGAGGTGGCTAGGGCAGATAAGTCTAACAGTTGGAACTGTTACAGTTAAATAGTCGCTAGAGGCGCTGTGGTAGATTGTCATTTGTTCCCGTCAGAGGGATTGATGTCACAGTGAATGGAACCATTTGAAAGAAGAAAACTAATTTGAAGCAATCACTGGAAACGTTGGCCAAACCATCTTGTGTGTCGTAGGAAATGAGAAGGAAACGGCAATATTCTGTGAAGATTGTCTGGGGGTTTTGTATGCCGTTGACTGGAATATGTCTCAATAAACCATCTGCAACCATCAAATGCCAGTGTTGTGATAATACACCACGCTGGGCGTTACATAAGGATACTGGAATAACTTATTTTCTCTTGACTGGGCCCCTGTAATTTGTTTTCATATGAGTGGGACATCCATTAGGCTCAGGAAATTATTTTCTCTGCTCTAGAGGTAGGGCCCTGTGAGGTTAGACCCTGCAGCATGCACCCCTACTAACACACCCCTGCTCAGTTGTGACTTGTGAGGTGGCTATTTAACTGTTCACCCCTTCTCTGTAGTAACCCTAACTGATGTGACCATTGAATAATGTTTGACATTTAATAAAGTTTTCAAAATCTGTGAAATTGTTCCCTTACCCTGTCTGTTCACCCCGTGGATGTCATAGCCGATGTTGTCGTAGCCATCTGCCCCATAGCAGTGGCTGTACTGGGGCGGCACAAGACCACCGGGGTACCTCATACCAGTCCCATTACACGGCGCCCCTTTGGTCGACACAGCGTACCCTACGCACAGGGCGTCCTCCAAGTTCACCACGTCTTTCGGCGACACATTAAACGGCATCATGACGGTATCCCAGAATGCAGCGGGATACACCCGCTGCCGCTGCGCTCTCTGCCACTGCCAGAAGAGCATGTCCGCGAAGCTGTGCACGGCGAGGAAGACGGGATCGTAGACACTCCCCGATGTCACCATGTCTCCGCCGATGAACACATGCACGTAGCTGATGAGTGACTCCAAGCTGGTGCTCATGTCCATGTAGTCGTCGTAGCTCAGCGACACTGCAATCTCCAGTAGCGACGGAATCGGAACCGACAAGTTGAAGCGCCGCCGCAAACACGGCTGCCAGGAGTCGGTCGAACCAAACGGGTGGCTGCGAACACATCCACCATCCACGTCACCGTCCCCTCCGAAATAGTTTCCCTGCCACACAATCGCTGTGTCCAGTGAGCCGGCGTCGGTCGTGAAATCGAAGTACGGAATCGCTACAGAGCTGTCGATAGCCTGGAGTTTACGCTCCACGTGGCGGAGGAATACACGATGCCAGGGCAGGTAGAGCTCGGGGCGGTTCGCGTGGACGATGTGGTGCATGTAGAGGTCACGCAGTCGGTCCCATTCTTTCGGAGTCTCTTGCAGTTTCAGTTTTCGCACAGCTTCCTGGAATCTCAGGAGTTCATCGGGGGCCAAGTCGCGGATTTCCTTTCGTATCGTCTGTGCAGCACACCTGGTAAAAACACACGAGTCAACATACTACTAGCTGTGACACTCATTATGTAGGGTCATTAACCTGGCATATTTTAATGTTGTATTTGCATGACACATTTATATGTTAATATTATATAATATACTCACTAGCTTGACATTGATTAATGTAAGCATTCTCTAACACCGATGTGTTTGACTGTTCAATACTGTTATTCTAATGATCGTTGGTTAATTGTAACAATACAGTTCAAATGTCCAATGTTTACATTCACTCAACAACTTTTACAATCACTGTTTAAATGTGAAGACTAATCTGTAAATATGTTTCTGTTGTCTTACAGAAAAAACAACATCATTGCACTACAAGAAAAAGACCAGTTCATCCAATTGTGATCACCCCATTTTGCTTGTCTTTTGGAAGAAATATCAAATGCTGTCAGTACTTTCTAACATATGTCTATGCGAGAGGATGTAAACGATTCCACACAGGGAAATAGGAAAACCTGCCACATGTAGTAACTTTCCTAATCTGTGAAAATAACATCTTCATGGTGCGTTTAACTTCTGCTCAACAAATACTCTGACAGCCCAGCATACAAGGAACCATTTCTGAATCAGTTGACCGGTTTGACTCAAGTTGTACTGGGTCAGAACTGGTACGGTTTCACTGGTAAGTGTCATCACGTGAAAAACTCGTGATTTCATGGTAAACATAGGTCGACACATCAAATTTGTTCACAGAATCCTGTGAATTCACGTACGGAAACACGTGAATTGAGCCAGTTGAACTTGTGAATTCACTTACAGAACATGTGAAATCACGGGTCGTTGTTTGCTGGGAATGGAATAAAAGCCACGAGTGCTTTATCTAGATAGACAATGGTACAATGTTAGACCATGTGATATTGTCGTTGTTATTTATCAAATAGCATTTACATGCAACACACCTACAATGCAGTTGTCCAGACATGTCACAGCGGCAATAGTCATAGCCGTAGCGGAAGGTACTTCCCAGGGGGTAGCTGGTTCCCCCTGCCAGGATGCACCCCTTTGGGTGTGGACTGGGTATGCAGCCAGACACCTGACAACTCTGTCCTGGCTTGAAGCTGACCAGCTCAACAGGCGTTGTGAGGGTCTGAGGCAGCCGGCGACAGGACGCCATGTCCAGGACCTGACGGAGGGAAACACCTTGTTATTACGACCATGCCAGTGTGCGACAGGACAGCATGCCCAGGACCTGAGGGATGGAAACACCTCGTTATTACGACCATGCCGATGGCAACATGACAGCATGTCCAGGACCTGACTGAGAGAAACACCTCGTTATTACGACCATGCCGATGGCAACAGGACGCCATGTCCAGGACCTGACGGAGGGAAACACCTTGTTACTACGACCATGCCGATGGCAACAGGACGTCATGTCCAGGACCTGATGGATGGAAACACCTTGTTATTACGACCATGCCGATGGCAATAGGACACCATGTCCAGGACCTGATGGCGGGAACCACCTTGTTATTACGACCATGCCAATGACAATAGGACACCATGTCCAGGACCTGATGGAGGGAAACACCTTGTTATTATGACCATGCCAGTGTGCGACAGGACGCCTTGTCCAGGACCTGATGGAGGGAAACACCTAGCTATTATGACCATGCCATTATGCAGCTCTTCAAGGTCGTCAAGTATTTACTGCTAAAAGGTGATGTTTCACTATCCTGTAGTTTGTAACGTGACTGTGTAAGTAAATAAGTAATAAGATAATAAAATAAATATGACAATTAACGGTACATTAAGTGTACATTAAACCGATGAATAAATTAATGAAATAAATCTAATAAATAGATAAATAAATTATTTGTACATTAAGTTTCACGGTCATGCAATGTGAAGGATACGACACTGTGAGCTAAAATAATAAGTTAACAAAATATTAGAATAAATATCAATAAAATTGCCCAGACATATGGTAACAGGACGCCATTTCAAGGACCTGATGGATGGAAACACCTTGTTATTGCGACCAAATCATTGTGCAGCTGATGGCTACAGGACGCCATGTCCAGAACTTGATGGATGGAAACACCTTGTTATTACGACCACACCATAGTGCAGCCGATAGCGACAAGGTAGTGTCCAGCACCAGATGGTTGGAAACACCTTGATATTATATGAATAAATATTCTATTGAATATAAGTAAGCATAAGTACTCTATCTAAACTTTTGTTTCTTTTAATTAGGCGGTATGTTTTGTGGCATGTCGACAGTTTTATTTACGATATTGTGTTAACATATTCTGCTGTAGACAGTACGGGTGGTAGGTACTATGCAAGAGTGCACTAACCTGGCAGTCTGTCTTTGGATCTGCTGTGGGGGTAGTGGTGCGGTAACAACACGCTCCCACCAGACAGTTCACTCGACACTCTTCCAATGTCTCAAAGTTATTCACATTACCACCACAACCTACAACACAACAAGGTTTACCATTACCACCACAACCTACAACACCCCAAAGTCTACCATTACCACCACCACCTATGACACAACAAGGTCTACCATTACCACCACAACCTACAACACAACAAGGTCTACCATCACCACCACAACCTACAACACAACAAGGTCTACCATCACCACCACAACCTACAACACAACAAGGTCTACCATCACCACCACAACCTATGACACAACATGGTCTACCATCACCACCACAACCTACAACACAACATGGTCTACCATCACCACCACAACCTACAACACAACATGGTCTACCATCACCACCACAACCTACAACACAACATGGTCTACCATCACCACCACAACCTACAACACAACATGGTCTACCATCACCACCACAACCTATGACACAACAAGGTCTACCATCACCACCACAACCTATGACACAACAAGGTCTACCATCACCACCACAACCTATGCCACAACAAGGTCTACCATCACCACCACAACCTATGACACAACAAGGTCTACCATCACCACCACAACCTATGCCACAACAAGGTCTACCATCACCACCACAACCTATGACACAACAAGGTCTACCATCACCACCACAACCTATGACACAACAAGGTCTACCATTACCACCACAACCTATGACACAACAAGGTCTACCATCACCACCACAACCTATGACACAACAAGGTCTACCATTACCACCACAACCTATGACACAACAAGGTCTACCATTACCACCACAACCTACAACACAACATGGTCTACCATTACCACCACAACCTACAACACAACATGGTCTATCATTACCACCACAACCTATGACACAACAAGGTCTACCATTACCATTACAACCAATGACATAACAATGTCTGCCATTACCACCACAACCTATGACACAACATGGTCTACCATTATCACCACAACCTACAACACAACAAGGTCTACCATTATCACCACAACCAATGACAAAACAATGTCTACCATTACCACCACAACCTATGACACAACAACGTCTACCATTACCACCACAACCTATGACACAACAACGTCTACCATTACCACTACAACCTATGACACAACAATGTCTACCATTACCACTACAACCTATGACACAATAATGTCTACCATTACCATCACAACCAATGACACAACAAGGTCTACCATTACCACCACAACCTATGACACAATAATGTCTACCATTACCACCACAACATATGACACAACAACATCTACCATTACCGCCACAACCTATGACACAACAACGTCTACCATTACCACCACAACCTATGACACAACAACGTCTACCATTACCACCACAACCTATGACACAACGTCTACCATTACCACCACAACCTATGACAAAACAATGTCTACCATTACCACCACAACCTATGACAAAACAATGTCTACCATTACCACCATAAGGTCTACCATTATCACCACAACCAATGACACAATAATGTCTACCATTACCATCACAACGTATGACACAACAATGTCTACCATTACCACCACAACCTATGACAAAACAATGTCTACCATTACCACCATAAGGTCTACCATTATCACCACAACAAATGACACAATAATGTCTACCATTACCACCACAACCTATGACACAACAACGTCTACCATTACCACCATAACCTATGACACAACAATGTCTACCATTACCACCACAACCTATGACAAAACAATGTCTACCATTACCACCATAAGGTCTACCATTATCACCACAACCAATGACACAATAATGTCTACCAATACCACCACAACCTATGACACAACAACGTCTACCATTACCACCACAACCTATGACAAAACAATGTCTACCATTACCACCATAAGGTCTACCATTATCACCACAACCAATGACACAATAATGTCTACCATTACCATCACAACGTATGACAAAACAATGTCTACCATTACCACCACAACCTATGACAAAACAATGTCTACCATTACCACCATAAGGTCTACCATTATCACCACAACCAATGACACAATAATGTCTACCATTACCACCACAACCTATGACACAACAACGTCTACCATTACCACCACAACCTATGACACAACAACGTCTACCATTACCACCACAACCTATGACAAAACAATGTCTACCATTACCACCACAACCTATGACAAAACAATGTCTACCATTACCACCATAAGGTCTACCATTATCACCACAACCAATGACACAATAATGTCTACCATTACCATCACAACCTATGACACAACAATGTCTACCATTACCACTACAACCTATGACACAACAAGGTCTACCATTACCACCACAACCTATGACACAACAAGGTCTACCATTACCACTACAACCTATGACACAACAATGTCTACCATTACCACTACAACCTATGACACAACAATGTCTACCATTACCACTACAACCTATGACACAATAATGTCTACCATTACCATCACAACCAATGACACAACAAGGTCTACCATTACCACCACAACCTATGACACAATAATGTCTACCATTACCATCACAACCTATGACACAACAAGGTCTACCATTACCACAACAACCGATGACACAACAAGATCTACCATTGCCACTACAACCTATGACACAATAATGTCTACCATTACCACCACAACCTATGACACAAGGTCTACCATTACCACCACAACCTATGACACAACAAGGTCTACCATTACCACTACAACCTATGACACGACAAGGTCTACGACACAAGGCCTACCATTGCCACCAAAGCCTATGACAAGATCTACCATTGCCACCATCATTGCTAACATGATAACTACCATCAGTTACTTTATTTATTGCCTTGTTTCCATTGTGTCTCTACTATAGTAGCATCACTGCAGACTGAAAGTACTTACCTGTGTAGTGAACTGTTGACACTGTCCTAGGTCTCTATCATAGTAGTATCGCTGTAGTGACAAAAGCACTCACCTGTGTAGTGAACCGTTAACACTGACCTAGTCATACTAAGTCATACTAGAGTGTAGTAGTATCACTGAAGTGACAAAATCATTCACCTGTGTAGGTGAACTGTTGGCACTGTCCTAGGTCTCTATCATAGTAGTATCGCTGCAGGGACAGGAAGCATGTGCCTGGGTGTGGTGGAAACATGCACACGTTGGTGCGTGACTGACAGGCGCTGCCGTGGCATCCAGTGGGATACTGGCACTGCTTCATGTCTCCATCCTTCACCAGGCAAGTCCCACCAGGCCGACATCGACAGGGATCTGTTAATCATACACATCCAGTGGGTGAAAATAAATAAATGTATATGTATGTATGTATATATATATATACATATATATATATATATATGTATATACATATATATACATTATATATATTATATATATATATGTATATACATATATATATACATTATATATATATATATATATTAATATATATATATATATATATGTATATATATATATATATATATATATATATATATATATACATATATATATATATATATATATATGTATATATATATATATATATATATATATATATATATATATATATATTTATATATATATATGTATATACATATATTATTATTTATGCAGTGTTTCTCCTGTTATATATTGAGTGATTCAGGCTGCCTCGTTGATTTTCTAAGCCACCTCACAACAAATATGCCAAAATCGTCACCTCATTATTTCACATAAAGGATTTTCTTTTATTTTGTGACGTATTCAATGTCAACAAGTGGTACAAAATGATGCTGCAAAGTCACATTTCTGCAACATCGCACATTTTGTAGCGGTGTATTTTAGTCTTATAAAGTGGCTCAGAGAGAGTTAGGAAGCAACTCTTATGATTGGACAATGTGTATAAGGTCACATATCGGCCGTCCAGTTACATAATATTCATAGCTATTGGTGCGTTAAACCTCATTTTGTCGTCAGTGGTGACACCTAGCAGAGTCTTGACATACTACAACATTCCCACGGACACGCTTAGTGCACATCTGGCGCTAGCCTCTACCGCCCTGACCACCACTTTACCCAGGGAAAACACTGCATGTTGTCAAAAATCAAATTAACACTTCAAATTTCAATGCACTACACATATAAAATTAATTAAACACAATGTTTTTATTTAAATTATCATTGTTCATTGTGTTGTATAAATTGTTGTATAAACACTTATACATTAAATATATTATATATATTAAAAAAGGCTTAATGCCATGTGTAGAAGTTGTTACAGCAGTGGAAACATTGATTAAATTATAATACTTTTAAAGTCCTCTTAAAAGCAATCTCATGCATCGACACCAATAGGTTATTCCAGAAATCTGGAGCTGCTGTCAATGCAGCAGTTAAAATAGTGATCAAGACAGTGTTACAACATTGAACAATTACAACAATAAATAATCTGTTGCTGACACATTCAACACACAACATTCCACAAGTTTATTGTAGTATAATAACTTACTTTGGAGCTTAATGTCGAAGAGTACGACGTTTCGATCCGTCAGCTATGGACCTTGTTCACGTACTGGTGTCACGTGTGTTGCCTCAGATTTCGTGAACAAGGTCCGTAGCTGACGGATCGAAACGTTGTACTCTTTGACATTAAGCTCTAAAGTAAGTTAATTATACTACAATAAACCATTCTTGGAGCCATGAACAATATTTTCACTATTCCACAAATTCATTGGCAAAATAATTTGTTTGGGTAACAATCTACTTGTCCTTACCTGGGCATCCAGCCTGTGTCAGCAGCTGACAGGTCACCTCACCTTCCTGTCAACAAACATGTCTTACACTTGTGCAGTTGTTACTCACTGCAGTTATTCATCGATCATCAGGGCTTTATGCAGGGCCAAATTATTGCCAGTCACACATGTTTTGGTGGACACATGGATGTTAACTGTTAGGCCAGTTTACAAACATTAAAATGTGTCTGATGACCCGAAATGGACTACAAACACACGTGACACCATTTATACTCACTTCTAAGGCATAACTGACAAAATCTATGGTTTTGGAAGACCTTTTTTCTCCTTCATTTTTTTACCCATCCACCACCTGTCCACCCATATTTTTACCCTTCCACAACGGTTTTTACCTGTCCAAATGGTGGGTGGATGGGTCTCTGCATAAAGCTATGTCAATCATGCACCTGATAATGACATGTGTACTTCCACACTTGACAAGGACAATTAAAAGAATGACATGCACAATACCCTTAAAAGTATACAGGTAATCTTATATCTGACAATGACAAGTAATGATAAAATTGATAATTGACACGTTTGACAGTATGTGTAATTAAGCAGTTGACAGAAGTGTGACAACACATTTGACAATTACATGTGTTACGACACATGTACCTGACAGTGACAGGTTACGACACATCTACCTGACAGTGACAGGTTACGACACATGTACCTGACAGTGACAGGTTACGACACATGTACCTGACAGTGACAGGTTACGACACATGTACCTGACAGTGACAGGTTATGACACATGTACCTGACAGTGACAGGTTACGACACATGTACGTAACAGTGATAGGTTATGACACGTGTACCTGACAGTGACAGGTTACCACCATGTACCTGACAATGACAGGTTACGACACATGTACCTAACAGTGACAGGTTACGACACATGTACCTGACAATGACAGGTTATGACACAGGTACCTGACAATGACAGGTTACGACACATGTACCTGACAGTGACAGGTTACGACACATGTACCTGACAGTGACAGGTTACGACACATATACCTGACAGTGACAGGTTATGACACATTTACCTGACAGTGACAGGTTACGACACATGTACCTGACAGTGACAGGTTACGACACATGTACCTGACAGTGACAGGTTACGACACATGTACCTGACAATGACAGGTTACAACACATGTACCTGACAGTGAAGGTTACGACACATGTACCTGACAGTGACAGGTTATGACACATTTACCTGACAGTGACAGGTTACGACACATGTACCTGACAGTGACAGGTTACGACACATGTACCTGACAGTGACAGGTTACGACACATGTACCTGACAATGACAGGTTACAACACATGTACCTGACAGTGAAGGTTACGACACATGTACCTGACAGTGACAGGTTACGACACATGTACCTGACAGTGACAGGTTACGACACATGTACCTGACAGTGACAGGTTACGACACGTACCTGACAGTGACAGGTGTAACAGCGTCCATCCTGCCAAGTGCTGCCCTCTTCATGCAGCAGTCCTCGATGACGGCACCTGACTGGGGAACACTCACAAGCCTCTCTGTCTGCTACCCGCAGCTCCAAGTCCACATTCTGAAGTCAACGCTGTAGCTTATAGAGAACGCACCATATTCCGAAGTCAACACTGTAGCTTATAGAGAACGCACCACATTCCGAAGTCAACACTGTAGCTTATAGAGAACGCACCACATTCCGAAGTCAACACTGTAGCTTATAGAGAACGCACCACATTCCGAAGTCAACACTGTAGCTTATAGAGAACGCACCACATTCCGAAGTCAATACTGTAGCTTCTAGAGAACGCACCACATTCCGAAGTCAACACTGTAGCTTATAGAGAACGCTCCACATTCCGAAGTCAACACTGTAGCTTATAGAGAACGCACCACATTCCGAAGTCAACACTGTAGCTTATAGAGAACGCACCACATTCCGAAGTCAACGCTGTAGCTTATAGAGAACGCACCACATTCTGAAGTCAACGCTGTAGCTTATAGAGAACACACCACATTCCGAAGTGAACACAGTAGCTTTTAGAGAACGCACCACATTCCGAAGTGAACACAGTAGCTTATAGAGAACGCACCACATTCCGAAGTCAACACTGTAGCTTATAGAGAACGCACCACATAAGTATTTTAAGTATTCAATGATATTTTAGAAAATGTGTTTCAAATATTACATCTTATCTTATTTCTACACATATGTATTGACATTTATATCTGCCATCGTTTAGTATGTGTTTTGCATGTAAATATAGTATTAATTAGTTTTATTTATCTATTTATTTTACTTATCGTCGTTAATTCTATATAATATTTGATTAACAGTTTTAATATGAATAATTTAATGTTTCTACATTTATTTATCTGAAAGTTAATTTTACAGTTGTATTTTATTATTATTAATATTAGTTTTAACACATAATAAATAGCTTTATATGTTATTGTACAGCGCTTTGAGCATACTTGGATATTGCGCTTTATAAATAATAAATATTATTATTATTATTATTTATGTTGACAAACTTTGACAGTATTGACATCCTGAATAAAGTTACCCTGCAAACCATAGTATGTATGATTGATATTATAGTAATATTTTAATTCAAGTTTCAATGCACTTTTTGCGAGAAATCTATACATATCCAAACAGTATGCAAGACAAACAGATCAACAGACACTTGGACAAATGGATGGACGGACGGACGTACAAACAGGCAAATAGTTACCCAGTCTTTGAGATCCTTGATGGCATCAACTAGTTGACCCAGTGTTTCCTCCAACAATGTCACGCGCTTCGACACCTTTTCCAGTGATGTTTCAGCTAGAACACAACAGCAGCACAATGTCATTACAACTTGAACTTATTCAGATTAATAATAGTCTTGCTACAGATGTACGCTGACATAGCCGCATTGTGTCACAACTTGGTTTAGGTGTTCTAGGACTATTGTACTTTTCCACACCCCTTATTTTATGTGATCAATGTGAACATAGCAAGCGAGAAATATTGACCAGATCTTCAACATCATTCACATGAATATTGACCCAGGGTCTGGCTTATCCTATTTGACACTACTTTTAAAGGCCACCGTCCACAAGTCTATTTTAAGATGAACCTCCAAAATTTCCAGTCAATGTCCTCTGTATGGTTTGAATGGTGACACAATATGTAACTAGCACTACTACGACGATCACCACCACTTCAAACCAGGGTCTGGCTTATCCTATTTCCATGGTTTTCAAATGCGTCTATGTTTACGTCCAATAGTAATATGTTTCTATGTGACAGACGATGATGAAGTTATTAGTTTTAGTATACCAGTGTGGGGGCAGGACATAACAAAAACTCTCCACAGTCAGACACTAAAATCTAAGAATTGCTGGCCCTATCAAGTTCTGTATATGAATCTGACTAAACTGATAACTTGATCTACTGACAGTTTTGTTGAGAAGGTTGTGGTGCGAACCAGTCATTTTAGCATGAGTCTTTACACAAGCTTCAAATACCCAGGCTGTGCAAGGTGGCAGCCCGTTTTATCCCCTCAAATCCGCCTCGACGATTTAGGCTCTGCCACCCGGGCGGCCTTACCGCAGAATAGGGTAGAGATGCTGATTGGTTCTCAGGCCGAATTTGAAATAATACATAAAATAAGGTTATCCATTTTATCAGATACTACATAGTAAAACTATTAAAAATGTACACAAAAATAAACAGAACTACAAATTTGCAATTATTTATGAAGCAGAAATTAGTGTTTATTACCCAGGCTCTGTGAGGTGGCAGCACTTTACATGAATAACATTCAAAAGCTGGCTAAGTGACCCAGACTATCTTCTCAGTGAAGTTACGCACCCGAGTGAGAGTCGGTTAAGCGAGACTACCTGTACACCTGCTATGATAAATCTCACTAATGCCACATGCTAGTTGTTCAAACAAGATGATCTAGAAAAACTAAAAGAAGTGCCAGCTGGGTAACCATGCGATGAAAACATATTAGGCCAAAAGTTACTGTATTTATGAGTTGAAGCTTATCTCGTCCTGTCAGATCTGTCTCCAAGGAGCCTAGGAAGAGATATAGAGTCAGTATTTCTCCTTTTATATGAAAAATGAGGTGGCCCCGCTCCACCAGTATGTGTTTTCTTGTGCATTCACGTGAATACACTTGTTCTGCCTGTTGTGATGAGTTTTGAACGAGTTTGACACAAGTCGTACATGGTCAGAACTAGTACAGTTTCTCTGGTACATGTCATCATGTGAAAAACTCGTGATTTCACGGTAAACACGTGTCGACACACCACATTTTTTCACAGTATCCATTCACATACGGAAACACATGAATTGAGCCAGTTGAACTCATGAATTAACTTACAGAACATGTGAAATCACGTGTCGTTGTTTGCTGGGGGGCCACCTTGCTCTTACTGTAGCATGATTTACTTACTTTGGAGCATTTTGTCGAAGCGAGTACAACGTTTCGGTCCGTCAGCTACGGACCTTGTTCACGTACTGGTGTCACGTGTGTTGCCTCAGATTTCGCTTCGACAAAATGCTCCAAAGTAAGTAAATCATACTACAATAAACCATTCTTGGAGCCATGAACAATATATTTACTATCACCTTGCTCTTGTTCTAAGCCACCTCACCCAAAATGTGTTGAAACTGACTATTTACAAATAACACTATATACATGTTTACATGCTAACTTGTTATTTCTTTCCCTATGGAATGGGTTAAAACACACTTCATAACGCACCATTGTTTCAGTAGCATTACGTTTAGCACTTGCTCAGCTCAGCCTACCACCTTGCCCATCACTTTACCCAGGGGAAACATGTAAGTTACATGTATGTATCATGTGAGAAGCTTGGCAGCTGTAGACGTGTAGTGTAGGTTGTCGTTTTTCGTAATCAGGTCAGAAAGTAAAACTAAAAGATCGTCGGAACCATTTGGATTCTAGTTTTACTTTTAGTAAGGGCTGCTTGCAACAAACCAACATGTTGTCAGTCTGTGACACTGTCGCTGGGTGACTGACAGCATCCTTGCAGTTGCAAGCCATTGGGTCGTTGGAGTCTGGACCTGCGTTTCTGCTTAGAAAAGAGCTGCTACTGTCGTAACATCCGCGTGGCGCTGGCGCCCGTGCCCGGGCCCGGCCCCGGCCCCTTCCCCGGCGCCGGGGCCGGGGGCTGGACCTGTAGTTACACTCACAGTACTCAGTTAGTCAGTAGACTGTCACTGAGTAGTGTCTGTTGGTTCCGAGTTGTGAGGCTGGGGCCTGACCTGAGCGTGGCCGTGGCCGTGGCCGAGGCGAGGGGCAGTCGTTAAATAAACGGACTGAAAAGCTCAATAAACAACATACCTCTGTTTATATATGGACAATTAGTAAGAACGAGATATGGTTGCATAATTGGATGAAAATATATATCTAGTTTGTTAAATAAAACCTCAAACATATACCTAAATGCGCTCAAAAAGCAGACGACAATGTCCGAGACGACTTCGTCTTCTGTCGCCCCCTGTCGGAATTTGTCCCAAATGAAATAGTTAATGAGAAGTTCACCAGATGGCGAGCAGACATTTTAAAAATGCGTGTTAGAAATGCGTAGGCTATAAAGTTACAAGAAAATCAAATGAAACATTATATTTATTTGTATTTACAATATAAGTTGAAATAAACTATAGTGAATACTATCCCTATAGCTTGTGTAGGCCTAATTGACGCCGCTTAGCTATGTTGTAAACTAAAATAAAAAATGTGTATGCGTGCTTGAACGTGCGCACGTGTGTGTGTGTGTTTGTGTGTGTGTGTGTGTGTGTGTGTGTGTGTGTGTGTGTGTGTGTGTGTGTGTGCTTCCGCGCGCGCATGCATTGCGTGTGTAGGAGCGCATGTGTGCATGTACACGCCACGTGTATGCGTGCGTACGCGCGGATACTGGCGGTGTCATGGTTGGGCAGCTACAATGACAGATAGGAGCCTACATGTGCAGTAGGAAAAAAATGGGTAAGGATACAATAAATTATCATCTGCAAAAAGTATTACAGAAAGAGTGTGATTGTTGGAAGGATCGCATGATAAGAACAAAATGCAAAGCTCACCAACAAACACAACACGCCGGCATACAATTGCCAGGTCATTGTCATGAAACATAATTTAGAGAATAATGACAACAGACAAAACTGTTGTAAGAAGAAGAAACAGAAGAAACAAAACGTGTTAAAAAGTACGTGCGTGCGTGCGTGTGTGCGTGCGTGTGTGCGTGCGTGTGTGCATGTGTATGGAAAGAGCTGGAAAGAAAAGTCAACAATAGAAGTGATTGCATGTGACAATTAAAACGTGTGATATGTGTTGTAAATTAAGTAGTATGGAATGCAATGTTATCACGGATGTTAAAACGCAGTTGGTATGTCGGCCTAGTACTATGCAGGCCTTACATGTCTGCCATGGATGGACCAAGCTATGATTGTGTGCATTTACTAGTACTGGTAGAAAACAAACACTGGTAGAAAACAAAGTGGACCTAGTAACGTTTCTTTAAAAAAAAGCACAATGAGTAGAACCTAGTATTTCCAATTTATAAACAACTGTCTAACCATGTGGTTCTGTCTGACTGTTCCAGGTATGCGCAAAAACACCTTAAAGTACGCAGAAACACAAAAAGGGTATAACTTAGCGACCTCGCTCGCATCAGAGCACGTTGGTTGGTGGACTCGAAGTGTTAACGAATGGTCCATTGAACGTGAACCGTTGGTCGCGTGGATGTCGCATACACCCGTAGGCATCATCCCAAGCCAGGGGTCGTTGCGCTGCGCCACGGCATCCCTGGCTGGCCGTCTCCGCAAACCGTGGAAGTGAGAGGAATCAAACTATAAAAGTTTAGAAGTTGACTTTGCCAGTCGCTACAGCGCCAGCCTAAATACTCGCCCCAATTTGAAAACGGATACGAGCAGCGTGAAATCAGGCTAAATTATATCATATGACCGGAGGCTGACCACATCCCTCGTGAGTGATTTCACTGGTTGACGTTAAAAGAGGAGTTTTTCCAAAGGGATGTGCCAGTGATATTGTAGCTAGGCTGGTACTGACCTATTCAGCCGCAGTGGCCCCAATATGCCAATAGGCCTTACACGTAGCAGTACCATTTTGAATATTGAAGAAAGAATATCCATCCCAATGTTTTTAAACTCCTTATCTGAAAACTCAAAGGTGGACATGTTCCAACCAAACCAAACCACACGCTTCACGAACCTGTAGGCTATGCGTGAAATTATGGGCCTGGCTAATCTGTGGTGAGTTCAGATTGTTGTTAGGGGGGGGGGGGCGGGGGGGGGGGGGGCGGGGCGGATGGAATATAAATTATGGAATTGGGAGGTAGATGATGTTTCAGCGCTCAGGATTATGCAAACAGTATTTGGTGTGTAAAATGGGGTGGGCATATTTCAGAATTTGGAGACCCCCCCAAAAAAACAAGGCTGACGAGTCTGTGTAGATGTAGAAAGCATTTCTTATCGAGTAAAACCGGGTCACTTTGATATCCACACGCTTAGTGTTTGAATACAAACAAATGCATGTAACAAGTGAAAACCGAAGAATATCAAGAAAGACCAGCAGACCATGGAAGATGTTTAAAGACAGGCGGACTTCACTGCAAAACAAATATTTTGCGACCGTGAGCCGCTATAATTAAACGCTACAATGAATTGAAAGCCAACACGTCTTTCGTTGAGGCCAACATCGTAAGCAGAGTCATGACAATAGAAACAAGAGTTGACCGTGTTTATTGCAAGCACTGTGGACTTTGCTTCAGTTGCACGATCTTGGAATAGAGCGAAGCTATGCCCACTGTGGCATCGTTTTAACCCATGTGATATTTGAGAAGTTGGTTTATATACGGCGCATGTAGTAAGGTCACATATAAATAGATGAGCATGGATAATGTTTTTGATACGATGTGGCATGTAACGCCAACCAGTAACATATTGCATCTTTGTCTATGTTTTTATATGTTATGTGACGGATGTTGCATTTTTTTATTCCCACATTTATTAAGACGATGTTTGCAAAAGCTATACAACTATACACGCACACGCACACGCGCATGCGCACGCGCACCCCCCCCCCCCCCCCCCCCGCACACACACACACACACACACACACACACACACACACACATCATACGCTAACTTTGACACATTATAAATGCATCTCCTCCAAAGCGCCGAAGTTCACACCCCTCATTTGCCGTCATGGACTGCAAGCCTCCGAATAGTTATTTATGGTTATTTACTTTCCAGTGGACAGTGAATGTAGAAACCTTACCCAGGAGTGACAATGTGGAGTTGCGTTTGCAGTTAACATGGTTATATGTTATATATATATTATATATCTAGTTTACACTATTTATCATATACAGCCACAAGACGTCGAAGATGACTGAGAAGCATCTACATTTTTGAATAAAATTGGCGAGAACAATTTCTTATGTAAATACAAACAGACAGATCTGACATACGTTCAATATAAATAAATTGCTAAATTTGCTAGCGGCAATCATATGGTGTGTAGCCATCCGTTTAACTTGCATGTTGTCAAGGCAGGCTGGCATAAATGCTAATTTCATGGTCTGTCGATAAATAGGCCCTTGTCCTTATGTTCCTGGAACTCAGAAGACATGCCAGAGTTTAGAATAGTACTGTGTGTAATAGGTTTAGACGCACCAAACGTCATGACATACACACACGCATGCACACACGCACACACGCACGCACGCACGCACGCACGCACGCACACACACACACACACACGAACACACACGCATGCACATACAAATACGCATGCACACAAACACATATCCACATACGCGCGAGCGTGGATTAAGAATAAAATAATATAAATGTGCAAGGGTCTTTGATTAGGGTCACGGTTTTGATATTTTATTATTGGCATGCGTCTATTTTTTTATTACATCTGGCAGACTTGCCTATAATTATATACTTCCTCGTTGCTAGTTGACAGGACAGTCTGGTGCATTGCACGACCAGTTTACAACACGGTGCAACAGAGGGAACTTCCTCCATAGTTTGCTACAGATGTACCCTGACAGCGGCATTGTGTCACGACTTGGCTTAGGTGTTCCAGGACTATTGTACTTTTCCACACACCATTTTTTTATGTGATCAATGTGAACGTAGCAAGCGGGAAATATTGACCAGATCTTGAAAATCATTCACACGAATATTGACCCGGTGTCTGGCCTGTCCTATTTGCCACTATTTATAAAGTCCACCTTCCACAAATCCATTTTAAGATGAACCTCCAAAATGTCCAGTCATTGTCCTCTGGATGATTTGAATGGTGACACAGTATGTCGCCGCGACAACTGTCTCAACTACTACAACCACTACTACGATCACCACCATAAATAATCACCTCAAGTATCACCACAAACCACCGCCTCCATCTACATCACCACCATCATGACGACAAACCAACATTCCCAACACCATCACAAACCATCACCACTACAAACAATGTACACCTCTATCATCACCGACATCACCATCATCTCCACATGCCACCATCACCACTACAAACAATGTACACCTCTATCATCACCACCATCACCATCATCTCCACATGCCACCATCACCACTACAAACAATGTACACCTCTATCATCACCACCATCACCATCATCTCCACATGCCACCATCACCACTACAAACAATGTACACCTCTATCATCACCACCATCACCATCATCTCCACATGCCACCATCACCACTACAAACAATGTACACCTCTATCATCACCACCATCACCATCATCTCCACATGCCACCATCACCACTACAAACAATGTACACCTCTATCATCACCACCATCACCATCATCTCCACATGCCACCATCACCACTACAAACAATGTACACCTCTATCATCACCACCATCACCATCATCTCCACATGCCACCATCACCACTACAAACAATGTACACCTCTATCATCACCACCATCACCATCACCTCCACATGCCACCATCACCACTACAAACAATGTACACCTCTATCATCACCACCATCACCATCACCTCCACATGCCACCATCACCACTACAAACAATGTACACCTCTATCATCACCACCATCACCATCACCTCCACATGCCACCATCACCACTACAAACAATGTACACCTCTATCATCACCACCATCACCATCATCTCCACATGCCACCATCACCACTACAAACAATGTACACCTCTATCATCACCACCATCACCATCATCTCCACATGCCACCATCACCACTACAAACAATGTACACCTCTATCATCACCACCATCACCATCATCTCCACATGCCACCATCACCACTACAAACAATGTACACCTCTATCATCACCACCATCACCATCATCTCCACATGCCACCATCACCACTACAAACAATGTACACCTCTATCATCACCACCATCACCATCATCTCCACATGCCACCATCACCACTACAAACAATGTACACCTCTATCATCACCACCATCACCATCATCTCCACATGCCACCATCACCACTACAAACAATGTACACCTCTATCATCACCACCATCACCATCATCTCCACATGCCACCATCACCACTACAAACAATGTACACCTCTATCATCACCACCATCACCATCATCTCCACATGCCACCATCACCACTACAAACAATGTACACCTCTATCATCACCACCATCACCATCACCTCCACATGCCACCATCACCACTACAAACAATGTACACCTCTATCATCACCACCATCACCATCACCTCCACATGCCACCATCACCACTACAAACAATGTACACCTCTATCATCACCACCATCACCATCATCTCCACATGCCACCATCACCACTACAAACAATGTACACCTCTATCATCACCACCATCACCATCATCTCCACATGCCACCATCACCACTACAAACAATGTACACCTCTATCATCACCACCATCACCATCATCTCCACATGCCACCATCACCACTACAAACAATGTACACCTCTATCATCACCACCATCACCATCATCTCCACATGCCACCATCACCACTACAAACAATGTACACCTCTATCATCACCACCATCACCATCATCTCCACATGCCACCATCACCACTACAAACAATGTACACCTCTATCATCACCACCATCACCATCATCTCCACATGCCACCATCACCACTACAAACAATGTACACCTCTATCATCACCACCATCACCATCATCTCCACATGCCACCATCACCACTACAAACAATGTACACCTCTATCATCACCACCATCACCATCATCTCCACATGCCACCATCACCACTACAAACAATGTACACCTCTATCATCACCACCATCACCATCACCTCCACATGCCACCATCACCACTACAAACAATGTACACCTCTATCATCACCACCATCACCATCACCTCCACATGCCACCATCACCACTACAAACAATGTACACCTCTATCATCACCACCATCACCATCATCTCCACATGCCACCATCACCACTACAAACAATGTACACCTCTATCATCACCACCATCACCATCATCTCCACATGCCACCATCACCACTACAAACAATGTACACCTCTATCATCACCACCATCACCATCATCTCCACATGCCACCATCACCACTACAAACAATGTACACCTCTATCATCACCACCATCACCATCATCTCCACATGCCACCATCACCACTACAAACAACCATTTCCATCATCATCACATTCACCACCTACTTTGTGGAAAGCCTCTACAGAGGAGTTGATCCCAAATCAAAAAAATCATTCCGAAACTTAGGCAATTTCGTTCACCCCACATGTGTCTGTGTTGTTCGGGAGAGACACTAAAAGCCAGTGGTCCCTTCTATCTGGTGTCTATGCCAGGGGAAGTAAAAGATCCCACACAGGGGGTAAATATGTAACCTGTAGTGGACTGACAAATTGTCGTTGGACTTTAAACGCCCTGCGAATGGCTCTGTCCAGTATCTGAGAGAAGAGAAGAGAGAATACGGCGCTGACATGACATGGGTGTGAAGGGATTTGGGCGGGATTGGGGAGGAGTGAGGGATTGTGTGGGGACATGGGGAGAAGAGATCGACGTGTGGTGGAGCTTGCAATGCGGGATCAAAGACAGAAAACCAAAAACACCAATGAAGCACGAATAGTCGGTCAATAATCAAGGCCATTCCCCCGCCGGATGGTACATCCGGAGAGCAACAAAACGTCAGACAAAACAGTCCTTACCTCGGGCGCGTTGTCTCGAGCTGCTCAAAGTCCCGAGTACATCCAAACTGGTCGCATTATCCGGCGACGTCCCTACAACAGTCGGCACCAGCAGGACGATGGTCAGTGGCCAGAGCCACGTCGGAACCATCTTGCGGTCCTCGGCAGTTGTCTCCCCGGCCTGGCACGGCCCGTCTGCCGTACCGTACCACAAGACGGCAACACTCGCTCGATCTCCTTCGCTCACGAAGCTGTTGGCGCAACGCAATGCAACGCAACGGCGTTACACCATCGGCTGACGTATCCGTGGCATGGTTGGACACCGACTGGTCTTTTAATAAAGTAATAAACCGAGCGAGTCTGTAGTGTCGACTCGTGCCATACGCCGTGACGAAGTAACGGAGAAGGGTGTCAGCGGGGCAAAGGTGAACCCCATCGGCTACCCGATGGCGCCCAGTCCGTGGCTCGGTCTGTCGCCGCGACGCACGTTGATTGACATCGATGGCTGGCAGATCGTCGTCTGTTTTTGTTATGTTCCGATATTGTTTTTACGAGATTTGTTTGTCAAGTTGCGTATCACAACCTGTCACCTGTAGAGTGTCAAAAAGACAAACCATGGGTCGTGAAATAAGAGCTGCCACACGAGCAGGAACTCGTCAAATGTGCCTCTATAAGTCCCCGGGGCCATCCGACTACCTCCGGGGAAGCACCCGCTTCGTGTGTCTAATTTTGTACATATTTGTGTAGCTTGTACGCCAACGTTAGTTTGGTGGGTTTTTAGCTGCGCCTTTGAATAAACGAATGCACGCCCGCACACATACATAATGCAGGTCCACACACGCACACACACGCGCACATAATATTTACACATCATGCATATATACATGCAAGAGCGTATGTACACAAACACACACACACACAAACACGCACACACACACGCGCACAAACATACACACGCGCGCGCACACGCAATACGCACACACATACAAACATGCACGCGCGCACACACGCACGCACGCACACATATACACGCGCGCACACGCGCACACACACACACACACACACGTACGCACACACACTCACAAATACACACACGCACGCACGCATAACACACACGTACATACACACCGGATCGTCCGAACGCACGCTGGCGTGCACGCATGCAGAACAGGCGCATGCATACGCAACACATGTGCATGCACGTAGATCACACATATTCACTCGCGCATTTAATACATGTACACAGTTTTGAAAATTATAATATATAAATCGAGCAAACCAGCTACGGGATGTTTGTGGCTGAAGGATGAAGGACATCCTCTCCGCGGTTAATCTAATATACCCCAACGCTAGTTGACATACACCACCTGCCGTTACTCTACCGGGGGTTCGTAAGGTGCCTCTCCTACAACTTCCCACCATCTGCCTGAACCCCAGCATTGTGTTTCACACGTAAAAAACCATTCTAAGATGACTCTGCTTGTTTACCGAGCAACAACACGGCCCTCTCCTCCTTTCGTAATCCTTTCCTCCTTCCGTAAACTTCTCCTCCTTTCATAATCCCCTCATAATCCTCTCCTCCTTTCATAATCCTCTTTTCCTTACGTAATCCTCTCCTCCTTCCGTAATCCCCTCCTCCTTCCATAATCATCTCCTCCTTTCACAATCCTCTCCTCCTTCCACAATCCTCTCCTCCTTTCATAGTCATCCCTCCTTTCATAATCCTCTCCCCCTTTCATAATCCTCTCCTCCTTTCATAATCCTCTCTTCCTTCCGTAATCCTCTCCTCCTTCCGTAATCCCCTCCTCCTCTCGTAATCCTCTCCTCCTTCCACAATCCTCTCCTCCTTCCGTAATCCCCTCCTGCTTCCGTAGTAATCCCACCCTCCGTCATCAGCCTTGCCTCACTAGGAGTCACCCAAGCGAATCGCAGCTCCACCGAGATGAACGATGACATTCTTCAGCATTTTATATTTAAATCGGCGGTGTTTGCTCAATACAGACGCCTTGTAGCCTGACACTCGAGTCTCACACCTTGCCGCGGGCGTGGGACGGGTCGGGGCGCTAGGTTGAGTCAGGCCAGGGCCTCTCCCTCGGGGTGGAACTGACACCGGAAGTGGATGTTCTCCGTCGTTGGTTCGCTACGTCCGGGTGAATACGTGATGGATCGGGCGTCGGGCGTCACAGGGGTAAGGGTATTTTTAACTTGAAAATCATTAACCCTCAGGGAATGGTGAAAACACGATGCAATGACGTCACGTTTCCGGATTCACGTGACACTGCATGACTCTTTGCTCTGACGTTTCGGAGTAAGTTGAATGCCGAGCGTGTCGGTCTATCGACCGAAATACTATAAAAAGATAACAAACACATGTCTTGATAGTTATTGCCATATTTCGACACTTATGTAGAATTCGGACTCACCTCGATTTTGCCTTTATGACTGTGTATTTGCGTATATTGGATACCACACACAAACTCTAATTCTAAGCATGATCAATCAGCATTCCCAGGTATATTTATGTTTCACAAATATTGCATTTTGAAAGTATATCGTTATTTTAATTTTTATTTCATAGTTGGCCTGAGAGCCAATCAGCGTCTCTACGCTAATCTGGGGTAAGGCCGTCCTAGCGGGTAACAAATGCAGAGCGTTACTTTCCCCAGGTAGAGCTGAGGGGCTTAAAAGTGCTGCCACCTCGCGGAGCCTGGGTAACCGAGGTAACAATACCGTCTAAGTGAGGTTTAGTCAAGAACGACGAGTGTGTATGGTAGGCCAACTTAATTTGTTTTTGACTTGTAGTTAAAAATTGCAGTTTTTGACTAGCGATTGGCTGAAGAGGGGAAGATTCTTCATCCAACCCTGACCACTGGCCACTGGCCACGTTAGCCGGATGGCCGCTGGTGAGAGATAGTTTGTGTTAGAAAATGCTGTTGCAATGAAAATGTGGCCGTATAATCCGGGTGACCGGTGTAGAGGGGGCCGTATAAGAAAGGGTCTACTGTATATATGCGTCAAGTTGCAAAGTATATAAAGTATCTGCAAAGTTCAATATGTACACATCGCGCTGTGTATTCACACACACACACGCACGCACGCACGCACGCGCGCGCACACACACACACACACACACACACACACACATACATACATATATATATATATATATATATATATATATATATATATATATATATATATATATATATATATATATATATATATAATACACATGGTTATATCAGCGTTCGGCGTGTTTATAAACACGATCCTGTTGCCCGATTATATTCCCTGGATCAGCACTTCGAGGTGTGAATAGATGCGGCCGGCCGAAACAAGAGACAAGTTGCTGCGCTGATCGAAGCGTCATCGGTCGCTGCCGCTCCCGTACCTGTTGCGTAATTTTGTACCGGGCGACGTTCGTGGGGCGTGGCAGAGACTGGCTGTCCGAGCACGCGTGGCTGTCCGTCGAACGATCATGGGATGTGACGAATATGTTGCGCCGAGCAAGTCAAACTCGAAAGAAGCGCATTTAACATGTTCTAAGCTGATACAGGTATAAGTAATGATTTAATTTGAAAGAAATGATCTTACTGATAACATTGAAAGTCGTCGAAATGGCATCGATCGATGGCTTGTCTCTCCAATTTGATTACCCGGACGTGAACCAGCACCATGACATTTAAAGGCAAAACAAAGTTAATTGTTTCGTGGCATACACCTAATAGAGTTAATATAAAGACGGTAAATATAAAATTGTTTATTATTGTTATCGCTGAAATCATCCCATCAACTGATGATACATGACTACATGTCTACTTCAAAGCATTTCTCCTAAAAATGGACCGAGCAAAGTGAACTGTACTTGGACTGGAGGGATTCCAAACAGTACGCCCGCAAATATGAATCAATTTCTTCAATACTACCGGTTGTTTCAACTATTATTGCAACCGTATGCCGAACAGTAAGGCATAATTACTAAAGTTTACCATAGATTTAACCACATATTTAGGCGGATGGAATATAAATTATGGAATTGGGAGGTAGATGATGTTTCAGCGCTCAGGATTATGCAAACAGTATTTGGTGTGTAAAATGGGGTGGGCATATTTCAGAATTTGGAGACCCCCCCAAAAAAACAAGGCTGACGAGTCTGTGTAGATGTAGAAAGCATTTCTTATCGAGTAAAACCGGGTCACTTTGATATCCACACGCTTAGTGTTTGAATACAAACAAATGCATGTAACAAGTGAAAACCGAAGAATATCAAGAAAGACCAGCAGACCATGGAAGATGTTTAAAGACAGGCGGACTTCACTGCAAAACAAATATTTTGCGACCGTGAGCCGCTATAATTAAACGCTACAATGAATTGAAAGCCAACACGTCTTTCGTTGAGGCCAACATCGTAAGCAGAGTCATGACAATAGAAACAAGAGTTGACCGTGTTTATTGCAAGCACTGTGGACTTTGCTTCAGTTGCACGATCTTGGAATAGAGCGAAGCTATGCCCACTGTGGCATCGTTTTAACCCATGTGATATTTGAGAAGTTGGTTTATATACGGCGCATGTAGTAAGGTCACATATAAATAGATGAGCATGGATAATGTTTTTGATACGATGTGGCATGTAACGCCAACCAGTAACATATTGCATCTTTGTCTATGTTTTTATATGTTATGTGACGGATGTTGCATTTTTTTATTCCCACATTTATTAAGACGATGTTTGCAAAAGCTATACAACTATACACGCACACGCACACGCGCATGCGCACGCGCACCCCCCCCCGCACACACACACACACACACACACACACACACACACACACACACACACACACACACATCATACGCTAACTTTGACACATTATAAATGCATCTCCTCCAAAGCGCCGAAGTTCACACCCCTCATTTGCCGTCATGGACTGCAAGCCTCCGAATAGTTATTTATGGTTATTTACTTTCCAGTGGACAGTGAATGTAGAAACCTTACCCAGGAGTGACAATGTGGAGTTGCGTTTGCAGTTAACATGGTTATATGTTATATATATATTATATATCTAGTTTACACTATTTATCATATACAGCCACAAGACGTCGAAGATGACTGAGAAGCATCTACATTTTTGAATAAAATTGGCGAGAACAATTTCTTATGTAAATACAAACAGACAGATCTGACATACGTTCAATATAAATAAATTGCTAAATTTGCTAGCGGCAATCATATGGTGTGTAGCCATCCGTTTAACTTGCATGTTGTCAAGGCAGGCTGGCATAAATGCTAATTTCATGGTCTGTCGATAAATAGGCCCTTGTCCTTATGTTCCTGGAACTCAGAAGACATGCCAGAGTTTAGAATAGTACTGTGTGTAATAGGTTTAGACGCACCAAACGTCATGACATACACACACGCATGCACACACGCACACACGCACGCACGCACGCACGCACGCACGCACACACACACACACACACGAACACACACGCATGCACATACAAATACGCATGCACACAAACACATATCCACATACGCGCGAGCGTGGATTAAGAATAAAATAATATAAATGTGCAAGGGTCTTTGATTAGGGTCACGGTTTTGATATTTTATTATTGGCATGCGTCTATTTTTTTATTACATCTGGCAGACTTGCCTATAATTATATACTTCCTCGTTGCTAGTTGACAGGACAGTCTGGTGCATTGCACGACCAGTTTACAACACGGTGCAACAGAGGGAACTTCCTCCATAGTTTGCTACAGATGTACCCTGACAGCGGCATTGTGTCACGACTTGGCTTAGGTGTTCCAGGACTATTGTACTTTTCCACACACCATTTTTTTATGTGATCAATGTGAACGTAGCAAGCGGGAAATATTGACCAGATCTTGAAAATCATTCACACGAATATTGACCCGGTGTCTGGCCTGTCCTATTTGCCACTATTTATAAAGTCCACCTTCCACAAATCCATTTTAAGATGAACCTCCAAAATGTCCAGTCATTGTCCTCTGGATGATTTGAATGGTGACACAGTATGTCGCCGCGACAACTGTCTCAACTACTACAACCACTACTACGATCACCACCATAAATAATCACCTCAAGTATCACCACAAACCACCGCCTCCATCTACATCACCACCATCATGACGACAAACCAACATTCCCAACACCATCACAAACCATCACCACTACAAACAATGTACACCTCTATCATCACCGACATCACCATCATCTCCACATGCCACCATCACCACTACAAACAATGTACACCTCTATCATCACCACCATCACCATCATCTCCACATGCCACCATCACCACTACAAACAATGTACACCTCTATCATCACCACCATCACCATCATCTCCACATGCCACCATCACCACTACAAACAATGTACACCTCTATCATCACCACCATCACCATCATCTCCACATGCCACCATCACCACTACAAACAATGTACACCTCTATCATCACCACCATCACCATCATCTCCACATGCCACCATCACCACTACAAACAATGTACACCTCTATCATCACCACCATCACCATCATCTCCACATGCCACCATCACCACTACAAACAATGTACACCTCTATCATCACCACCATCACCATCATCTCCACATGCCACCATCACCACTACAAACAATGTACACCTCTATCATCACCACCATCACCATCATCTCCACATGCCACCATCACCACTACAAACAATGTACACCTCTATCATCACCACCATCACCATCACCTCCACATGCCACCATCACCACTACAAACAATGTACACCTCTATCATCACCACCATCACCATCACCTCCACATGCCACCATCACCACTACAAACAATGTACACCTCTATCATCACCACCATCACCATCATCTCCACATGCCACCATCACCACTACAAACAATGTACACCTCTATCATCACCACCATCACCATCATCTCCACATGCCACCATCACCACTACAAACAATGTACACCTCTATCATCACCACCATCACCATCATCTCCACATGCCACCATCACCACTACAAACAATGTACACCTCTATCATCACCACCATCACCATCATCTCCACATGCCACCATCACCACTACAAACAATGTACACCTCTATCATCACCACCATCACCATCATCTCCACATGCCACCATCACCACTACAAACAATGTACACCTCTATCATCACCACCATCACCATCATCTCCACATGCCACCATCACCACTACAAACAATGTACACCTCTATCATCACCACCATCACCATCATCTCCACATGCCACCATCACCACTACAAACAATGTACACCTCTATCATCACCACCATCACCATCATCTCCACATGCCACCATCACCACTACAAACAATGTACACCTCTATCATCACCACCATCACCATCACCTCCACATGCCACCATCACCACTACAAACAATGTACACCTCTATCATCACCACCATCACCATCACCTCCACATGCCACCATCACCACTACAAACAATGTACACCTCTATCATCACCACCATCACCATCATCTCCACATGCCACCATCACCACTACAAACAATGTACACCTCTATCATCACCACCATCACCATCATCTCCACATGCCACCATCACCACTACAAACAATGTACACCTCTATCATCACCACCATCACCATCATCTCCACATGCCACCATCACCACTACAAACAATGTACACCTCTATCATCACCACCATCACCATCATCTCCACATGCCACCATCACCACTACAAACAATGTACACCTCTATCATCACCACCATCACCATCATCTCCACATGCCACCATCACCACTACAAACAACCATTTCCATCATCATCACATTCACCACCTACTTTGTGGAAAGCCTCTACAGAGGAGTTGATCCCAAATCAAAAAAATCATTCCGAAACTTAGGCAATTTCGTTCACCCCACATGTGTCTGTGTTGTTCGGGAGAGACACTAAAAGCCAGTGGTCCCTTCTATCTGGTGTCTATGCCAGGGGAAGTAAAAGATCCCACACAGGGGGTAAATATGTAACCTGTAGTGGACTGACAAATTGTCGTTGGACTTTAAACGCCCTGCGAATGGCTCTGTCCAGTATCTGAGAGAAGAGAAGAGAGAATACGGCGCTGACATGACATGGGTGTGAAGGGATTTGGGCGGGATTGGGGAGGAGTGAGGGATTGTGTGGGGACATGGGGAGAAGAGATCGACGTGTGGTGGAGCTTGCAATGCGGGATCAAAGACAGAAAACCAAAAACACCAATGAAGCACGAATAGTCGGTCAATAATCAAGGCCATTCCCCCGCCGGATGGTACATCCGGAGAGCAACAAAACGTCAGACAAAACAGTCCTTACCTCGGGCGCGTTGTCTCGAGCTGCTCAAAGTCCCGAGTACATCCAAACTGGTCGCATTATCCGGCGACGTCCCTACAACAGTCGGCACCAGCAGGACGATGGTCAGTGGCCAGAGCCACGTCGGAACCATCTTGCGGTCCTCGGCAGTTGTCTCCCCGGCCTGGCACGGCCCGTCTGCCGTACCGTACCACAAGACGGCAACACTCGCTCGATCTCCTTCGCTCACGAAGCTGTTGGCGCAACGCAATGCAACGCAACGGCGTTACACCATCGGCTGACGTATCCGTGGCATGGTTGGACACCGACTGGTCTTTTAATAAAGTAATAAACCGAGCGAGTCTGTAGTGTCGACTCGTGCCATACGCCGTGACGAAGTAACGGAGAAGGGTGTCAGCGGGGCAAAGGTGAACCCCATCGGCTACCCGATGGCGCCCAGTCCGTGGCTCGGTCTGTCGCCGCGACGCACGTTGATTGACATCGATGGCTGGCAGATCGTCGTCTGTTTTTGTTATGTTCCGATATTGTTTTTACGAGATTTGTTTGTCAAGTTGCGTATCACAACCTGTCACCTGTAGAGTGTCAAAAAGACAAACCATGGGTCGTGAAATAAGAGCTGCCACACGAGCAGGAACTCGTCAAATGTGCCTCTATAAGTCCCCGGGGCCATCCGACTACCTCCGGGGAAGCACCCGCTTCGTGTGTCTAATTTTGTACATATTTGTGTAGCTTGTACGCCAACGTTAGTTTGGTGGGTTTTTAGCTGCGCCTTTGAATAAACGAATGCACGCCCGCACACATACATAATGCAGGTCCACACACGCACACACACGCGCACATAATATTTACACATCATGCATATATACATGCAAGAGCGTATGTACACAAACACACACACACACAAACACGCACACACACACGCGCACAAACATACACACGCGCGCGCACACGCAATACGCACACACATACAAACATGCACGCGCGCACACACGCACGCACGCACACATATACACGCGCGCACACGCGCACACACACACACACACACACGTACGCACACACACTCACAAATACACACACGCACGCACGCATAACACACACGTACATACACACCGGATCGTCCGAACGCACGCTGGCGTGCACGCATGCAGAACAGGCGCATGCATACGCAACACATGTGCATGCACGTAGATCACACATATTCACTCGCGCATTTAATACATGTACACAGTTTTGAAAATTATAATATATAAATCGAGCAAACCAGCTACGGGATGTTTGTGGCTGAAGGATGAAGGACATCCTCTCCGCGGTTAATCTAATATACCCCAACGCTAGTTGACATACACCACCTGCCGTTACTCTACCGGGGGTTCGTAAGGTGCCTCTCCTACAACTTCCCACCATCTGCCTGAACCCCAGCATTGTGTTTCACACGTAAAAAACCATTCTAAGATGACTCTGCTTGTTTACCGAGCAACAACACGGCCCTCTCCTCCTTTCGTAATCCTTTCCTCCTTCCGTAAACTTCTCCTCCTTTCATAATCCCCTCATAATCCTCTCCTCCTTTCATAATCCTCTTTTCCTTACGTAATCCTCTCCTCCTTCCGTAATCCCCTCCTCCTTCCATAATCATCTCCTCCTTTCACAATCCTCTCCTCCTTCCACAATCCTCTCCTCCTTTCATAGTCATCCCTCCTTTCATAATCCTCTCCCCCTTTCATAATCCTCTCCTCCTTTCATAATCCTCTCTTCCTTCCGTAATCCTCTCCTCCTTCCGTAATCCCCTCCTCCTCTCGTAATCCTCTCCTCCTTCCACAATCCTCTCCTCCTTCCGTAATCCCCTCCTGCTTCCGTAGTAATCCCACCCTCCGTCATCAGCCTTGCCTCACTAGGAGTCACCCAAGCGAATCGCAGCTCCACCGAGATGAACGATGACATTCTTCAGCATTTTATATTTAAATCGGCGGTGTTTGCTCAATACAGACGCCTTGTAGCCTGACACTCGAGTCTCACACCTTGCCGCGGGCGTGGGACGGGTCGGGGCGCTAGGTTGAGTCAGGCCAGGGCCTCTCCCTCGGGGTGGAACTGACACCGGAAGTGGATGTTCTCCGTCGTTGGTTCGCTACGTCCGGGTGAATACGTGATGGATCGGGCGTCGGGCGTCACAGGGGTAAGGGTATTTTTAACTTGAAAATCATTAACCCTCAGGGAATGGTGAAAACACGATGCAATGACGTCACGTTTCCGGATTCACGTGACACTGCATGACTCTTTGCTCTGACGTTTCGGAGTAAGTTGAATGCCGAGCGTGTCGGTCTATCGACCGAAATACTATAAAAAGATAACAAACACATGTCTTGATAGTTATTGCCATATTTCGACACTTATGTAGAATTCGGACTCACCTCGATTTTGCCTTTATGACTGTGTATTTGCGTATATTGGATACCACACACAAACTCTAATTCTAAGCATGATCAATCAGCATTCCCAGGTATATTTATGTTTCACAAATATTGCATTTTGAAAGTATATCGTTATTTTAATTTTTATTTCATAGTTGGCCTGAGAGCCAATCAGCGTCTCTACGCTAATCTGGGGTAAGGCCGTCCTAGCGGGTAACAAATGCAGAGCGTTACTTTCCCCAGGTAGAGCTGAGGGGCTTAAAAGTGCTGCCACCTCGCGGAGCCTGGGTAACCGAGGTAACAATACCGTCTAAGTGAGGTTTAGTCAAGAACGACGAGTGTGTATGGTAGGCCAACTTAATTTGTTTTTGACTTGTAGTTAAAAATTGCAGTTTTTGACTAGCGATTGGCTGAAGAGGGGAAGATTCTTCATCCAACCCTGACCACTGGCCACTGGCCACGTTAGCCGGATGGCCGCTGGTGAGAGATAGTTTGTGTTAGAAAATGCTGTTGCAATGAAAATGTGGCCGTATAATCCGGGTGACCGGTGTAGAGGGGGCCGTATAAGAAAGGGTCTACTGTATATATGCGTCAAGTTGCAAAGTATATAAAGTATCTGCAAAGTTCAATATGTACACATCGCGCTGTGTATTCACACACACACACGCACGCACGCACGCACGCGCGCGCACACACACACACACACACACACACACACACACACATACATACATATATATATATATATATATATATATATATATATATATATATATATATATATATATATATATATATATATATATATATATATATATATATATATATATAATACACATGGTTATATCAGCGTTCGGCGTGTTTATAAACACGATCCTGTTGCCCGATTATATTCCCTGGATCAGCACTTCGAGGTGTGAATAGATGCGGCCGGCCGAAACAAGAGACAAGTTGCTGCGCTGATCGAAGCGTCATCGGTCGCTGCCGCTCCCGTACCTGTTGCGTAATTTTGTACCGGGCGACGTTCGTGGGGCGTGGCAGAGACTGGCTGTCCGAGCACGCGTGGCTGTCCGTCGAACGATCATGGGATGTGACGAATATGTTGCGCCGAGCAAGTCAAACTCGAAAGAAGCGCATTTAACATGTTCTAAGCTGATACAGGTATAAGTAATGATTTAATTTGAAAGAAATGATCTTACTGATAACATTGAAAGTCGTCGAAATGGCATCGATCGATGGCTTGTCTCTCCAATTTGATTACCCGGACGTGAACCAGCACCATGACATTTAAAGGCAAAACAAAGTTAATTGTTTCGTGGCATACACCTAATAGAGTTAATATAAAGTAACAATTTCCACATATACTCAATTTTTTTACGCCAGCGGTTTACCAGACAAATATTTTTTAACACCCAGCCATCCAAATACTACGCGTTACTCCATCTTAGACGAAGAATGACGTCACGCAGATTCACTGCATGGGGTTTGGCTGTTGTCATGAAATGGCTGCAACTCGGCAACGCGCGTAACATGCTGATGACGGTAAATATAAAATTGTTTATTATTGTTATCGCTGAAATCATCCCATCAACTGATGATACATGACTACATGTCTACTTCAAAGCATTTCTCCTAAAAATGGACCGAGCAAAGTGAACTGTACTTGGACTGGAGGGATTCCAAACAGTACGCCCGCAAATATGAATCAATTTCTTCAATACTACCGGTTGTTTCAACTATTATTGCAACCGTATGCCGAACAGTAAGGCATAATTACTAAAGTTTACCATAGATTTAACCACATATTTAGATACACGTCTATAAGCAGCTGCTAGATGTCACGCCAACTGAACGAACTGTTGAAGACTCGAAGTTGTTGACCCTTAACAACGTCGCAGGTTAAGGGTCAGACATAGAATGCCGCGCGCTGAATGGCCAAGTCAATTTAACCCTTCACTTAATGGCGGCGTCTAGACCATCGTGGATTTCGTTAGAATTTTAGACTCTAAAGTCACATTCTGAGTAAACCGCTGACGTTAAACAATTGAGTATATGTGGAAATTGTTACTTTATATTAACTCTATTAGGTGTATGCCACGAAACAGTTAACTTTTGTTTGCCTTTAAGGTGGGTAAAGGCGGAACAGAACTAGATGCTCTTTAAGGTCAGCCAATATACTGCTAAGAAGGTCCACCTGGCGTTATGCTCTTTCATTAATTGCAGAACTTGTTTGACAAATATAGATTGTATTTTATTTCTAAGATCTACAATATTAAGACCTCCGTCCGCATATGTGTTTATTAGTGATTTTCTCTTCAAAGCTTCGGGTTTACTGTTCCAAAGAAATGGAAATTCCAATTCCCCCCTTGTTTGGTACTTAGTTAAGACTCCCTATGTGCCAAATGGAGCGGCACAGCACAGATTGCATGGTGATACTTTCCCCCTAAATGATAATTCCATCCTGCTATATAAGTTCACACATTTTTCGAAATTAGAAATAACTTTTCCCGAAATCTTGTTATCGGCTTCTTTTGTACCTATATAAACGCCGTATTCTTTTGAAATCACTACTCCATTTTAGACCATCAGGTTCAACTAAGAGGACCCGGATTCGAATTCTGTGCTGCGGTGTTAAAACCTTGGGCAAGGTTTTTCATTCTACATTGCTCCAGTTCACTCAGCTGTATAAATGAATACCTGGCAATAGACGAGTGATTGATGCGTGTGCGAGCAGCTTTCGCGCATTAATTGCAGCATATGGCTGCACGCTTCCCAGAGAAGTTGATATGGTGTCTGATTGAATAGGACTGCCAGGGAAATAAAGTGTAAAGCGCTTTGAGCAATCCTGAGGATTGGGTACTGCGCTATATAAGAACTCACCTTTACCTCTTTTAACTGAACACTCACGCCAACGTCCAAGCCACACAAAGGTTTTTCCTTTTTGAGATTGGCAAACTGCCAACTCCACATATCGCTCCTCCCAAGTAGACAAAATTGTCTCTTTGCTTAAGCTTCTTCCCATCATGGTGTATTTACAGCTCTTTGCTCCTATGTCCCACCCACATTACCTCAGTCTTTTCCAAACATACTCTCAGTCCAAGTCTGCTGAACATATCTTTCCACTCTATCAGCTGTTCTTGGAGAATTGCTTCCCCGTCCGCCACTACTGCCAGGCCATCCATCTGAGTACAATAGTTTCCGGAGTATGTCTTTTGTACACATCTTTCTGCTTATCAGTTTCACCACTGCGATAAACAACAATGGGCTCAAGGCGCTCCCTTGTGTCAGGCCAACATTCACTTTGGACTTTCCTGACACTCCCGGTCCACACAGCTCCCTGCTCTTCGTGTCCTCATACGTCCCCTCCACCAACCTGACCTCCCCCTCTGGGACCCCGCCCACCTCAGTGTACCCATTGTCATTTGTCTTGGGAATGTAGCCTAGGCCTTCTCCAGGTATATGAATCTAATTGCCATATCCTCCTGTCCTGCCAGTTTCTTCTCTACTAACTATCTCTGGGCAAACATCCCATCCGTTGTTCCTCTTCCTTGTCTAAACTCCACCTGTTCTTCACCGATTTTCCCTTACACTATTGCTTTTATTCTGCCATCCAGGATTCTTTCCAGCAACTTCAACATATGACTTAGCAACGTAATGCCTCAATGTTTTCCCGGGTCATGCACATCTCCCTGTCTTTTCAAAATTCGGACAAATAGCCCCGTTCTTTATTCCTCTGTGAATTTCCCGTCTCTCTTGCAGGTGTTCAGCAATTGTTTTGTCGATCATCTTCCAACTCGCTCAGCCACCGCCACCGCCAGCATCTCTACTCGCACTTCACCAATGCCTATTTATCTTTCCAAATAAGTATAGCCCGGGCTGTGACAATTTTCATAAAGCTTACACTACATCCCACCACTGTGTGTGTGTGTGTGTGTGCGTGTGCGTGTGCGCGTGCGCGTGCACGCGTGTGTGCATGGGTGTGCGGGGATGTGGGTGTGAGTGGGTGTGAGTGGGTGTGCGTGGGTGTGCGTGGGTGTGGGTGTGTGCATGTGTGCATGCGTGGGTGGGTGGGGGTGTGTGCGTGGGTGTGGTGGTGTGCGTGGGCGTGTGCATGTGTGTGTGTGTGTGTGTCTGTGTGTGTTTGTGTGTGTGTGAGTGCGTGTTGGTGTGGGTGTGTTTGTGTTCCCTTGCGCGCGTACGTGTGTGTGCATGGGTGTGCGGGGATGTGGGTGGGTGTGGGTGTGCGTGGGTGTGCGTGTGTGCGCGCCTGTGTGTGGGTGTGCGTGTGCGTATGGATGTGGGAGTGTGTGCGCGTGCGCGTGCGCGCGTGTGTGCATTGGTGTGCGGGGATGTGGGTGGGTGTTGGTGTACGTGAGTGTGGGTGGGGTGTGTGCGTGTGTGCATGCGTGGGTGGGTGTGTGTGTGCACGTGTGTGTGAGTGTGTGTATGTATGTATGTATGTGTGTGTGTGTGTGTGTGTGTGTGTGTGTGTGTGTGTGTATGTGAGTGTGTGTGAGTGTGTGTATGTGAGTGTCGTATTTACATTCATTGCTTACTCCTAATAGAAAACCTATCCAGCATCGATCATCTGGTTCTGTTTTACATTTTATCGCAATAGTAAATACAAATATTGGGAGTAGGTGTTTTTTTCTGTGGCTGTATTACTCTTTGGAATAGAGGTCTACGTTTTCTTTGATCTAGTGTTAGATCAGACACAGGCTGAATCATTATGCGATTCTTAAATATTTTTGATATCTTGCTTTTACGTTTTTGAATTAGTAATGGTTTATTAAAATAGATATTAAACAAATTAATTTACTAAACCTTTACGTTGCGGTTTGTTTACGTGAAAATCAATTGCTGCACGTGATCTTCGTCAATCATAACCTTTGCCAAAATTATTTACAATGGTAACGTATGGGCGGCATCATATCGGCTAGATCAAACTGATCCCATCTTTTATGGACATACCGGTGATAGGCAACAGGTTACGTCACGTGATAATGTTAGTGTACGCTGCGCACGCGTTTGATGATTGTTGGAAGTTATCTTTAAATATACTATATTTTTGCTCTAAAAGCAGTAAGAAACTTTATTTTATTGGTAATGTCTATGATAATATAAAGTCTTCTTCGGAAGGAGGGTGCCGATTAATACAAAAAAGAAATGTGACATATATCCACTAATCACTATCTCTTACACATAAAAGCACACTCACTTTTTGTCTCCAGTTAATCTCTCCCCCAATCTCCTCTCTCTCTCTCTCTCTCTCTCTCCTTCCTTCCTCCCTCATTCCCTCCCTCCACCCTCTCACTGCATCATCAGAATAATGTTTGTTAGTGCTAAAATCATCCAGCTATCTAGCCCCGTATATAGAATACCATTATGAGTAATATTTAAACTGTTCCTTTTCTACGTTTAGCAAATAGATGAAAGAAATGCATAAATGAGTGGCGATGCAATCCTTTTTCGTTCTGATGCAAAATGTGTCAGAGTGAACAAGTTGGTGAATGATCTGGTTGTCTGTCTCTCTTTGTCTGTCTCCCTTCTGATTGACCTCTCTCCAATACTTTCCTTTTTAAATATTCAACATTTTTTTATCTCCTTTCTTCCCTGCTTGGAGACCCCTCTCCCTCATTTTCTTTATCCGCTACTATTTCCCTTCTCACTGTCCCTCTACACCCCTCTTCCTCAATACTTTCACCCACCAATCTTTTTCACCTCCCCCCTTCCGTCAGTCCAATTAAGACGCAATTCGGTACGGTCATGGGTATTTGCACATTCGACAAGAACAGCGAAGCTACTTGTGCTATTCAATGCAACCTTGTTTTGTCCGTGTGTAATACATGTCATGCGTCATTGTCAGTTTAACACAGAGATAATGCAATGCTTCACTGCCGCCTATATTCTTAGTCTGACGTGCGGCCTCCGACAATGGTATGTTCTTGGTCCCGCGCAAGAACGCACAGATTGACAACGTATAATTAGCAACCTCTGTCGCGTTGAACCTGACAAGTTGCTACAAACAAATGACTTAAGCGTTCGATCGAAAGCATGGATTCGTCGAAATGCAGTTGTAGTCGAAATGTAGTTCTCCCGGTTTTCAGTAGAAGACCAACTTCACGTGTTTATGGACGGTTCGTGTGCAGTCGGTTGCAGCGTATCGTATGATATTCAGCAAACAATACACATTTGACGCTCTACGTGGTTTGACAGTTAGTCTCGAATGAGCTGCACATGTTGCAGGTTGGCAGTCATCAGACATTGGGATATACAACTAGACGCCAAAAAAGAGAGCGACGATTGCTACAGACAATTGCTTTAAGGTAGGCTATGTGTGTAATGTTGTTGTATTATTTAGAACGGCAACTGTTGGTAGTACATTACATATATTGCCATGTGGTACAGTGTCGACATTCAGTACTGCTAACTTGCATAGTCAAACCAGCAAGGCATTACGGAAGACAAACATTATCCATATTATGCATAACTGTTAGCGTCGTTCTACGTACTATGAATATAATTACACAGATAAAATCCATTTCTCATTAAGCAAAACATTACTTGGCAACATATTTGATAGGTAATGAATAGATCCACTTGCCGATTTGCGTCGATATAAATCTTAGGTAAGCACTGTATTTATTTACTAAATAAAATAACAAATAACTAATATCTTATAATCCACCTCGGTTTATTATCTTAAATTTTAGTATATCCGTTCGAGTTATATTAGTCACTGTAGGATGTACTGTATTATGTATCTGCGTTTAAAAATAATGCCTTGTTTAATTTTATGAAGGAGAAAACGTCGGTGATGTGTGCGCCATATTGTTGCCCAACTTCCGCTATAGAACCAAGAATCTGCAAAAGTCAAAATTAATAATTATAGTTATGCATGCTAACATATTTGATGTATCATATGATATAGCATGACATATAAGCGATGTTATAATGTAATGTTACAACATGATTAACGTCAGATATATCAGCTTACGTGTCTTACAAGTTGACACCACAATTTCACCAGCTCGACGTGGGTTTATAAGCAAACAAAATGGCTACCTTCATTGCAACTGAGTGTTCCGACCGCACGTGGCGGAAGGGGTTACCTGTGACGCTCATCCTATGGAGGTCACAACCGGTCCGGCGAACCGGGGTTTGGGCCAGGTAATTTCCCTCCCATAGGAACACTTCCGGCGGAAGTCGGTCAGTTGTGAGGGAGGAAGGATTGTGACCAACCGTGCCAGGGAACGTTATGAGGAGCAACCGATGAGGTATCTCTGGCCGAACTAGTTACATTAAATTGTACTACAGGCTATATACCCAGTGTCTCCCACTTCCTTCCCCTCTCATTTTTTTTCTTTTTCAAAGTTTCTCTTTCAAACAGTCAATGTGTGACTTTGACTGTTATGTTTAAGGTATTATTAAGAAAAATATTAATTTAACTAAACTCGAACCTTGTATTGTGTTTTAGCAGCTTTTAATGTTTAACTTTAAAAGTTAAACATTTCTTTTGTTTTAATCGTATACAACATCTCAGCCTCACGATAAGCTTTAGTTAATTTGTTACACGTACGGAAAGCTATATTATTGAACGTTACAAAAATGCTGGAACTATTTTAAATTGTGAAAAAGTTAATAGCATGCATTAAATCATAACTATTTTATTCATATTAAATAGCTACCATACAATCATTTCTACTATTTAAATATACTGCTATGTCCTTAATCGTCGATAAGTAAATAAATGCAACTATAAGTTATTAACAATAATACATTTAATTTATTATGAATAAAATAACCGCGATCATTCAATGTTAAGATACTTGTTAAAATAAATTTGTTTGCGTTTATTTATACATATCTAGTATACAACCTTTGGTTATAATCTCTTCAATTGGATATTCATTAATATCAGATTAATATTTTTCTTAATAATTAAGAAACATAGTAAATACAAATATTACTACCCAATCAGTATAATCGCGTACATCACCACACTTTCATATGCGTACACAACACGTGACAAAGTACCTGCCTCAATAAAAACAACTATTAAAAAGCTATGACAGCATCGAACATATCTTGAAATTACACATTTTCATTTTTATTATATAAAACGTAGGATTGTGCATACATTTATCATTATTAGACACACATAGACAAATAGACTACACACACTCGCACACCTAACGAAATTTTTTGATGATAACGAACTTGAGAATATGTTGGATATTGTTAGACGATGCAACATTTTCTGGTTTAATAACCGTCACTAATAATTCATGCTTGTAGGACACAATTATACTCGTTTTGTAATTTTTCTGGCAAAAACAATCTTTGAAATTGGCTGTTGTGCAGCCTTAGTGACGCGATATCAAGTGTGCAAAACCACAATTAGACAGATAGCAGTCTTGTCCAGAAAAATCTATTTGTGCATGCTTTTACAGATCATGTACTGTTAATTATGTATTCCTGTCAGACCATGTATATTCATTCTGTAACAATACAGTTGTGAATGACTGCAGTTAGAATACTGTGTTTTAATGCAAAAGCATGGTCAAATGTTTCTCTAAACCATTGTGTTCACTTGCACAGTTTACAGTAATAACGGTTCAGTGTTGTGTGTGGCAGGTTCATACCCTGTTGGTGTTCCTTATGCAAACACTACATGTTGTGTGCACACACACTGATTCCATTTCATAAGTTAGCTGGTTTTGTGATCTTTTAGAAATGCATTAAACAACTGGCAACATACTGGCCAGTTCTACCAGATAATCAAGTTAAGTGCAACAATTGTAACTCTTGTTGAGGTTAGTATAGCATATGTTGAGGACTGTAAAAATTGAGACTTCAGTCCATCATATCACGATTGGTTGGGTGCACATGAAACAGAGAGGGAGAGACAGAAAGAGATAGAGAGAGATAGAGAATAGAACGTTGCCGAGTGCTGGAAACAACTAGAACTAGAGAGAGGTGGTGTCCACAACAAAAGCGAGTAAACTGGGTGAGCATGGCTGAAGAGAGAGAGAGGGAGAGAGATCCATAGGAGAGAGAGAGCCAGAGAATGAGGTAGAGAGATAGATAGATTATGAATGTTGGTGAAGAGAACGACAGGAAGAATGTACCTGAAAAGAACGAGATGGTGAACACATCTAAAGTAAACGAAGTTGTGGATGCGACAGTGATGGTACAGATTATGAATATCAATTTTATTAACTTGGGTTAAACCATCTGCTGACAACTTGTGAAACCATCCATATGCACAAACCTGTAAGTATGAATCGTTTTTTCAGTGCATATGTATATATATATTATATATATATATATATATATATATATATATATATATATATATATATATGTTGCTTCGTGCTACTAAGGTTGTATCACACAAAAGTGTGGCACTATGGCATGCGTTTAATAATCTTTTTTGTATCTACAAGTTAACGTTTGCAATTTATGAAATGTTTTGACATTTATATTTCAGTCAATTTGAATCTTTCTTCCATGGGAGTGGAAATATTTTGCACGTGAACATTCACAGCAGAGAGGTTAGAGAATAAATATAAAACGAATAGTATTATGTTACGGTTGATCTAATTTCTTAGTTACTCTATGCAACATTACAATAACAAATATCTATATAAATGAAACCATGGTCATACATTCTTAAATCCCCTACACCTTTATATATAACTGATCTGTGTATAATTCTAACTTCACTACTCCTGCCAACTCTTCTAGCTGTCCAGATATGCATTTGTTTATGGGATCTAGACTGCCTTGGGAATGGAACATAGCATTAATGTCGTACTTTTACACACAAAAACCTATAATATTATTACTACAGTCACTACTCAACCCCTGACACATATACATATTGTGCACAGATGGGAAATAGTATGTATTAGGTACATTAGACGTCACATGGTGCACACCCATTGACTTGGTTAGTACTCCAGTAAAAGATCACTAAGGCATATCTATATGTAAGGCAAAAAAGAGGATCTCTTATACATATACCAGTTTTGTGATTAACATGGGAATGTGTGCAAACATAGTTAATCATCATGGCAATATGTCAGCATAGCAAACCTTTCATAGCAAGCCTTGATAGAAGAGGGTCCAGCATCATGACCACATCACCATTGCAACAGGTCAGATTTGTCATCTTGTTAGAAATTGCACCACTTTGACACTGTTTAAGCCTGCAACACACTGACAAATGTTAATGCGTGCAACACAGTGACACTGTTAGAGCTTGCAACACACTGACATTGTGACAGCCTGAAACACACTTACAAGTTTTAATGCGTGCAACACACTGACATTGTGAGAGCTTGCAACACACTGACATGTGTTATTGTGTGCAACACACTGACACTGTTAGAGCTTACAACACACTGACATTGATTGTGACAGCCTGCAACACACTTACAAATGTTAATGCGTGTGACACACTGACATTGTGAGAGCTTGCAACACACTGACATATATTAATGTGTGCAGCACACTGACACTGTTAGAGCCTGCAACACACTGACATTGCGACAGCCTGCAAAACACTGACACTTTTGTAACCTGCAACATGCTGACATTGTTCGAGCCTGCAACACTGACATATAGAGCCTACATGACACTGACAGATCCTGCAACACACTGACACCTTTATAGCCTGTAACACAGAGACTCCTCTAAAACAGTGGTAGGTGCTATTGAGGAGCCAGAGTTAGACATTTATCAGGTAGCTGAATCTGTATATCACTACAATCAAATTATTCAAGAAAAAACAACATAATGCAAACAACTGCTACATCTATGTGTGTGTTTGTTTGTGTGTTGATGTACATGTGTGTGCATTTACTTGTGTGTATGTGCTTGTGTGTGTATGTTTGTGTACATGTGTATGTTTGTGTACATGTGTATGCCTGCATATGTGTCTGTACATGCATGTGTTTGTTAATAACTGAGAATATCCTACAGAATACATCCTACACTTATGTTGACACTTTAAAAAAACTGTTTTTACACAATAATATTTTTAGTATCATAAAAAATGAATTGGAGTTAAAATGGGAAAACAAAATGATGATGGAAGAAGTGTGGTTTTAGAGCTCTGACACAGGCTGATAAAGAGCTAGTAAGAACTGCCAACTGACCGGTGAAGTTGCCAGTTGCTCAGCTGACACAAACACGTAACAGCCTTATAATAACATTGAACACCTCATGACATTTTAAAATAATTAGTTATATTGTATTTGCCAGGAAATTGTAAACAATGCACTGACAATGGCTAGTTCATTAATGTAAGCATTACTGCAAATAGGATCTATCATATATGAGCTTAATCATCTATGCTCATTTTCACCATCACGGTCACTATTAAAGTCACATTTGGGATTGGTAAAAATTAGTACATTAGCAAGCTGATCAGAATCTGTTTCCTTTAGTCTTGTGTTTTGTAAATTACAGAACAGACAGACACAGAGACAGCGAGACAGCGAGACAGCGAGACAGCGAGACAGCGAGACAGCGAGACAGCGAGACAGCGAGACAGCGAGACAGCGAGACAGAGACAGAGAGACGGAGAGGGAGAGGGAAACACAGAGACAGACGGAGAGAGAGACAGAGAGAGAGGGACAGAGAGAGAGACATAGACAGAGCAGAGACAGAGACAGACAGGAGAGACAGAGAGAGGGAGAGAGACAGAGAGAGAGAGAGGGACAGAGAGAGAGACAGACAGAGACAGAGAGAGAAAGACAGAGAGAGAGAGACACATGTGACCTGACTTTCGAGGACGTGCCACGACATTCTTGGGAAAGGTACAACAGTGGCTACCTGTTGTGTTGTGTCGGTTTATTTATTGGTTTACACCAGAGAACAGTAGCTTTTTCCATACGAATACAATTTACCCATGATACTTTGCGTAGGTCGAAACGAACCTATCTTCGATTAAGTCAACGTTCCAATAAAGTTTGTGTCAAACACCTAGTATCCCGTGTGATGGCGCCACTGTAGCGTACAGTACAACATGCGCTTGAAAAAGCGTCATTCTAAAGATATCCCTTCTGCGGTCTTCAAAATGACCACATTGACCCAGTTAGCTAGCTAGATAAACCGCTGAGCAGACATAACATATTTATCTTATTGGAGTGAGGCTGTAAATCAACACTGAAATCGTGTTTCGCTATTCTAGACACGGAGCGGTCTGTATTTGTGTTCCTCAATCAGTCTTCCTCTTGCTTCAATACGTGCATTCTAACTGCGGCAACTTCGCGACATGTCAAGCGGCAGTAATCGGGGAGGCGAGCTTCACTGGTGACGCGTGGGGACACTTAACACACAACGGGCTTGTGTGAGACTGAAGCTGTCTGCTAATCCGATGTTGTAACTAAACAGACGCTGTTTTTAACATGAGTCTGTAATTAAATCGACATTGTTGTTAAACCGAGGTTCTGTCAAACCGAGGCTCTATGTCAAACCGAGGCTGGTATTAAACCGAGGCTGGTGTTAAACGAAATCTATCTGTCCTTGGTGTCATCATCATCACGATCATCATTTTGATCATCATCAGCATTGTGCAGCCATATTGTCCCGTAGCTAGGGAAAGACCTCAGCATGCTACTTCCACATCTCCCTATCTTGCTCGTTTCCAAGTAGTGATACGCAGTGTCCATCGGTTATCTCGTATCATGCTGATGTGCCCTACCCTGATCCACTTCCGTCTTCTGACTTGTTCAATCACGTCTGTGACCTTTGTCTTTTCTCTTACCCAGATGTTTGTTTTTCTACCCCGGTATGTGATGTTTAACAAACTCCTTTCCATCTTTGTTTGTGCGGCTGCTAGCTTGTTCTTTGCTTGTGTGGTGAGTGCCCATGTTCCCGCCCACGTTTCCATGTTTCCGTATGTCCATGCTGGGAGTACGCATGAGTTTAGTTAGTTGCAGACTTGTCTCTTCAAGCATGTTCCAATGTTACCCTTGAAGATATCGCGGTGCTTGGCGAATGCTGTCCATCCGGCCGTGATTGTTCTTCTTTGAATCTCCTTGTGTTAATGTTTGTCTCTGGTGCTGTATCTCTGTGCCAGGTAGGTGTAGCTTTCAACGTTCTCGGTCTGGGTGTTGTTGACCTATACTGGTGTGTCGTTTTCCATCATCACCTTTGTCTTCGACTTATTCATCTTCAGACCCTGATTTTCACTTTCATCAACTAATTCCTGTAGCATTTGTTGTAGTTCATGTGGTGTATTAGCGCATATAAGTGTGTCGTCGGCGAAGCGAAGATGACTAAGTTATTCGCCGTCTATCTTCAAGCCTCTGGTTTCCCAAGTCAGTCGTTAGAATAAATATTATGCTTCCGAGTGCTGCCGTGAACAGCTTTGGGGCGATATGGTATCTCCCTGTCGTACACCTCTCCAGATGTTGATCTTGTTGCTTTCTTTGTGTAGGTGGACTGTCATCGAGCTGTTAGTGTAGATTTCTTTCAAGAGTGCGATGTACACATCTTCTATCCCTTGTTCTTGAAGCGAGGTCAAATTACTGCTCTGCCAATTCTAGGCAGAGGAGCTGGCGTTTGCTTAGTGTTAAAAAACATTATATATTAAATATTAATAACCGGCGAGCAGACACGGTTGACATAAACGCAAAAAAAAAGTGCCTAAGCGTTACTGCTCTAACATACGTTTTCACATGCAATCATTTCCTGAATTTTAAACAGTATTTATTTACACCAAGATATGAATATGTGATAAATACCTAGAGACAATCTAATAATACAGAAGTTTGGTTCATTTGTCACTGAAACCAGACACACCACATACATCTCATCTTAGTCAACTGTGTGGAAGACGTGCAGAAATCATGAAAATTGCGATTCACTAGATATGGGTGACTGTGTTCACGAAGCCTTGTACTAACTACAGCGTGAATGCTACGTCACGACCTCACTGATTGGGCCAGTGCGTCAGCCCGCAATGGGCCATACTGTTTTAATTACCATCATTATCGATTGTATAAACGGGTGAATCAACACGTCGCATTATGAACGCGTTTGCCGATAGCGTTACTGATGCTGTCAGTGGCCGGTGGCTTAACAGGATCATAAATAAGACCTTGATGCAAAGGTACATCTCAAGGTGTTCTTCGCATATCTTGTCCGTGAAATACATAACGTTTAGCAGACGCCCTCGCTCCTCGCTTGCCATCACCATCAGATCAAATTAAAACATTTTCTTCGTTTGGTAAACACCTTCTTGTGTTCACCAAATCAGATTCCCAAAAAACGAATTAAGCTACGTTGTAAACACTGCGCGAAAACTAAGTGTACTAATAAATTATTGTAGTCAGGGAGGAGAATCTGGGGTAAAGCGAAACACTGGGTGTAGTGAAACTGTGCCAACACAGCAATATAAATGTCGCCATCTATCTGTTATTGTTATCAACAGAAGGTTACGTGACGATACGTTGTTTATAGTGGTTGCCATTTGCAATAATCAGGTACGTGTAATTGTGTGAAGATATGTCTGTTTTTTCCAAAGGTTTATGTCTAACGTCTATGTATGTCTCATGCATGATGCCATTCTTAAGTAGGTCTAAGCGCTCGCTAACGCCTGGTGATGAAACATTATCGTGTAATCGGGGTCAAATTGATAATGGGATAAAGTGGAACAATGTTTCACTTTGCCCCGGCTTAGGTCTACACTATTTATTACTGCACACGTATACATGACAATGAAAACTTATTATAGAAAACTGACTAACAAAATAATGGTCACCAGATGCTACGAACGAAGTGGCGACAACAGTTCGCGACAAAGCAATGAGCCATGGAGAGGCAGCCATGAGCTATGTCATTCCTAAACCAACTCTTTTTCGAAGGGTTAGGGCTTCGATGGCAATGACATGGCAAAAAAGGCCTAGAACGATACAAGAGAGTGCTATAGATTAAAAAAGGCATCGCAAAGGAAGGCGAGCGAAAACAAGAGGAGAATGTTGAGGATGTTACATGATTCTTTTGTTCCAAGCTGTATTCTGTATCTAGAAGTAGTGAAGAATGGATCAAGTGTGACTCATGTAGCAAGTAGGCACACGAGGATTGTGCAGGAAACAGGCCGGACACTTTAATTATACTTGTGT